>JARQOD010000007.1:30529498-30561889 GCA_033576555.1 Oophaga sylvatica | reverse complement strand
GGGTGACTAAAAATAACCCACGTTTTACCATTACGAAAAAATATATATATTAGGTATTGCTGCATCTGTGACTGTTTGACCTTTCTAAATATGCAATTATTTAATTGATCCATGCCACTTTACCTCACCCAAAGAAACGAAACAAAAAGTGGTTAGTCGTATGCAGCCCAAATGGTGCCAATAAAAAAAAAGCCCACACAGCTCCAACCACAAGAAAAAAAAAAAAAACTTAGAAAATGTGACAAACCAAATGTAAACTGGTTGTGAATGTAAGGAATTATAGACTACAGGCAAATATAAAATACTCTACAGAAAATGAGTTTTGGTATAAGGCACTAGAAACGTTTACAATAAGGTCCTTATCATCATGGCACACTTACAATGACAGACAACATCTCTGTACACAATTGATGATACAGGAGCCACCAATCACAACAGCTGATATCACCGCTGACCCCGTTTCCCATCCTAATGACCTTTGCACACGCTCATTAGATGCTTCAATATAAAATATAGGGTCAGAGTCTATTCATTCTGGCTAATGTCCATGCTTTGTTTTGCTAAAAACAAAACAGTGTTTAGTGTGAAAATTTGCAAGACTTCTATTTTTTATTATTTTTAATACATTTAACACAAAAACCTGATTTAAGCAAAAGCTTAGTGACTGATGATTGCTTCCCTTTAATTTGTGATACATTTAAACAAAATATTTTTTAACCTGGAAGATCCCTTCATCCCGATAGGATGGGAAATTCTCTACGACCAACTGCATTAGTTTCACTGCACTCCTCTCATTCATTTTCAGGCAGTTTAGAAAGGAGCCATCAAACTTCTCCAGGAGAATCTTCCCAGTCTGGTGAAGGATCTCTAGACGTTCCTCGATCATTGGGATAGGAAAATCAGAGTCACTGCGCAGCACATGTTTCAGCTGGTCCATGGTTATGTTGGAATAATAAGAGGCCGTGGTCAGGGGTATTCCTGAAGAGAAAAGGAAGGGATTAAACAGAATAAAATTATTGAATATGCTGTGCCAACAGAGAAAAGAAGTCTGTGTGAGGGTTCAGGGTTTGGGAATATTAAATGTGGACCAATTTTAAAATTTAGTCAACACATTTTAATGCAAACACATTATATTATAATAAAATCCCCAAAATGATTAAACATGTAGAAATATTACCACAAATTACCCCTTTTTGAATTCCCACCTAGGAGAGTTGGCTACCCTGTAAGTCAAAGTCTACTTTAATGAGTCTTACAACATGACCAGAGATAAATACCAATCCACAAACACTTCTACATGCAGCCTGCTTCGGGGTGTTTGCCCCTCATCAGTACAGAGCAGGAAAATAAAAAAGTAGAGAGAGGGCCACTTGCCATTTCATATCAACGATGTATAGAAACATCACATATCCTTATATCATTAAGTGTAAGGAGCCAGTCGCCTAAAAGGGCTTTCAGCTGATAATTGTTCAAAACCAAAGCAATGAATCACCGACTACAGCACACCTGAATTTAAAATTCTATCAATACTCTAAAGGCAAAGGAGTAAGTCAGGTCACAGTCCAGGGTCAAAATACCAGGAGATAGAGGATCAAAGCAAAAGGAAAAGACGAAGGGATAGTCAGAACACAGTCCAAAGGGTCAGGAATGAAAAGTTCAGAACTCAGCACAACAGAATCAGGCAAACACTTACCAGGAAGCACAAACTACGACTGGCAGTGATCTGGGGCAGACAGCTCAGTTAAGTAGCTGTGCAATCTCCAGAACAGAGAACAACGGGAGAAAGCTTAGCATCTCACAGTCACAGACTGGACGGCCGAACTGTCAGTCAAGGTACTGACAGCTCAGCACATCCATTACAAGATTGGACGGCCAAGCTGTCAATCAAAACACCAACATGGTCAAGATTCCATATGGCAGGAAAACAGTCACTTACTGAGTGGAGGAATCGGTACATGCAACGTATACTGTATGAAACCAATGTACACAACGTATAACTAATAATGTGTAGACTAGGTCATTGTAATGTATGTTTGATTCCTTCTACAGAAGACCACAGTTTTAACCCTTCTGCTGCCATGGGTTTCTTAACATTTTGCACTTCTGACTGTCAGGACAATTTTCACACTTTTGACATGGACAAAATTAATCTAAATTACCAAATAATAAATTGATATTAACCCCCAATACTGATATATTGTCTGAAAGTGTACACCTGGCACATTATCACTCCACCTTCTTAAAAAAAAAAGTTTAATATCTCAAGCTGGGTTGTGGCTATGTAACCTTAGGTTTAAAATGAGCCCTGAATTGCACCTGTGTCTGCGATCCAGGATAAGAAATGCCCATTAGTAGCCAGGAGGTATCTCATATGGCATGGAAAGATTAAAGAATGCCCTCAGCAAGTCTTACACAAAACTGAGCCATTATCTTACATTGGCATTTCTTCTGTAGATTAATCTACCCATCCTCATGTTGCAACTGTCCAGAAGAAAATGCAAAATTAGTGAATATTTAATGCTTTATAATACACATAAGGCCACGTTCACACGTTCAGTATCTGGTCAGTATTTTACCTCAGTATCTGTAAGCGAAAACCAGGAGTGGAACAATCAGAGGAAAAGATATTCGTCACCACTTCTGGATTTATCACCCACTCCTGGTTTTGGCTTACAAATACTGAGGTAAAATACTGACCAAATACTGAATGATAAGGCCAACGGCGAGCCATCCAGGAGTTCCAGAAGATCCGGACACTGTGCCATTGCTCCTTTACAGTTTACAGCTTTGCAATGAGGGAACTCTTCTAACAAAGAATTTGTCACAAGCAGTCAAACCATTTAACCCCTTTACTCCCGAGGGTGGTTTGCACGTTAATGACCGGACCAATTTTTACAATTCTGACCACTGTCTCTTTATGGGGTTATAACTTTGGAACGCTTCAACGGATCTTGGCGATTCTGAGACAACTGTTTTCTCGAGACGTATTGTACTTCATGTTAGTGGTAAAATTTCTTCGATATAACTTGCGTTTATTTAGGAAAAAAAACTGAAAATGTGGCGAAAATTTTGAAAATTTCGCAATTTTCAAACTTTTTATTTTTATGCCCTTAAAACAGAGAAATATGTCACATAAAATTTCTAAATAACATTTCCCACATGTCTACTTTACATTAGCACAAAATGTTTTTTCGTTAGGAAGTTATAAGGGTTACAAGTTGACCAGCGATTTCTCATTTTTACAACAAAATTCACAAAACCTTTTTTTTTTCTTTTAGGGACCACCTCACATTTGAAGTCACTTTGAAGGATCTATATGGCAGAAAAATACCCAAAAGTGACACCATTATAAAAACTGCACCACTCAAGGTACTCAAAGCCACATTCAAGAAGTTTATTAACCCTTCAAGTGCTTCACAGGAATGTGGAATAAAAAAATGAACATTTAACTTTTTAGTCACAAAAATGATCATTTACAAAAATTTCTTTATTTTCACAAGGGTAAAAGGAGAAAATTGACAGAAAAAGTTGTTGTGCAGGGTTCGGAAGGGAAGGAGCGCTGTTTGACTTTTCAAACTAAAATTGGCTGGAATTGAGATTGGACGCCATATCGCGTTTGGAGAGCCCCTGATGTGCCTAAACAGTGTAAATCCCCACAAGTGACATGGCATGTATCTAGATGTGTGGCGAGTACTTTGAACCCCCAAGTGCTTCACACAAGTTTATAACGAAGCCGTGAAAAAATTTTTTTTTACAAAAACATGATCTTTTAGTCCTCAATTTTTTATTTTCCCAAGGGTAAGAGGAGAAATTGGACCCCAAAGCTTTTATCCAATTTGTCCTGAGTATGCTGATACCCCATATGTGGAGGGGAACCACTGTTTGGGCGCACAGCAGAGCTCAGAAAGGAAGGAGCGCCATTTGACATTTTCAAACCAAAATTGGCTGGAATTGAGATTGGACGCCATGTAGCGTTTGGAAAGCCTCAGATGTGCCTAAACAGTGGAAATCCTCCAATTCTAACTTCAACCCTAACCCCAACACACCCCTAACCCTAATCTCAACCCTAACCATAACCCTAACCACAAACCTAACCCTAACACACCCCTAACCCTAATCCCAACCCTAATCCACCTAACAATCCCAACCCTAACCCCAACTCTAGCCCCAACCCTAATGGGAAAATGGAAAATACATTTTTTTTTATTTCATTATTTTTCCCTAACTAAGGGGGTGATAAAGGGGGTTTTGATTTACTATTTATAGCGGGTTTTATGTTTGGCAGCTGTCACACACTAAAAGACGCTTTTTATTGCAAAAAATTAGTTTTTGCATCACTATATTTTGAGAGCTAAAATGTTTCCATATTTTGGCCCACAGAGTCATTTGAGGTCTTGTTTTTTGCGGGACGAGTTGACGTTTTTGTTGGTACCATTTTCGGGCACATAACATTTTTTGATCGCTTTTTATTACGACTTTTGTGAGGCAGAATGAACAAAAACTAGCAATTCATGAATTTCTTTTTTGGGGGGAGGAGGGGGGCATTTACACCATTCTGCGTGTGGTAAAATTGATAAGGAAGTTTTATTCTTCGGGTCAGTACGATTACAGCGATACCTCATTTATATAATTTTTTTTTATATAAAAAAATTATATTTTGCATCGCTTTATTCTGACAGCTATAACTTTTTTATTTTTCACTACTGGCACTGTATGGTGGCTTATTGTTTGCGGGACAAGATGACGTTTTTAGCTGTACCACGTTTATTTATAACTGTTTTTTTGATTGCATGTTATTCCACTTTTTGCTCGGCGGTATGATGATGAAGCATTGTTTTTTGCCTTTTTTATGGTGTTCACTAAAGGGGTTAACTAATGGGACAGTTTTATAGGGCGCGTCGTTAAGGATGCGGCGATACCAAATATGTGTACTTTTATTGTTTAGATTTTTTTAATTAAAATATTTATTTATTGCTGGAATATTGACTTATTATTTTTTAAAATATTTTTACAATTATTTTACTTGTTTTTTTTTAATTTTAATTCTTAGTTTTACACTTTGCCCCACTATGGGACACTCATTTTGTGCAGGCTGATCACTTCTATAGCATGCAGATCTGCATGCTATAGAAGCTGTCAGCGCTGCAGCTCCTATAGCACTGACCCAAGAGACTTCTTGGTCATCACTGCGCATGACAGGAAGTCCCTCAGGCCTGGAGACCCAGATGTCATCGTGATGACATCGGGTCTCCATGGCAGCGATTGGGACCCCGCCGCATGCCGCGGGATCTCCGATCCAAAAGCAGAGGGGCTGTTAAAGTGCTAGGTGTCAGCTGTGAAAATCAGCTGACACCCAGTCGCGCTCCCCCCGAGAGCGTGGCCGATCGACTATGACGTACTATCCCGTCACTGTGACTTAAGGCCCAGGTCACATGGACGGGATAGTACACCATATGGTAGAAAGGGGTTAAAGATTAAAGTAAAATGTTATGTAACTTATTTAACCACGCAAAAAACATAAGTGATGACCTTCATAACCTGCCCCATAACCATGTCTCTGAGATCTGCAGCCGATGAAGCTGTGAAAAAAACCCACCTGGCGCACTGCCAGCTCCATATTCCTTGCACCTGGCACAAATTAATAATTGCTACGAAGCAATTATCTACAGTTCCCTATGTTATCAGACCAACCCTAATCTAAATATCATTACCGAAGATGAAAGCCTGTGAAGAATACAAAGCCTCCAGTGCTTTTTTTTTTTTTTTTTTTATCCCCTAGAAACAGCACAAGTTTACAGAACAGGGCTGAGCTGCAAAACCTGATGTAGCCCATAGAGAGGTATCGAATTCTGAAAACAAAAACAAAGCAAAAAAAGATCTAAAACAAAATGTGGCAGATTTATCCAAAATAAAAAATAAAAACTGCCTTTGTTGCTCATAACAACCAATCACATTGCAGGTTTCATTTTACAACGGCTGTTTACAAAATGAAAGTTGAGATATGATTTGCTGCATGGAACAACAGAGGCTGTTTTTCTTTTGAACTGTTTTGATAAATGAGGCCCACTATTTTCTACTTTTAGAAAGCCCCTTAACCCCTTAGTGACAGAGCCAATTTTTACAATTCTGACCACTGTCACTTTATGAGGTTATAGCTCTGGAACGCTTCAACGGATCCCACTGATTCTGAGATTTGTTTTTTCGTGGCATATTGTACTTCACGTTAGTGGTACAATTTCTTTGATATAACTTGCGTTTATTTCTGAAAAAAAAACAGAAATTTGGCAAAAATTTAGCAATTCTCAAGCTTTAAATTTTTGTGCCCTTAAATCAGAGAGATATGTCACACAAAATAGTTAATAAATAACATTTCCCACATGTCTACTTTACATAAGCACAATTTTGGAAATATAATTTTTTTTTGTTAGGACGTTATAAGGGTTAAAACTTGATCAGCGATTTCTCATTTTTTCAACAAAATTTCCAAAACCAATTTTTTTTAGGGACCACCTCACATTTGAAGTGAGTTTGGGGGGGTCAATATAACAGAAAATACCCAAAAGTGTCACCATTTTAAAACTGCACCCCTCAAGGTGCACAAAACCACATTCAAGAAGTTTATTGACCCTTCAGGTGCTTCACCAGAACTAAAGCAATGCGGAAGGAAAACATGAACATTTTACTTTTTTCACAAAAAATTTACTTTGGAACCAAACTTTTTTATTTTTACAACGGTAACAGGAGAAAACCACAAAATTTGTTGTACAATTTCTCCCGAGTACGTCGACACCCCATATGTGGGGGAAAAGCCACCGTTTGGGTGCATGGCAGGGCTCAGAAGGGAGGAAGCACCATTTGACTTTTTGAACGCAAAATTGGCTGGAATCAATGGCAGGCACCATGTCTCGTTTGGAGACCCCCTGATTGATCTAAACAGTGGAAACCCCCCAATTCTAACTCCAACCCTAACAAAAATATCAAAAGACTGACCAAACAGAAATCAGGTGTGAACAGGTGCTTACTAAGAGTAGCCATCTCCATATACAACTTAAATAAAGTAGCACTCTGTAGCGCTATAGCATGCAAACATGAAATATGAAAGCTGAATTGCAGTAGCACTAGAACAGGGTTCGACAAACCCGGGCGCCAGGTCGCCAGTGGTGCCTAGAAAATCATGCCTGGCGCCCGGGGAATTAAAGAGGAAAAAAAATAAATTTTTACTCAGCTAATTAGCAGCTCCTCCTGCGCCGTCTGCAGGGCCGGCGTCAGCACCCGGCACACCAGGGCAAGTGCCGGGGCCCTGAGCAGGCGGGGGGCCCACTCGCCGTCGGGCACCCCGGCGCCCGTTAGCGGTGTCAACGCCGCCACTGGGCCCCTCCCCCCGCTTGCTCAGGGCCCCGGCAGCAGCCGGCGCAATACTTACCTCTCCCCGTGCCTCTGCTGCCGCAGCTCCGAGCCCCAGGGGCACCTGCGCTTCCTCTCTCACAGCAGCGCCACTGAATGACGTTATCATTCAGCGGCCGGCTGTGGCAGAGAGCGCGCGGACGCCGGACAGGTGAGGCGTGTGTGTGTGCCTGCATGTGTGTATGTGAGAGAGTGCTACCTGCGGTGCTGTATGTGTGATGGTGGTGGGGGAGGCAGTGATGGTGGTGAGGAGGCAATGATGATGATGGGGAGGCAATGATAATGCGAAGGCAATGATGATGATGATATTAATGGGGAGGCAATGATAATGATGATGATGGGGAGGCAATGATAATGGGAAAGCAATGATGATGATGATATTAATGGGGAGGCAATGATGATGATGATAGGAGGCGATGATGATGATGGGCAGGCAATGATGATGATAATGGGCAGGCAATGATGATGATAATGGGGAGTCTTTCCACAGCGCCCTTTCCTGAGCTGTAACAGTGCAGAACGCAGCACAGTGGAGAGGAGAGCTCCATATTTTGTATGGAGCATTATATGTGGTCCAGTATTCTGTATGGAGTATTATATTGGGTCCAGTATTCTGTATGGAGCATTATATGGGGGATGGCGGGGTGACATCCTGCATGGGTATTATATGGGTGATGAGGGGGAGACTACGTGGTGCCCATAATATTGTATGGAGGACTGTACTGTCCAGTCTGTACTGTGCATTGTGAGGAATTGGCGGTTTTTGAGCTATTGCACAATTTACAATAGGTATCAGTCATGTAATGGAAGAAGAGAAGTGCTTGGCGTTGTGCTATACCTATATTTCTCTGCCGTATCTGTGCATCATGAATTGTGGTCTGTGTTAAGGGGGTCCACTGAGACTCTTTCGCCCGGGGTCCATAAAAACCTGGAGCCGGCCCTGGCCATCTGGATTGCCTCCGCTGCGCCGCGCTGATTGGCTGCCTAAAATCACAAGGCATGTTCATGGCCACAAAAAACAAAGTGAAAAACACTAGAATGTTGCCTAAAATCTAATATATAAAAATATAATATTTATTATGTTTAGAAGTTAAATGTTTATAATATTTGTAATGTTTTTTTGCTAAATTAAAAACCAAGTTTGTTAAAAAAAAATTCTGGCTCCTAAATTTTTTGGCTGGCTCCTAGATTCTGAACAACTTTGTCGACCCCTGCACTAGAATATATGAAAAATTGAGAATACTTAGCGCATAAATTGACCAATTCATGTGTACCCGGCAGCCACAATAAGGCGACTCTCGTTGCCAGGACCTGGCTAATGTGTATCCTCTCTTAGACAAGTCTACAACTCTATGGGAAGGTAGGATCCTGCTGTAATTAAAATGGCTACTCTTGATAAGCACCTGTTCACACCTGATTTCTGTTTGGAAGTGACAGTCAGTCTTTTGATATTTGCATACATAGACTCTGAGCACTCTGCCCCTCAGCCTTAGGCGTTTTTAATTACAGCAGGATTCTACCTTCCCATAGAAATGTAGACTTTAGTCTAAGAGAGGATTCACATTAGGCAGGTCCTGGCAACGAGAGTCGCCTTATCATGGCTGCTGGGTACACATGAATTGGCTAATTTATTCCCCAAGTATTCTCAATTTTTCACTTTTTCTAGTGCAGTAATGCAATTCAATTTTCATATTTCATGTTTGCATGCTATAGCGCTACGGAGTGCTACTTTATTTGTTTAGTTCCAACCCTAATACAGCCATAACACCAACCCTAACCCCAACACACCCCTAAGCCTAATCCCAACCCTAACCCCAACCCGACCCTAACTCCAACACCACAACCATAACGGAAAAATGGAAATAAATACATTTTTTTTATTTTATTATTTTTACCTAAGGGGGTGATAAAGTGGGGGTTAATTTACAATTTTTTTTATTATTTTGATCACAGTGATAGGGTCTATCACAGTGATCAAAATTAACCAATAGGAAAAATTCCCTATTGTTGCCAGGTGCTGGCCAGCAGATCTCAGAGGGCGCACTGCGCATGCGCCCGCCATTTGTTTCCTGGAAGAAGACACCGACGGCCGGGGGATATCACCGGGGGATGCAGGAGGGGCCAGGGACACTGGAGGTACTGGGGGACCGCATTTCTCTCTCCTCTGATGTGCTAGATCATATAAGAGGAGAAAGAAATTAAATGGGAAATCTGACTTTTTTTTTGCGGTCGACGTTATTCCGTGAATAAAGGTGATCGCAACACTGGGGTCGGTAAAAACCAACCCGAATCATGTTCTCCGGGTCTCAGCTACCTCCGGTAGCCGAGATCCCGAAGAATTTCCATGGCTGGGGAGCGCTATACATTTCTCAGCACCGTTAAAAAGCAGCGCTGTGGAATAAGTACTGTTAACTGCCGCCGTTAAAAGGCGTATCGGCGGTCGTTAAGGGGTTAAAGGGAAGATGAAATGTTCAGAAAAGCTATTTACTTAAACATATAGGGGTAATCTACAGGTATATAACATTTATATCTTAGGTTATACCTACACTGGTGTCGATACTCTCATGTAAGAGAATTGGGCCGATTATGAGAATGACACTCGGATCATACTCTGTCAGAGTGATCCAAGTGTCATCTTAGCGTGATCTGATTCTCGTGCATGAGAAAATTGCGGCACAGGTGTGGAGAAGATGGAAAATGTAATTTCTCCTTCTCCATTGTCTCTGTGGGCATACATTAGATTGCACTTGAATGACATCTGAGTGCAGTCTGATGTTTCACCAACACCCATACACTTGTAAGGGAGCGTGATCTGAATATCGGAGCCACTTGCAGCATTCTGTGATTGCTTTTTCATGCTGAATTGGCCATGTTATATGGCAGTGTAAGCGAGTCCTGACTGGAGAATTTAAGGGCAATTTACCTGCAGATTACTACGATATCTGAAGGTAAACAACATTTCTGGATATGGCAGTTTACCTTTAACACCTTCACACTGCAGCAGTTTTTCATCTTTGTTCTTAGTTTTATAACTTTCACTTTTCCTCTAAAGGAGCTGTCTAAGAACCTGCGCTTTTTTTTTAACCCCTTCATGACCCAGCCTATTTTGACCTAAATGACCTGGCCATTTTTTGCAATTCTGACCAGTGTCCCTTTATGAGGTAATAACTCAGGAACGCTTCAACGGATCCTAGCGATTCTGAGATTGTTTTTTCGTGACATATTGGGCTTCATGTTAGTGGTAAATTTAGGTCGATAATTTTTGCGTTTATTTGTGAAAAAAATGGAACTTTGGCCAAAATTTTTAAAATTTCGCAATTTTCAAATTTTGAATTTTTATTCTGTTAAACCAGAGAGTTATGTGACACAAAATAGTTAATAAATAACATTTCCCACATGTCTACTTTACATCAGCACAATTTTGGGAACAACATTTTTTTTTGTTAGGAAATTATAAGGGTTAAAAGTTGACCAGCGATTTCTAATTTTTACAGCAAAATTTACAAAACCATTTTTTTTAGGGACCACCTCACATTTGAAGTCACTTTGAGGGGTCTATATGGCAGAAAATACCCAAAAGTGACACCATTATAAAAACTGCACCCCTCAAGCTACTCAAAACTACATTCAAGAAGATTATTAACCCTTCAGGTGCTTCACAGGAACTAAAGCAACGTGGAAGGAAAAAATGGACATTTTAATTTTTCCAACAAAATTTTTCTTTTAGCATCAATTTTTTCATTTTTGCATGGGCATCAGGATAAAATGGACCCTAAAATTTGTTGGGCAATTTCTCCTGAGTATACAGATACCTCATATGTGGTCATAAACCACTGTTTGGGCGCACGGCAGGGCTCAGAAGGGAAGGAGAGCCATTTGACTTTTTGAATGGAAAATATGCTGGAATATTTAGCGGTTGCCATGTCGCATTTGGAGAGTCCCTGTGTGCCTAAACATTGGAGCTCCCCCACAAGTGACCCCATTTTGGAAACTAGACGCCGTAAGGAACTTATCTAGATGCAGAGTGAGCACTTTGAACCCCCAGGTGCTTCACAAATTGATCCGTAAAAAAAAGAAAGTACTTTTTTTTTTCACAAAAATTTTCTTTTAGCCTCAGTTTTTTCATTTTCACATGGGCAACAGTATAAATTGGATCCTAAAATTTGTTGGGCAATTTCTCCTGAGTACACAGATACCTCATATGTGGTCATAAACCACTGTTTGGGTGCACGGCAGGGCTCAGAAGGGAAGGAGCGCCATTTGACTTTTTGAATGGAAAATTAGCTCCAGTCGTTAGCGGACACCATGTCATGTTTGGAGAGCCCCTGTATGCCTAAACTTTGGAGCTCCCCCACAAATGACCCCATTTTGGAAACTAGACCCCCTAAGAAACTTATGCAGATGCACAGTGAGCACTTTGAACCCCCAGGTGCTTCACAAAACTTTATAACGCAGAGCCGTGAAAATAAAAAATCATTTTTTTTTCTCAAAAAATTATTATTTAGCCCCATATTTTTATTTTCACAATGGTTACAGGAGAAATTGGACCCCAAAAGTTGTTGTCTAATTTGTCCTAAGTACGCTAGTACCTCACATGTGGGGGAGAACCACTGTTTGGGCACACGTCAGGGCTTGGAAGGGATGTAGTGACGCTTTGAAATGCCGACTTGATGGAATGGTCTGCGGGCGGGCAGAGCCCCTGATGTGCCTAAACAGTAGAAACCCCCCACAAGTGACCACATTTTGTAAACTATACCCCTCAAGGAACTTAACTAGATGTGTGGTGAGCACCTTGAACCCCCACGTGCTTCACAGAAGTTTGTAATGCAGAGTCATGAAAATAAAAAATCATTTTTTTCCTAAAAAACTGATTTTTTTAACCCGCAATTTTTTATTTTCACAAGGGTAACAGGAGAAATTGGACCACAAAAGTTGTTGTACAGTTTGTCCTGAGTACACTGGTACCCCATATGTGGGGGGGAACCACTGTTTTGGCGCATGGGAGAGCACAGAAGGGAAGGAGCGCCATTTTGGAATGCAGACTTGATGGAATGTTCTGTGGGCGTCATGTTGCCTTTGCAGAGCCCCTGATGTGCCTAAACAGTAGAAACCCCCACAAGTGACCCCATTTTGGAAACTAGACCCCCAAGGAGCTTATCTAGATGTGTAGTGAGCACTTTGAACCCCCAAGGGCTACACAGAAGTTTATAACGCCGGGCCATGAAAATAAAAAAATCATATTTTTTCCCACAAACATGATCTTTTAGTCCCCAATTTTTTTATTTTCCCAAGGGTAACAGGAGAAATTAGACCTCAAAAGTTGTTGTCCAATTTGTCCTGAGTACGCTGATATCCCATATGTGGGAATGTGGGAGAAAACTACTGTATGGGCACACTTCGGGGCTCGGAAGGGAAGTAGTGACGTTTTGAATTGCCGACTTGATGGAATGGTCTGCGGGCGTCATGTTACGTTTGCAGAGTCCCTGATGTGCCTAAACAGTAGAAACTCCCCACAAGTGACCCCATTTTGGAAACTAGACCCCGCAAGGAACTTATCTAGATGTGTGGTGAGCACTTTGAACCCCCAAGTTCTTCACAGAAGTTTATAACGCAGAGCCGTGAAAATAAAAAATCATTTTTTTTCCACAAAAATAACTTTTTTAGTCCCCAATTTTTTTTCCCAACAGTAACAGGAGAAATTAGACCCCCAAAGTTGTTGTGCAATTTTTCCCGAGTACGCTGATACCCCATATGTGGGGTAAACCACTGTTTGGGCACACGTCGGGGCTTGGAATAAAGGGAGCACTGTTTGACTTTTTGAACGCAAAATTTGCAGGAATCAATGGTGGCGCCATGTCGCGTATGGAGATCCCCTGATGTACCTAAATAGTGGAAACCCCTCAATTCTAACTCCAACCCTAACCCCAACACACCCCTAACCCCAACCCTAACCCCTACACACCCCTAACCCTAATACAAACCCTAACCATAACCCTAACCCCAACACACCCCTAACCCTAATCCCAACTCTAACCATAAACCTAACCACAAGCCTAACCCTAATCCCAACCCTAACCCCAAAACACCCCTAACGCTTATCCCAACCCTAACCCTAATCCCAACCTTAACCCTAATTCCAACCCTAACCCTAATTCCAACCCTAACCCTAGTTCTAACCCTTACCCTAGTTCTAACCCTTACCCTAGTTCTAACCCTTACCCTAGTTCTAACCCTAAGGCTGGGTTCATATTGCGTTTTACCAGCCCGTTCAACACGTAGCGTTGACGGGCTGGTAACGGTATAGCATAACGCGATCGCGTTATGCTATACCCGCTAGCGCAGAGGAATCAGCAATGATTCATCTGTGCTAGCGGTGATGGAGCCCAGACGCTGCAGCCTGCGTCCAAGGCTCCGTCACTGAATGACGACACGTCGCGAACGCATGCCGCTTCATGGCATGCGTTGCGATGCGCACACAAATGGGGTGAATGGCAGCGTTAACGGACTGCGTTACACCGCGTTATACCGCGGTGAAACGCAGTCCATCTAACGGACTGCCATAATGCAATATGAACCCAGCCTGACCCTAAGGCCCCGTGCACACGTTGCGGATTCACTTGCGGATTTTTCTAAAATCCGCAGGTAAAACGACCTGCCTTTTACCTGCGTATTTAGCGCGGATTTGCTGCGGTTTTTCTCTGTGGTTTTACGCCTATATTGGAATAGGTGTAAAATCGCTGCGGAATCCGCACAAAGAATTGACATGCTGCGGATTTAAAACCGCAGCAAATCCGCGCTGAAAAATCTGCAGCATGTGCACAGCGGTTTTTTTTACCATTTATTTGCATTGTACTGTACATGGTTTCTGGATCTGCTGTGGATCCGCAGCGCCAAATCCGCTGCTGATCCGCAGCTGATTTCGCTGCTGATCCGCAGCGAAATCAGCAGCGGATCAGCAGCGAAATCAGCTGCGGATCAGCAGAGAAATCAGCTGCGGATCAGCAGAGAAATCAGCTGCGGATCCGCAGCAAAATCCGCAACATGTGCACAGGGCCTAATAGGAAAAAAAAAAAAAATTCTTTATTATTTTTCCCTACCTATGACAGGGGGGGTTCACTTACTTTTTTTATTTTGATCACTGTGACAGTTTATCACAGTGATCAAAATAAATTTTTTGACTAGGCAGGGCGCACTTTCCAAGATGGCGGCGCCCATGAAGAATCCCGGGCAGCCGCCGGGAAGGATCCAGGGACATCGGTGGACCGGGAGAGGTGAGTATGGGGGTCGGAAGTGAGGGGGGGGATCGGAAGATGGGGGCAGCGGAGGCCAGGACGAGGGGAGCTTTTAGTGACGGCGGTGACCGACCGCTGCCATCTTTCGGTGGCGGCGGCCGATCGCCGCCGTGAATCCGTGTGGGGGGGTCAGGGCTCGGTGTCCAGCCATGGCAGATGCTATTGCAGCATCGGCCATGGCTGGATTGTAATATTTCACCAATTATATTGGTGAAATATTACAGATTGCTCTGATTGGCTGTTTCACTTTTAACAGCCAATCAGAGCGATCGTGGCCACGGGGGCGTTAAGCCAACCCCCCTGTGGTGAAGCACAAAGGGTCCTGTGCCGGCGGGTCGGGTGACCTTTCAGTGACCCAAGTCACCCGACCCGCAGGGACGCGATCCTTTCATGACGCCACATAGGCGTCATGGGTCGGATTGGCACTGATTTTCATGACGCCTACGTGGCGTCATGGGTCGGGAAGGGGTTAAAGTAAAAATAATTTATGGTAGATTTTCCAACTTTTTTTTAATTTTTTTAAATAATTTGACTTTATTTTTAGTCGCACTCGAACATGCGATTGATGACTGATACAACACACTGCAATACTCATACAAATCAGTGTATTTTGTTGCAGCCTTCTCCAATGAAGCCCCTGTATGACAAAAAGAGCCCCTAATACTGATATAGATGCCATGGTTGCAATGACCACGGCATCTAAGGATATGTGCACACATAGCCCCTAATACATTAAGACTGGTGTTTCATATGTCTTACTGGGGGACTGCAAGTATACGATGCACCAAATTAGTTAAGAAGCACAAGCCACTTAATGAATGTAAGTACCTGGACAAGAATGAAGTGATTAACCAGAGTCAGCATGGGTTTGCAACTAATAAGTCATGTCAGACTAATTTAATTTCCTTCTATGACAGAATCACTGACTGGGTGGATCAGGGAAATGCTGTAGATATATTATATCTTGACTTCAGCAAAGCATTTGACAAAGTATCTCACACAATCCTTATTGAAAAAATGACTAAGTATGGAATGGACAAGGCAACTGTTAGGTGGATTCATAACTGGCTTAGTGATAGGACCCAAAGAGTGGTAGTAAATGGCTGCACATCGAGTTGGAAGAATGTATCAAGTGGGGTACCAGAGGGCTCTGTCTTGGGCCCTGTAATGTTCAACATCTTTATCAATGATTTAGATGAAGGAATTGAGGGTAAACTGATTAAATTTGCTGATGACACAAAGCTAGGAGGGATAGCTAATACTAGAGAAGAGAGAGAGAGGATTCAAAAAGATATAAATAAACTGGAGCAGTGGGCAGCAACTAACAGAATGGTTTTTAACAGGGAAAAATGCAAAGTACTTCATCTGGGAAATAAAAATGAAAAAAGCGTATACAGAATGGGAGGAATAAGGCTAAGCAACAGCACATGTGAAAAAGACTTGGGTATACTAATAGATCACAGACTGAACATGAGTCAACAGTGTGATGCAGCAGCAAAAAAGGCAAATACAATTCTGGGATGTATTAACAGAAGCATACAGTCTAGATCACGTGAAGTCATTATTGCCCTCTATTCCTCTTTGGTCAGACCTCATCTGGAATACTGTGTCCAGTTTTGGGCACCACATTTTAAAAAAGACATCAACAAACTGGAGCAAGTTCAGAGAAGAGCGACCAGAATGGTATTCGGTCTGCAAACCATGTCCTATGAGGAACGCTTACAGGATTTGGGAATGTTTAGCTTGCAAAAAAGAAGACTGAGAGGTGACTTAATAGCTGTATACAAATATCTCAAGGGCTGTCACATTGTAGAAGGATTATCTTTATTCTCATTTGCACAAGGAAAGCCTAGAAGCAATGGGATGAAACTGAATGGGAGGAGACACAGATTAGATATTAGAAAAAACTTTTTGACAGAGTGATCAATGAGTGGAACAGGCTGCCTCGAGGGGTGGTGAGTTCTCCTTCAATGGAAGTCTTCAAACAGAGGCTGGACAGACATCTGTCTGGGATGATTTAGTGAATCCTGCTTTGAGCAGGGGTTGGACCAGATGACCCAGGAGGTCCCTTCCAACTCTACCATTCTATGATTCTATGAATTTGGAGCTTAGTATCAGTGTCAAGCGCCTCTCTGCATCTTGCCAGATATGTTACTCCAGTCTGAGAGTGGAGTAATATTTTTGGGATAATGTCACCGCCACTTTTGATGAATTTGTAGGGTAGGCATCGTCACACTTCATCCCAGTTCCGTATCAGCTTCGCCAACTTTGGCAGAGCACCCTGAAAATGCCGGGAATTGGCAAAAGTCAACATTTTTTGCACAACTCCATGTTGTGCAAACATTTTCAAACATGTTTTATGCCAGAATTCTGGCGCAATCAATTTGATGAATCAGGGCCATCGTTTTTTGGAGTGGGTCCATTGAAAAAAAAACGCTGCAGAAAAAAACCTTCCAGAAGGAGTTTTCTGAAGCTTTTTTCGACCGCCGCAAAAAACTTCATGTGCACCTTTCGTAAGAGTTGCCTGCTCAGTTTCTGCTCCAAAACCTCACACAGATCATACCCTAAGGCAGGGTTCCCCAACTCCAGTCTTCAAGGCCCACCAACAGGTCATGTTTTCAGGATTTCCTTAGTATTGCTCAGGTGATAATTGCATCACCGGTACAATACAAGGGAAATCCTGAAAACATGACCTGTTGGAGGGCCTTGAGGACTGGAGTTGGGGAACCCTGCCCTAAGGGACAGCTCGTTATGATCAGAATTACCTACAATCCTGGTAGTTAGAGGCGAGTACCAGCTGTACACTACAGGCAGCCCACAATCAAAATGCAGCATGTGAGAAAGTGTTTTTCCAAAAGGTTTCTCTATAAAAATGCCAAAAAGAATTACAAAATAAAATAGACCATTACAAATGCTTGTAAACCTAGAACAAAGCACTATTCAGATGGCACAAAAATGACAGAATTGTCTGTCAGCTCGAGGAAGCTGAGAGAATCTACATAAAAGGAAAGACAGTTTTAGTGAACAATCATGAAAAACAAGCGGTTGGAACATGGATAGAAAATTCAGCCACGTGGACGTCTCATTATTTGTGCACCAACCTTCATCCAAGGCTCGATTCATGGCAGCACAGAATGACCAGTAGCCACTGTACTCCTTCCCTTTGTACTTCACCAAGAACTTTTTATCTTCTTCTTCTGACCAGAAGGAAAAGTTTAAAGTGTCTGCAAAAAACACCCAATTGACAGCATCTTCCCCGGAGCCCTGAGGATTCAGTTCATGAAGAGATTTCCATCCTTTCAGGGTGATCTCCTTCCATCTAATCTTCTCAAAGAGCTTCTCGGCGAGGGAGTGTACACCCGCCATGTCCACAGACACATACGTGCTGTTCTCAGTGATGAACCGGCCAGCGTCTCTGGGTGATAGTAGAGCTGCCATTCTGCGTACTGATCGTCTATTCAAAATAAAGAAAATAATAATTTTATAGGTTTTTCATTATGCAGTCAATAAAAAGGAAATGGTAAGATGGTGCACAAACCTAAACTACATCAAGAAAAAAAGAAACTGTAGCCTTATTTTATCAGACATTTTCAATGGATTGTCAAGTGAATGGGAGACAAGGTGCAGTACTCCGCAGCGGTCACAAGTACAGGCTTCCGATTTCCGCTGCCTACATTGCTTTTATCTTGTGACTGCTGGAGAAGACTTCAGCAGATTGGTGGGAGTTCTGGTGTCAGACCCCGACCAAAGTCAAACTGATGTCATCTACTTTTTAGTCTCAGACAACCTCTTCAACCCAACCAGGAGAGGATCTCCTCATACCTTTTCTAACAGCACATTTAGGGTATGTGCATACTCTGCGGATTTAGATGCGGATCTGCACCGTTTTTGGACACGCGGAATTGCATCAAATCCGCAGAGTAGTGCACAGCCAATGATAGTCTATAGGAATTTGAGGTTTGTGTGGCACATCCTGTGGAAAAATATGCGCGGATTTGCGGCGTTTTTTTTTCCGCAGCATGTCAATTGTTTTGCGGCTCTGCAGCGTTTCTGCACCCATTGACTTAGGCTGTGTTTCCATGGTCAGGAAACACAGCGCTTTGGACGGAGCGGAAATTCCGCTCCGCCCAAAGCCCCGCCCCCTTCTGAACGCGCGCTCATTCCGGAAGGGACTAGGACATGCTGCGGTCTGAAAAGACGCGCCGCATGTCCGGAAACGCAGGTCTTCCGCCTGCGTGTTTTGCAGCATAGTGGAGACGGGATTTCTTGAAATCCCCTCCACTATGCTGTAACATCTGGACGCTGCGTGTTTGACGCTGCGCCAACGCACAGCGTCAAACACACAGCTAATCCGGACTGTTTCCTGATAGTGGAAACATACCCTTACATTGAGTAAGTCAAATCTGCAGCATAACCGCCAGTTTAAAAAGATCTTCGGATTTGCTGCAGATGTGCATGCAAGAAATGCTGCAGATCAGGAGGAAGAAGAGTGTGTGGGCGGAGACTATGTGTGTGCGGTGAATATCTGAGAGTCTGTGTACAGGTGTCTGTGTGTAGGCAGGCATCATCCGATGGGACTACTAGTTCCATCCGGCTATGTCTGCTACAGTGACATCAGTAGCCGATGAAGGGACAGTAGTAGTCCCATCATCCGGCTACTGTGTTGAATAGCAAAAAAAAAAAAAAAAAAAAAAAAAAACCCAAAACACATACATACTCACCATACTGCTAATCCCCGACGCCCTCGATCCCCTGCAAAAAAAGATAATAAAGTCAACCGTATACTCCCTGTTCCGATGTAATCCAAACAATAACGACTGCCCCACGATGATCTCCCGTGGAGAGATAACACTGCAGAAGCCATTGTCTCCGGTCAGTGAGTCACTGGAGGCCCTGTAGAGCAGTCACATCTCCTGATGTGACAGCTCTATAGGGGAGATCATCGTGGGACACTCGTTATTACATGGATTACGTTGGAACAGGGAGTATACGATCAAGTTTATTTTATTTTATTTTTTTAAGGGGATCGAGAGCATCGCAGGAATTAGGTGTACAATAAAGATGAGAAACTGTGTTGTGTTTTATTTTATTAAAATACTTTATTCTGGCTGTTTATTTTACCCATTTACAACTATAGGATTACTAATGGATTGATGTCTTATTGACACCTCTCCATTACTAACCGGCTTAATGTCAACTTGCAATACAAAGGTGACATCAACCCTTTATTACCCCATATGCCACCGAAACAGGGTAGTGGGAAGAGAGAGGCTAAGTGCCGGAATTGGCGCATCTTAGAGATGCGCCATTTCTGTGGCGGCAGAGAGCTGGTGCTTGTAGCCGGGGTGGGACAATATCCATGGCCCCTTCCTAGGCTATGAATATGAGCCTGCAGCTGTCTGCATAGCCTTTTTGGCTATTAATTATAGGGGGATCCCACGTCATTTTTTTTGGGGGGTCCCCCTATGTTAATAGCCAGTAAAGGCTAAATATACAGCTGCAGGCTGATATTCATAGCTTGGGAAGATCCATGTGTATTAACCCCTTCCCAGGCTATAAACATCAGCTCCCAGTCGCTGGCTTACCCTCGCAGGCTCAGAAAATTGAACGGGAGCCCATGCCATTTTTTTTTTTTTTTAAATTAAACACATATTGTGTTTAAGGCCTGGGTCACACTTTTGAGAAACTCGCACCTTAATACCCAGCACTGCCGCCGGCAGTCGGACCGGAGTGTGCGGCTGCATGTACTTCAATGCAGCTGAACGCTCCTGTTAGAGTGCCGGCGGCAGTGCCAGGTATTGAGGTGCAAGACTCGTGCGAGTTTCTCGCAAGTGTGATCCCGACCTAATGCAGATTTTGTGTGTGTGTGTGTGTGTGTGTCTTTATTTAACTCTTTATGTACCATTTTATTATGTTTATTACTAAACATCAGGCTTGGTATTATCGATAGAGCTATAGATATAGATACAGCTATAGATATAGATAGATCCAAAAAAGCAGAGCAGCACTATAAAAAAGCAATGAGTCCGGGTGCAAAAGAACTAAAAGGCAGGTTTTAACTAACTAAAGCCTCTTTCACACGTTAGTGTGTCTGGTACGTATGGTGACAGTTTTCACACATACCGGACACACATAGACTCATTCAAATGAATGGGTCTATGCACCGTGTGTCCATATGCAAAACACGCTGACATGTCCACTTTTTTCCGGCAGCACAGTCCACAAACCGTCCCGCACACGTAGAACACACATTGATGTCGTCCGTGTGACAAGTACCGGCGGCGGGGAAGAAGCGCTACAGAAAGTGACGCTGTCCCCCGGCGGCAGGTGCTGAAGACAGCTCTCAGCATTCTCCCCTGCACTGCCGGCGATCAGGGGAGAATGAAAAGAGTTATAGTAACGTCAGAAAGATGACAGCGGGTGGGGGCTTTTGGGACTATTACTCCCATCATCCGACACCTGCTGACTTTACTATAACTCATCATTCTGCCCTGATCGCCGGCAGAGCAGGGAGAATGCTGAGAGCTGTCTTCAGCACCTGCCGCCGGGGACAGCGCCGCTTACTGTAGTGCTTCTTCCCCCGGCAGCCGTCCATGTAGTAAGAATGTGGCACACGGTTGCCACACGTGTGAAGCAAAAATCACATTCATGAGACACAGACATGGATATCTCCGGTACCGGAAAAATCAGGACGTGTGAAACCGGCCTAACTGTCCGCCGTTAATCTCTACTGGCTCAGAACAGTCACTGACCACTCTTGCTGGCAATTCTGCAGCTCCCGCTGACGTCACATCGGCAGAGCAAGTGCTTCTCTTCCGCTCTGCTTTGTTAAAAGGGTGTTACTGCTGATGTCATGCTGATTGACAGCTGTCTCCGTGCAGCCTACCTGCAGGGAGCTGGATGTATCAATCAGCTTCATGTGGGCAGTCACGCCTCATTAACAGAGCACACGCTAGAGGAAGAGCTGCTCTGTTGACCTGAAGCAGAAAAATCTCAGGCAGGAGTGGTTCATGATCACTGAGCAGGCGTCAGGCAGAATGGGCAGGTAGTTATTAACTACCTGCCCATTCTGCCTGCTACCAATCTCTGCTGTCTCAAAGCAGTTGCTGACAACTCCTGCTGTGATTCTGCAGCTTCCGCTGACGTCAGGTACAGATCAGGTGCTTCCCTTCCGCTCTGCTCAGAAAGAACAGGCAACTACCGACCAGTTAGTTTTTTAGGCCCATAGTAAAAGAAAAAAAAATAAACAAGGTCGGGATAACTCCTTTAATTATGGACATAGTTATGTTGACTGTTGACACAAGTTGGGATGCCAACATACTCAGTGCCTAGGCCGTGCGGTGACCTCGCCGTCTCCTGTTCCCTGCGCAAGCTTCCCGGCGGCACACCTAGCGCACGCGCTCCCCTGTTCTTAAATGGGCATACGCAGTTACAAATGCCGCCAGCCAATAACTAGGAGGCATCTCATATAAAAGGAACCCTCCCCAGTACGGAGGTGCCCGAGCCAACCCTGTAGTTTCCCTACATCTCTTGTGTGTGCAACTGTATGTTGCCAAGTCCCCCCTCCTAATGTAGTCAAGCTAGTTCTTTAACCTGAACCTGTTCCCGTTTTCCTGTATAATGTGTAGACAACTCTGAAGCCGCTCCGAAGGTCCCTGAACCCTGAAGCTGCTGCGGCGGTATCGGATTGTCTGAAAGTCAACCTATCCCAGTGTTCTGTGTTGGACGAACTGTTATACCAGCATCCGAACCCTGCCTGTCAGTGACTCTGAACCCTTGTACATGACTGCTATCCTGACCCTTGGTGTCAGCAGCTGCAGTACCTGGGACTGCCTAGGCAGCTACCTGCAGCTCAAGCCTGACTCCACCACCCGGAGCTCCAGTGAAAACAAGGTAGCCGTTTAGCTACGCTCCTCCTATTTAAGCTCGGACCTTTGGCACAGTGGGTACATGATCCACGTGTGTGCCTGACATCAGATATAATACAGAAATTTCTAGAGCTGAAAAATCCATACTCCTGAATACAGGCCCGGCACTGTTCTTTGCTGGCACAGAGTAGTCACAGACCACTTCTGCCAGCGATTCAGCTGCCTCTGCTGATGCCATATTGACAGAGCAGCGGATTCTTTTCTGCACTGCTCTGACTGACAGGGTAGGACTGCAGACATCATTGTGATTGACAGCTGGAACCCTGCTGCCTAACTGGGGGAACCGGATGTCAATCAGCATGACAGCAGTCCTGCCCTGTTGACAGCGCAGAAAAGGCACCGTTATGACGACGTGATGTCAGCAGAGGCAGCTGCATTGCCGGTGAATAAAGGCGCCGGGCACAACAGGAAGATGGGTAGCAACTACCTGCCTGTTAGTGCTTACGCAACTTTTATTCTTCATATTGTCTCGGATATCCCCTTTAAGGGTGTGTTCACACAAGGCGTTTTTTCTGCGCAGAAAATGCTACATTTTACAGTACCAGCAAAATGAATAAGATTTCAAAAATCTCATGCATGTGCTTTTTTTCCCCTTGTGTTTTTTTGAGCCGCTGGGCATTTTTCGAAATCTGCAACATGTTAATTCTTCCAGCGTTTTCAACCATTCTAATGAGTAAGAAAAAAAAAAACACTAGTAAAAAAAAATATATAAAACTGCACACAAACCTGCGGCAAAAAGGCGCTTATTTCAAGCAGCGTTTTCCTACCAAAAACAAAAATGCTTAAAAAATGCCATGTGTGGACATATTCTAAGAGCAGTGAATGAAAAGCAAGTCTGAGAAAATTACGCCCAATATATGAGATATCATAGGAAAGCTAGACATTAGAACTGAGCCAAGGTCAACAGAAGGCGAAGTCCAAACTGAACAATAAATGGCGGCTAATTATAATTTACATGCCATTAGTATCTAATGCAGCATAATAAATTATTTACACTGGACAGATAACTTTCACACCGCTATTGTGCAACGCGCAAATTAAAAAGTAACCTGAGTTTTCTCCTTTCTGCATGTGAATGGTCATTGGCGACAATTAATGTTTCACCATGCTGCAGTTTTCCATTCTTTGCATGCACCAGGTGGGGTAGCGACACTGGAAGCTCTGAAGTCACAGCTGCTCTTATCCCAGGGTGTCAGCGGGAGGGTGAGACTCTAATGTGCGCATCTTTGGGTATTTTGCTGGGATTGTTCTACGTGTTATCTGCCTGTTTTATGGTTCAATAAAGCATTGCCACACTGTTTACCCTCTCCCTGTGCTGAGTAGCATTACACCCACGTTAAAAGGAGAGTGGGTGTTCGGTGGGACGATCCATCCCTGGTCCATGCCCTTTCGGCTAGCGGACCGGATGCCCGCCAACCCCCCATGTCTCCACTCCACAGTCACAATCTTGTTGCTGTAGTTTCAGGGTGCAGGATCCCAGACACTGGAGTCTTGTGAAACAGACAGAGATACGTGCAAATTGAAACCTGCAACCCAAAATGGACCTTTTTATTGAGTGCTAATTGTATGCTCTTTACTAAGGGGCGAGTCTTGCATAATTACCCTGTAAGCACTAAATAAAAAGCCCCATATGTCAGGAACCATAAGGCGGATTTAAAAAATAAAAATCGGAGTAATCAGGGAGCAGCGGGAATAAAGTAATAGCAAAAACTGCCCACTACTCTAGTAACCTCTTGTGAATCCCTATACTCCCCTCTGGTGTCAGCCCTGGCTCTACGCTGCTCAGGTGACACATGTCACATACACCTAGAGGAAGTGAGGGAGCAGGGTGCCTCCTCCACTACATATTGGGATGCCTGTAGAGTTGCCAACTTGAGTTGTTTTTTTTTTTCTGGATGGCTTATATACAAATAAAAAAAATAAATCAGACAATATTTTTATGGACACATTGGTAAACCATAAATCATTATAAGTGATCCATGTCCACTGCCCATAACTATGATATGAGACCAGCTGCACTCACTGTCAGCTGTAAAATCATGAAAATTGCTATCAATATTCTTCAGCTTCAAAAACCATCACAGACGCCTTACATTTTTATGGGCAGAGAAAAAAAAAGTCTTAATTTTACAGACTGCACTTGAACTTCTAGGCAGCTGGCAACATCGCCAAGTAGTGGACACCCCCTTTACACCTTGTGACAGGTCCCCTTTACATGCAATGTAACAGCCTCATCTTCATGCAGGCTTGGGTTTTTCAGTGTGGGTACAGCCACCGCTCAGCGCGCTCCCGACGTTACCCATGATATCACCGTAATGCCCATTCCGTCCCGCACCAAGTGAGGCTGCTCATACAGTGACTGGAGCATGCAGACATTTCCCTGCACATGCGCAGAATCGCAATGGTAATATAAACACACGAAAAACGAACAATATTGTAAAGTATTGATGATGCTGCCTGCGACAAAGCAGCGTGCGCTCACCTACAAACAGGTGACCTACAGACCGGTGACCTACAGACCTGCTCAATATGGCGACGCCCACAAGTTACACGTGTCCCCAAGCCACACCCCTTGCGTACAAACGCAACCTTTAGGAACAGCGTACTCCCTGATTGGTTCGTTTCGTCACTTCCGGTTTTATTTACTATTGATTCGCTGTATCCAAACTGTTTGCTCATTGGTTTCTGTAATATTCCTTGCTTTCTGATTGGTAGAACTTGTTTAGCTCCTACAAGTGCCGTGTGACAGGCTGCTGGCGGGAGACAGCGAGGGGCGGCGGGACCGGTAGCAGCGAGGCAAGTGTCACACTGGTGTCCGCCGTGCACGTGCACTGCTGTGTGGTACTGGCTGATGATAGTACTGCGCGCACACACAGCAGAGACCACTGCTCACATCACTGTCTGTGGGACTGTCAGAGATGCCCCCGTATTCTGTGCTCTACTGCTCTGTTCTTACAGGGCCCCCAGTGTTATGTGACCACTGCTCACATCACTGTCTGTGGGACTGTCAGAGATGCCCCCGTATTCTGTGCTCTACCGCTCTGTTCTTACAGGGCCCCAGTGTTATGTGACCACTTGCTCACATCACTGTCTGTGGACTGTCAGAGATGCCCCCGTATTCTGTGCTCTACCGCTCTGTTCTTACAGGGGCCCCGTGTTATGTGACCACTGCTCACATCACTGTCTGTGGGACTGTCAGAGATGCCCCCGTATTCTGTGCTCTACCACTCTGTTTTTACAGGGACCCCGGTGTTATGTGACCACTGCTCACATCACTGTCTGTGGGACTGTCAGAGATGCCCCCGTATTCTGTGCTCTACCGCTCTGTTCTTACAAGGGCCCCAGTTTTATGTGACCACTTCTCATATCACTGTCTGTGGGACTGTCAGAGATGCCCCCGTATTCTGTGCTCTACCGCTCTGTTCTTACAGGGCCCCAGTGTTATGTGACCACTGCTCACATCACTGTCTGTGGGACTGTCAGAGATGCCCCCGTATTCTGTGCTCTACCACTCTGTTTTACAGGGACCCCGGTGTTATGTGACCACTGCTCACATCACTGTCTGTGGGACTGTCAGATGCCCCCGTATTCTGTGCTCTACGCTCTGTTCTTACAGGGGCCCCGGTGTTATGTGATCACTGCTCACATCACTGTCTGTGGGACTGTCAGAGATGCCCCCATATTCTGTGCTCTACCAGCTCTGTTCTTACAGGGGCCCCGGGTTATGTGACCACTGCTCACAATCACTGTCTGTGGGACTGTCAGAGATGCCCCCATATTCTGTGCTCTACCACTCTGTTCTTACAGGGCCCCGGTGTTATGTGACCACTGCTCACATCACTGTCTGTGGGACTGTCAGAGATGCCCCGTATTCTGTGCTCTACCACTCTGTTCTTACAGGGCCCCAGTTTATGTGATCCACTGCTCATATCACTGTCTGTGGGACTGTCAGAGATGCCCCCGTATTCTGTGCTCTACCGCTCTGTTCTTACAGGGCCCCAGTGTTTATGTGACCACTGCTCATCATCACTGTCTGTGGGACTGTCAGAGATGCCCCCGTATTCTGTGCTCTACCACTCTGTTTTTACAGGACCCCGGTGTTATGTGACCACTGCTCACATCACTGTCTGTGGACTGTCAGAATGCCCCGGTATTCTGTGCTCTACCACTCTGTTCTTACAAGGGCCCCAGTTTATGTGACACTTCTCTACACTGTCTGTGGGACTGTCAGAGATGCCCCCGTATTCTGTGCTCTACCGCTCTGTTCTTACAAGGGCCCCGGTTTATGTGACCACTTCTCAAATCACTGTCTGTGGGACTGTCAGAGATGCCCCGTATTCTGTGCTCTACCACTCTGTTCTTACAGGAACCCCGGTGTTATGTGACCACTGCTCACATCCCTGTCTGTAGACTGTCAGAGATGCCCCCGTATTCTGTGCTCTACCACTCTGTTTTTACAGGAACCCCGGTGTTATGTGACCTCTGCTCACATCACTGTCTGTGGGACTGTCAGAGATGCCCCCGTATTCTGTGCTCTACGCTCTGTTCTTACAGGGGCCCCAGTGTTATGTGACCACTGCTCACATCACTGTCTGTGGGACTGTCAGAGAGCCCCGTATTCTGTGCTCTACTCTCTGTTCTTACAGGGGCCCCGTGTATGTGATCACTGCTCACATCGCTGTCTGTGGGACTGTCAAAGATGCCCCGTATTCTGTGCTCTACCGCTCTGTTCTTACAGGGCCCCAGTGTTATGTGACCACTTCTCATATCACTGTCTGTGGGACTGTCAGAGATGCCCCCGTATTCTGTGCTCTACCACTCTGTTTTACAGGGACCCCGTTTATGTGACCACTCTCAATCACTGTCTGTGGGACTGTCAGAGATGCCCCGTATTCTGTGCTCTACCTCTGTTCTTACAGGCCCCGTGTTATGTGACCACTGCTCACATCCTGTCTGTGACTGTCAGAGATGCCCCGTATTCTGTGCTCTACCCTCTGTTTTACAGGGGCCCCGGTGTTATGTGATCTGCTCACATCACTGTCTGTGGGACTGTCAGAGATGCCCCCGTATTCTGTGCTCTACCGCTCTGTTCTTACAGGGCCCCCGTGTTATGTGACCACTGCTCACATCACTGTCTGTGGGACTGTCAGAGATGCCCCGTATTCTGTCTCTACGCTCGTTCTTACAGGGGCCCCGTGTTATGTGATCACTGCTCACATCGCTGTCTGTGGGACTGTCAAGAGCCCCCGTATTCTGTGCTCTACGCTCTGTTCTTACAGGGGCCCCCGTGTTATGTGACCACTTCAATCCTGTCTGTGGACTGTCAGAGATGCCCCGTATTCTGTGCTCTACCACTCTTTTTACAGGGCCCCGTGTTATGTGACCACTGCTCACATCACTGTCTGTGGGACTGTCAGAGATGCCCCCTATTCTGTGCTCTACGCTCTGTTCTTACAGGGGCCCCCGTGTTTGTGACCACTGCTCACATCACTGTCTGTGGACTGTCAGAGATGCCCCTATTCTGTGCTTACCACTCTGTTTTACAGGGGCCCCGGTGTTATGTGACACTGCTCACATCCTGTCTGTGGGACTGTCAGAGATGCCCCGTATTCTGTGCTTACCCTCTGTTCTTACAGGGCCCCGTGTTATGTGACACTCTCCATCCTGTCTGTGGGACTGTCAGAGATGCCCCCGTATTCTGTGCTCTACCGCTCTGTTCTTACAGGGGCCCCAGTTTTATGTGACCACTTCTCATATCACTGTCTGTGGGACTGTCAGAGATGCCCGTATTCTGTGCTCTACCACTCTGTTCTTACATGGGACCCCGGTGTTATGTGACCACTGCTCACATCCCTGTCTGTAAGACTGTCAGAGATGCCCCCGTATTCTGTGCTCTACCACTCTGTTTTTACAGAACCCGGTGTTGTGACCTCTGCTCACATCACTGTCTGTGGGACTGTCAGAGATGCCCCCGTATTCTGTGCTCTACTGCTCTGTTCTTACAGGGGCCCCGTGTCATGTGATCACTGCTCACATCGCTGTCTGTGGGACTGTCAAAGATGCCCCCGTATTCTGTGCTCTACCGCTCTGTTCTTACAGGGGTCCCCAGTGTTATGTGACCACTTCATATCTCTGTCTGTGGGACTGTCAGAGATGCCCCCGTATTCTGTGCTCTACCACTCGTTTTTACAGGGACCCCGGTGTTATGTGACCACTGCTCACATCACTGTCTGTGGGACTGTCAGATGCCCCCGTATCTGTGCTCTACCGCTCTGTTCTTACAGTGGCCCCCAGTGTTATGTGACCACTGCTCACATCACTGTCTGTGGGACTGTCAGAGATGCCCCCGTATTCTGTGCTCTACCACTCTGTTTTTACAGGGACCCCGGTGTTATGTGACCACTGCTCACATCACTGTCTGTGGGACTGTCAGAGATGTCCCCGTATTCTGTGCTCTACCGCTCTGTTCTTACAGGGGCCCCGGTGTTATGTGATCACTGCTCACATCGCTGTCTGTGGGACTGTCAGAGATGCCCCCGTATTCTGTGCTCTACCGCTCTGTTCTTTCAGGGGCCCCGTGTTATGTGACCACTGCTCACATCACTGTCTGTGGGACTGTCAGGATGCCCCCGTATTCTGTGCTCTACTGCTCTGTTCTTACAGGGGCCCCGTGTTATGCGACCACTGCTCACATCATTGTCTCTGGGACTGTCAGAGATGCCCCGTATTCTGTGCTCTACCGCTCTGTTCTTACAGGGGCCCCTGTGTTATGTGACCACTGCTCACATCACTGTCTGTGGACTGTCAGAGATGCCCCCGTATTCTGTGCTCTACTGCTCTGTTCTTACAGGGGCCCCGTGTTATGTGACCACTGCTCACATCACTGTCTGTGGGACTGTCAGAGATGCCCCCGTATTCTATGCTCTACCGCTCTGTTCTTACAGGGGCCCCCAATGTTATGTGACCACTGCTCACATCACTGTCTGTGGACTGTCAGAGATACCCCCGTATTCTGTGCTCTACCACTCTTTTCTTACAGGGGCCCCCGGTATTATGTGACCACTTCTCATATCACTGTCTGTGGGACTGTCAGAGATGCCCCCGTATTCTGTGCTCTACCGCTCTGTTCTTACAGGGCCCCAGTTTTATGTGACCACTTCTCAATCACTGTCTGTGGGACTGTCAGAGATGCCCCGGTATTCTGTGCTCTACCACTCTGTTCTTACATGGGACCCTGGTGTTATGTGACCACTGCTCACATCCCTGTCTGTAAGACTGTCAGAGATGCCCCGTATTCTGTGCTCTACCGCTCTGTTCTTACAGGGCCCCAGTTTTATGTGACCACTTCTCATATCACTGTCTGTGGGACTGTCAGAGATGCCCCCGTATTCTGTGCTCTACTGCTCTGTTCTTACAGGGGCCCCAGTGTTATGTGACCACTGCTCACATCACTGTCTGTGGGACTGTCAGAGATGCCCCCGTATTCTGTGCTCTACTGCTCTGTTCTTACAGGGCCCCTTGTTATGTGATCACTGCTCACATCACTGTCTGTGGGACTGTCAGAGATGCCCCCGTATTCTGTGCTCTACCGCTCTGTTCTTACAGGGCCCCAGTGTTATGTGACCACTTCTCATATCACTGTCTGTGGGACTGTCAGAGATGCCCCCGTATTCTGTGCTCTACCGCTCTGTTCTTACAGGGGCCCCCAGTGTTATGTGACCACTTCAATCCTGTCTGTGGGACTGTCAGAGATGCCCCCGTATTCTGTGCTCTACCGCTCTGTTCTTACAGGGACCCCGTGTTATGTGATCACTGCTCACATCACTGTCTGTGGGACTGTCAGAGATGCCCCCGTATTCTGTGCTCTACGCTCTGTTCTTACAGGGCCCCAGTGTTATGTGATCACTGCTCACATCGCTGTCTGTGGGAATATCAAGATGCCCCCGTATTCTGTGCTCTACGCTCTGTTCTTACAGGGCCCCGGTTTATGTGACCACTGCTCACATCACTGTCTGTGGACTGTCAGAGATGCCCCCTATTCTGTGCTCTACCGCTCTGTTCTTACAGGGGCCCCATGTTATGTGACCACTTCTCATATCACTGTCTCTGGGACTGTCAGAGATGCCCCCGTATTCTGTGCTCTACCGCTCTGTTCTTACAGGGGCCCCCGTGTTATATTATCACTGCTCACATCACTGTCTGTGGGACTGTCAGAGATGCCCCCGTATTCTGTGCTCTACCGCTCTGTTCTTACAGGGGCCCCCGGTGTTATGTGACCACTTCTCATATCACTGTCTATGGGACTGTCAGAGATGCCCCCGTATTCTGTGCTCTACTGCTCTGTTCTTACAGGGGCCCCCGGTGTTATGTGACCACTTCTCATATCACTGTCTGTGGGACTGTCAGAGATGCCCCCGTATTCTGTGCTCTACCGCTCTGTTCTTACAGGGGCCCCCGTGTTATATTATCACTGCTCACATCACTGTCTGTGGGACTGTCAGAGATGCCCCCGTATTCTGTGCTCTACCGCTCTGTTCTTTCAGGGGCCCCAGTGTTATGTGATCACTGCTCACATCACTGTCTGTGGGACTGTCAGAGATGCCCCCGTATTTTGTGCTTTACCGCTCTGTTCTTACAGGGGCCCCAGTGTTATGTGACCACTTCATATCACTGTCTGTGGGACTGTCAGAGATGCCCCCGTATTTTGTGCTTTACCGCTCTGTTCTTACAGGGGCCCCAGTGTTATGTGACCACTTCATATCACTGTCTGTGGGACTGTTAGAGATGCCCCGTATTATGTGCTTTACCGCTCTGTTCTTACAGGGGCCCCAGTGTTATGTGACCACTTCATATCGCTGTCTGTGGGACTGTCAGAGATGCCCCCGTAATCACTTATTCTGGGGATAAGTTGTGATTTTGTGACCAGTAGCGCTTCCCATGTGCCATTTTGCTGTAGATGTTGATGAAGGCTCAGTAGTGTCCAGTGCACACAGCAGATTTAGTCGCTCGATTGCCCCGAATCGCAGTTACATCTGTATACGTTACAGGCAGGTGTTACAGGTGACAGATGTCATGTCCTGCTTTGTAGGAAGACGTCGTGTTTTATACTGTGCTGTCACCAATGTCTTCTAATAAGATGGTATCTGTTTCTGTTATAGAGGAGAATGAGTCATGGCACTGAGAACGGGAGCTGGACCCCCCAGGTGCAGTTTGTGGCAGATGAAGATGTCCTGGAACATATCATTGATATACAAGATGGTGGGCGACTCTTCTACTATTGTCACACATTAAGGGCTCGTGCAGACGACCGGAATAATCAGACGGGTGCTAGCCGTGGTTTTGAAGGATATCACTCATCCCCATGTTATTATATGGGGTTGTGCACATGTCCATTTTTTTCCCTAGATTGAGTCTATCCAAGGAATGAAACCCAGCATGCATGCCATTCAGAGCACACTCGGCCATGCAAGTCAAGGAGTTCATGAAGACCATCGCACTGGGATGACATCTGACTGCAGTCCGATTTCCACAGATTGACAGAACGGAGAAGATGCAGATTTTTTTTTCTCCATCTTTTAATCAGAGTTTGATCAGTGTCATTTGAATAATTGACCCGATGTGTTTCTCCATATTTCCACTTGTGTGACCGCAACCTGAGGAGACCACGTCAGTAGCCACATGAACGCGCCTTTGGCATATACAGGACCTGTACACATAGACTCTTTTTCCACTGTGTAGGAAAACAAAGACTACTATTTTATTTTCCT
>JARQOD010000007.1:30495363-30529398 GCA_033576555.1 Oophaga sylvatica | reverse complement strand
TTGCACAGGAAAAGGTAACACAAGAACAGTGTACAGTGTACATGGCACTGTGTCTATGCTGCAGTGCACATCCAATGCTGTCGACAATGGTATAATTCGGGGAATACTTCACACATACTGTAACCCCAGTGTAATCCAAAAACGAGATGTTAGTGGATGGTTATTCCTAGTGGAGTATGAAGATGGAGCTATTATATCTGCCTGTGGTTCCATGTCTTGAAGGCTGCACGTTACTGTACATCTGGACAGGCCGTCCTGCTAAGATAACCTCTACCTCAGTGCAGCCCCCCAATACGGGAAGCTTCCTGAAGACGTTTCCTATTAAACTTCAGAATAAATCTGTTTGTACTAAGCATCCACCAGTGTAGACTACGAGCAACCAGAACTTTATCTGTGCCTGTGTTAGAGGACTTTTTTCTGGATTTATTCATTTAAGCTGACAATCTCCTCCAATTGCAGCTGTTTAGTTTATGCTGGAATAGTATTTCTTTTTCATGTTTGACTCACCGTTCCAAAGTTATGCCCCCCCCCGGAAATAGAGTGCCTACTATGCAAGTTTTTACTTCAGCCAACTCGGCTTTCACCACTGAAGTTCTCAGTGGGTGTTTGTGTTTCTCTTCTATGATGCTGGCCAATCAAATCACAGCTGCATCATAGAGGGGAAACTGCAAATGTCTACTGAGGAGGTCACAGCTGCAGCCTGGCTCGGTGTGTTGTCATTCATAGTCATTGGGTCACTTCCTGCTATTGAAGCACAAAGGACAGCAGCGCTGGGGAGCCGGACCACTCCGGTCCTGTGGTCTCTACTTTGACGACCAGCCTGTGGCTGTGCGCCATAGGAGACTTGTCATTTATACTATATGCTGTAATACTGTGGTATATAGTCATAAAGAGATTTCACAGATGGACTTGCTACATGTGAAATTACACCAGGGCCTGACTGAAGACGTGATCCATCAATCTAACGCCATGTTCACACGTTCAGTATTTGGTCAGTTTTTTACATCAGTATTTGTAAGCCCAAACCATGAGTGGGTGATAAATACAGAAGTGGTGACGTGTTTCTATTATACTTTTCTTCTGATTTTTCCTCTCCTTACAAATACTGTGGTACAATACTGACCAAATATTGAACATGTGAACATGGCCTAACAATCTTGTTTATGTCTATTCATTAGATACAATGTATTATATACAGTAAATCTCGATATGAGATTCGGCTTTGGGCTCCACATTCTAACAATGGTTTTGGAAAGTTAGACTCAGATTGAAGGAACACAACTAGATTATTACAAGGGACGGAAGACCTCTCGTATGATAGGTTGGAAATGTTGGCCATCTGTATAAGAAAGGGTTCTTTACAGTTCGAGCAGTCAGACTGGAACGTTCTAAGACAAGAGGTAATAATGGCGGACACTTATTTTAAAAAGTTCTGGCTGCTTTTCTCAAAACAAATGACATTGCAGGTTATACATAATCTAATGATAGAGAAAGTATAACTGGACCCGTGTAGCTGTGTAACACATACCCTCTTGCTGATTATTCCATGCTGGTCACTCATCAGCATCACATGGGGTGAGAAGATACTTGGGTAAAATTTGGAATGCCGTTTGTTATGCTGTAAAATAACTCCGTAACTGTCTCTTAAGTTGTGGCCTTCATTTCAGGGGTCAAACTTCGAAACAGCACGACTGCCCAGCGCGTCAGTAACATGAAGAGCTTGACAAAGAGTTTTCGAGAATATCCTGTAGATGATGAAACTTTGGAGGTTTGGAAGGAAAAGGATTATGTGGATGTTTTAGGAACAGATGCGATTGGTAAGTGCAGCCGGTGCTGATGGTGGGGGTTCTTCGCCGTGGGATTCTGACATGTGACATGTTATTTCCACTTGCAGATGTCTTGCAGGAGGGACCTGTGACAGGAGGAGGAAGCGTGTATTCGTTCCAGACAGTAAAGCGCTCCAATAAAATGGCACAGCTCGGTAACCGTCTATATTGTTTGTAACCTATGTACACTGAAGTTTTCTCAATTGTCCCATAAGTTTGCTGGTGGCTCTGTGTTTGGAGGATGTAGGCTGTGGTCAGACGCCTGGTTTTCTTCCCACCCCACTTAATTTTAGCCTTTTCTACTGAGATTCTGATATTTACTTGAGCTGAATTTGCTACTTTTTGAATATTGGAGGAAATTTCCAAGTAAAGATGGGCAATGTAAAAGGGGCTATATAGTCCTAATGTGAAAGTGAGAGGTGCGTCAATGACCCGATGCATGATATTGGTTGGTTACATGGGTTGCATGGATAATTTAATTTCTTTGCAGCTTCTCTTATGTAACTGATGCAGTCTGGAGTCATTTATGTATTGTTAGAATTACTGATAACACATACACTCCATACAGAAGTGTATATTATTAATTACAAAAAGTTTATTCTTTTAATTTTTTTTGCAGCTTCAGAAATGGCCCGTACACCTAGTAAGACTGTGACGTTCTCCACAAGTGATAGTCCTGAAGAAGCCATCAGTTCTCCTGCAAGCTGCAACAGTATGTTTCTCCGAACTCCGTATATGATTATTGTATGAGGACCTGCCAGCAGATTTTATGAATAAGTAACGTTCTTTGCTTCATTTCACAGAAAAATCCACTAATAAAACTCCCTCTAAGGTAAGGAAATGTAATGCCATATTCAAAATGTAAAACACAAGTAATCCCTAGGATGTAGCTATAAATTATAAAGTGTTGTTTCCCTTACACTGCAATTTCCTGTAAATATGGGAAATAAAAATTCACTTTAATGCAGCTTCTGAAGAAGCTTGGTGCGAAACGCCCATCTGATGCTTCTTGTAATTGAGGTTTTATTGATGCCTCTGTGTATGTATAACAGTATATGTGACATCCCCCTCCCTTTATTGCTAACACTATCTAAAGCTTTGATTTATTTGTTGAGTTTAGAGATATTGCATGTAATGAGTCACTCGTCTAGACACCATCTGTATGCTGTATATGCTGATGTATGATCTGATACATATTCATATATTTTTAGGGCAGGTATATTTGATATTCAAAAACTATGCTTTTGAGTAAAATGTTGACAGGTAGCATAAAGATGGAAAATATGTATAGCTTGCAAAACTAATTCTGTCCGTGCAGTGTGCTGTCCTGGCACAGAATGCTGCGTAGTATCAGCGTTTCTTTCTGTACCTACAGGCTGCCTTGAGAATGTGCACTAAGATGAGTCAAGGCAGTGATATATATTGGGGCCCTGGTGTAGGGTGATGGAGGCTTACTTTTATTGTATCCTTATGGGTATCTTCATACTGTTTCCATTATGTAGGTTTCGGCATGTCATTCAGCGCTGTAAACCCCACAGACCTTCCATCGCTTTCAACAGAAAATCTTTGTTTGTCGTTGATGCCGCCGTAGATTTGTAAGCTGCCATGGGTTGCAAACCGCAAATTAGCCTTACTGCACGGTGTAAATCTGTGTGTAAGCCACGGCAGCTACAGCTGCAAATCCACTGCAGAAATCTGACAGTCACCCAGGGATACAGCTAAAAATACACGTCTATTTTTCACATGGGATACAGGTCTCCTATGCCTTGTCCCCCTGATCTGACAAAATTCCAGCATTTAATTATAGCCTAAAAAAGTATCTGTAGCACAACTTGGTGTTATCGCAGTGTGATATTCATTGTGTTATGTTGGTATTCTGTTTAGGGGAAGAAACCTGAATTTATTTCCACCACCCCGCATAGACTGAGGAAGAGGCTATCAGGTATTTTATATATGTTAGGGTTTTTTTTTTCATCAAATCTTTATTTTATTTTATTTTTTCTTTGTACACATGTCATAATTAGGTAAAGGGTTATTCCCAATCTTGATAGATAGATAGATATTACTAATGTGCATCGAAAAAAAACAAATTCTGCAATTTACTGCTTATTAAAATTTGCAGCTGTTCATGAGATATTCACACTTTTTCTTTTGTTTACAGCTCATCCCCTAGGAGACCGACCACCACAGTTGCGGTCTCGCTTGTAAGCACTGTGCTGAAGCTGGCCAGGATTAGGAGGTAATGGCGCGTTCCAGCGATCCTGGCCAGCTTCCAAAAAGTGCTTGTAAGCACTGCGAATGTTCTGCTGTCTAGCTGGCGTGGTCGGCCTGAAGTCAATGAGCTATAAACAGAAAAGTGTTACAGGGTTGTCCACTACTCGGACAAATCGTTCTCAATCACTTTTTTATCCTCTTATAAAATAACAGCTTTACTCCCCTCCGGGCAGGCACTGTTCCTGTGATGTCAGCACTGGCTTTCCTGGGGCTCGTGCAACATTGATTGGCTGTAAGGCTTGCGTGACATTCTTATGGGAGAACCAGTGCTGAAACAGCGCCTCCACCGGAGGGGAGTATATCTGTTGTTATTGTATAAGGGAGGAACAGAGTGATTGAGAAGGGGTTGTTCTAATAGTGGACAATCCCTCTAATATCTCAAGGGCAACTGAAAATTTCAATAAGCAGTAAATTGCTTGTATTTACAAACACCATCTGACAATATCCATCTATGATACTGTATATACTCGAGTATAAGCCGACCCCCCTAATTTTGCCACAAAAAACTGGGAAAACTTGTTGACTCGAGTATAAGTCTAGGGTGGGAAATGCAGCAGCTACTGGTAAATTTAAAAAATAAAAATACCAATAAAAGTAAAATTAATTGAGACATCAGTAGGTTAAATGTTTCTGAATATCCATATTTAGTCAGGAGCCCCATATAATGCTCCATACAGTTCATGATGGCTCCATAAGATGCTCCATACAAAATACGCCCCATATAATGCTGCACAAAGGTTAATAATGGCCCCATAACATGCTCCATAGAATATGCCCCATAAGCTGCTCCATAAAGGTTATGGCCCCATAAATGCTCCATAGAATATGCCCCATATGCTGCTGCTGTGAGTAACAAAAAAAAAATGACATACTCACCTTTCGTTGCTGGGGGCCAGGTGCCTGTGTCCTGAGCAGGCGGGGACACCGACACGCTATGGGGCCAGGTGCCGGTGTCACCACTGGCTCAGGCCCCCGGCCCTGGCGATATTCACATGTCCCTGTTCCACCGCCGCGCATGCACTAAACACGTCATCGTGCCCTCTGATCTGAACGTCACAGCCAGAGGACGCGGAGGACAGAGCGGCGCGTGTCGGTGAAACGGGGACAGTTGAATATAGCATGGCTTCCCCCGTCCTCCCCGTCGTACTCGCCCCTTCCTGGCGCGTCTCTGCAGCCCCTGCTTCTCCCATGGTCTCTGCGTCACAGCTCTTCCTTCCTTTAGCGGTCATGTGGTACTGCTCATTAAAGTCATGAATATGCGCATATTCATGACTTTAATGAGCGGTACAATGTGACCGCTGAACACAGGCACCAAAGACGATGGGAGAAGCAGGGGGCTACAGAGACCGTGCCATGAGGGGGTGAGTATATGTGACAGCAGCGCTCCCCCTCCCCTGCCGACCCCCCCAGTATATGACTCGAGTATAAGCCGAGAGGGGCACTTTCAGCCTTAAAAAATGGTCTGAAAATCTCGGCTTATACAGGAGTATATACGGTAATTCAAATAACCATTTAAATTGATTTTAAACCATCACAGTTTTTCTAACATGAAAAACATTTGCTGAAAGCCGCTTCTACTTTTTAGTAATTTCTTTCCAAAATATGGATGTGTATAAAAACCACCATATATTTATATTAGTGATGTAGACATCAGAGAATTTGATGTCACTCCGCTGCTGAACTACATCGAAATGATGACCAACCTATACTTGTTCCTCTCTGGTGGGTAGTGTGAGCTTTGTATGTGCAGGAGATGTCGGGGCTCAGTAATGTAACAGGCTGTCCATCTGCACTTCTGATGTCCATCTATTATGTAACTTCTTTGTGCACCAGTACAAATGTTTGCAATAGTTGTAATTAATTTTAAAACTACAAATATAAGCGCTTTAATATCGCTGAAAAGAAACGATCAAAAAGTCCCAGGATAAAGTACAAAATATTTTATTAAACATCAATTTATAAAAAGAGCAGGAAAAGACAGTGACAAAGGCTCATGCCAATAAGCACTAGTGGGAAGAATAGGACACACACAGGTGAAAAATTGGCCAAATTACACAGATGAAAAATAATCAAAAATCTGCAAGTGCAGAGGTTGCATATGTATATAGCTATTGGCCAACACAGTCATTAAGATGTTAATATCGCTGCAGGATTGCATATGGCAATCAAGATGTCCCAGGGTAATGGTTTTATTTCCATAGTTCTAAGCATAAAATTGCATCAAAATATCCCGGACATTCCTGCCACCTAAACACATAGGACATCACAAGAATTTGCAGTTAATGCCATAAAGAGTAACGGTATACCTGTTTAGGTAAAGAGACTGACACCAGGTGCGTCCACACCGACGCGCGTTTCGGCGACTGTGCCTTCCTCAAGGGGTGATGGGGAAGTGAAAGTGAAGGGTATAAAAGCAGCCTGCCACCAATCACGTGTGAGTTACACATCTGTCCCATAATATTGCATTAGTCGTAATGTCACTCAGAAATCAGCAAAAATCAACATTCGCTAGTATCAATGGGGGCAGCACGGTGGCTCAGTGGATAGCACTGCAGCCTTGCAGCGCTGGAGTCCTGGGTTCGAATCCCACCTAGGACAACATCTGCAAGGAGTTTGTATGTTCTTCCCGTGTTTGCGTGGGTTTCCTCCGGGTACTCCGGTTTCCTCCCACACTCCAAAAACATACTGATAGGGAATATAGATTGTGAGCCCCATTTGGGGACAGCAACGATAATGTGTGCAAACTGTAAAGCGCTGCGGAATATGTTAGCGCTATATATAAAAAAAAAATAATAATAAAAATAATATCAATAATCATATGTCTGCCCGCACAGATAAGCACAGCTTACTACCACTAAAAATTCCACTGCTGCCCGAGGTTTTGATATATACATATCCAAGGCACAAGATCGTCATCAGAGTGCGCTTGGAACAGCCTCCAATGACGCGCCCGTCGTCTCGGCAACCAGGGACGCCTGACGGCGTCGGCGTCATGTGCCCGATGACGTCACAACACGTGACTAATCACCATGGCACAATGAGACGCCGAGAACCGCCAGGCATACCAGAGTCACGGAAGGGGGCGCGTACCGGCCGTAAGTATAATACAGACTGCAGTAATGTGGAATTTGGTTGTATCGGACCACTATGTACCATATAACAAAAGAATCAATTAGAATATAAGGGCAAAACGTCCTTAATAGAAAAAGGATTGGCTCATCGCATGATCTGACAACAGTGACAGATATAGAAGTCATATGGCATGTATTTAGCATAGAAATAATAATCAAATAAAATAATAATACAACCATCAATTGCTTATTATAAAACATGGGCAACAATGATATTAATTATGATGACTTGCTGGTTGGTATGGATGATTTGGTCTGATGAGATGAGAGCATCAAAATCATGGTCAGATATTCTCCATTAATAACATGAAGGTGGAAGGAAACTGGAAAAAATTAAAAACATTTAAAATCAAAGAAAACACCACATATGCTTAAAACAGAAGATCAGTCCTGACTATAGAAAATTCTATAGGAAAGAAGAAAAGCTTAAAGTTTCGTTAAGGCCCTTTGGATGGACAGTGTCTAGAACCCAGATCCATCTGGTTTCTTTTTGGGACAGTCTCTGACTTAAGTTGCCACCACGAATACCTGGAATTAACATGTCAATACCTTTTACTCTAAGTAGAGAACTGTCACAGTTATGGTGTAATTTGAAGTGACGAGGTAGAGTCCTAAGTGTGGCTGGATCACCATGACCGGCCGCCGCCTGAATGCCCAACACATGTTCACGCGTGCGCACCTTCAATTGACGAGTCGTCATACCGATGTAAATGAGATTGCAGGGGCATGTGGCAAAATATATCACATAACGAGAATTACATGAAATATTTTTCCGAATCTCATAAATTCTTGTTCCTGCAGAATTGGAGAAGGTGGCACTGGGGTCAATGTTAGGGCAGGCGACGCACCGACCACACGGAAAACAGCCACACCTAGGACGTCCAGACTGAAAAATGCCATGATCTGTATCAACATGGTAGTGACTATGTACTAATTGGTCTTTGAGGTTAGTTGCTCGTCTAAATGTAATACTCGGTCTGTCAGAGATAATTTGATTTAGTATGGGGTCAGTCTGGAGAATGGGCCATGCCTTTTGGAGACAATTCCTCATACGAGTGGCTTGAGAATGAAAGCCCGTTATAAATCTAACAGTCCTAGGGGAGTTGTTCTTACTTTCCCTGTTATATAGCAGGGAATGGCGGGTAGAGTGTTTGGCCCGATTGTAGGCTCTTTTCAAGACCCGTCTACTATATCCCCTCTCTTTGAACCATTGAAATAATTCTCGAGCCTCTTTTTCAAATTCTCGATCACTAGAACAAATTCTGCGAATACGCAAGAATTGTCCTATTGGGATCGAGTTGATCAGAGGTTTCGGATGAGCAGAGGTGGCATGCAGTAACATGTTGGTAGAGGTCTCCTTTCTGTGGACACCAGTTTGTAAGACGTCATTGATGTCTCTTGCCACTGTGACATCAAGGAAGTCAATACTATTAGTATTCTTGCGTATTTGCAGAATTTGTTCTAGTGATCGAGAATTTGAAAAAGAGGCTCGAGAATTATTTCAACGGTTCAAAGAGAGGGGATATAGTAGACGGGTCTTGAAAAGAGCCTACAATCGGGCCAAACACTCTACCCGCCATTCCCTGCTATATAACAGGGAAAGTAAGAACAACTCCCCTAGGACTGTTAGATTTATAACGGGCTTTCATTCTCAAGCCACTCGTATGAGGAATTGTCTCCAAAAGGCATGGCCCATTCTCCAGACTGACCCCATACTAAATCAAATTTTCTCCTTCGTCTCATTGGGGACACAGGACTGTGGGTGTATGCTACTGCCGCTAGGAGGCTGACACTAAGTAAACATAAAAAAAGGTTAGCTCCTCCTCCGCTGTATACACCTCAGCACTGGCCGCAGGCAAACCCAGTTCTTGCTTAGTGTCTGATGGAGGCACACGTCTGGTTATTTTTCCAGACCTTTTTTTTTTTCCTTTCCCACGAAGATGAGATAGGGGCGACGGATCCTATTGAAAAGGTCCGATCTCCCCAAACCATCAACGGGCGAGCACGTGGAGTAAAGCCTCCAACGTATCCTCTCCCGCAACGTGGGACATGAATGCCGGACTCAGCCCTGACCACCCTAGGGTATTGAAACCCTAGGCTGTACAGAGGCAAGAGTTAGTCCGTGCGGCCCCCACTGCACCACCAATGCTAGACTGCGGTGCTGCAAGGAGGCGGACGGTCCCTCTCCTCACCCTCTGAAGGGGTGATGGAGTTAGGGTTCCTGCACCGTCCTACCTTTTTTGTTATGGAGCCCCCCTTTTTTAATCATCACCTGAGCGAACGAAGACGGATTTCTTACCTCTCCAAAGGACGTGTGGCCAGGATTACTGGAGCGGGTAGGAACCAGCTGTTCGTTCCCCCTCCTCCACAAGGGGGTATCAAGTCGGCGTCCGCCTCCCGCCTGGACAGCCGCGGGGGTTGCGGCCAGCGCTAGGCCTTGGCCAAATTTAGTCCCCGGCTTTTCCCGGGGACTAGGCCGCGGGCCGGTGTTTACTGTCCGGCGTTAGCCGGAGGGTGGGCCGCGGTCGTGGGGGGGATCCGCCCCCGGCGGCGTCTCCTTCCGGCGGGCCCGCCCTCTGACTTTGGGGACCTCCTTTCGCCCGGCTTCTAGGCTGCGGTTTTAAAATTTAGTCCCCGGCTTTTTCCGGGGACTGGGCCGCGGGCCGGAATTCTGTGTCCGGCGTCAGCCGGGGGTGGGCCGCTGTCGCAAGGGAGATCCGCCCCCGGCGGCGTCTCCTTCCGGTGGGACCGCCCTCCGACTTTAGGGCCTCAGCCGGAAATTTAGGCCGCGGCTTCGGCCGGCGCTAGGCCGCGGCTTCAAATTTAGTCCCCGGCTTTTGCCGGAGACTAGGCCGCGGCCGGAAGTAGGTAGGAGGCGCCTCTTGAGAGGCTCGACTACATGAGCACGCCTCCCTGACAGAGGAGCGCTCCTTTTTGAAAAATTTTGGAGCTCAGTTGTCTTCCTACGCCAATGCTATTTGGACGCTGTTTTTAGGACGCAAGTGATACAGGACTGGGGTAAGTCGACACCGCTCAGGGGTTGCTACTACCTCCAGCCTGATTGTTCCTCTTTATTTCGCCTCTCTGCTGACCGTCACATCCAGTTCATTGCGGACTCTGTGACAGATCCAGAATGTCCAGAAGATCTAAAGTTCATACGGTGCTGTATACCGCATGCATTGCCTGTAGGTCCCCTTTTCCGCACGCCCAGACTTCTCGGGTCTGCGAAGCCTGTGACTCTGAACGGGCTCAGGAACCCGCTCCTATAGCTGAGCCTAGTGCGTCAGGTCCCCCTGAGTGGGCCTTGTCCCTGACTCAATCTGTGGCGTCATTAACAAGAGCGATCGAGTCCCTTCAAGCTCCCGATAGGAGCAGGGACAGTGGTTCACCCGTCTTGGCGACGTCTCATGAACCTCCGGCCTGCAGGGGCCGCGCTCTCACCAGGCAGACGCAGGGGAAGCGAACCCACACTGCGTCGCCTTTGCCGTCCGGGGCCTCGGCATCTTTCAGTTCCGTCTCTCGCTCTCCCTCACCTCTGGCAAGTGATCAGTATTCGGATTCTGATTCAGAAGGGTCCCTTAATTTAGAGGCACCAAATTGTCAGGACACAATTGACAGTTTGATTGAAGCTGTCAATCAAACTTTGGGGATAGACGATGAGTCCACCTTGACCTCCGGTCATAAGGTGTCCTTCAAAAGAGCCAGGCAAGCTCATAAGGTTTTTGGGGCTCATCCTGAGTTTGAGGAACTAGTGCAGCGCCACCGAGAGAAACCGGACAAGCGCTTCGCAGGACAAAAGGCTCTCAATACTAGATATCCTTTTGCTCCTGAGCTTCTTAAGAAGTGGGCGGAATCTCCTGCGGTTGATCCTCCTGTGTCGCGTTTGGCGTCTAGGACGCTCCTCTCCCTTCCTAACGGTTCCTCGATCAAGGAACCAACGGATCGTCTGATTGAGAGTTTGGCCCGCTCGGTGTTTGAAGCATCGGGTTCTGCTCTCTCTCCTTCTTTTGCAGCGACTTGGGTTGCTAAGGCCATGATATCCTGGTCGGAGTCTCTAAATAGAGCTCTTCATGGTATAGAGGTACCATCTGAAGTAACCGAGATTTCTAATCAGATAGCGCTGGCAGGAGACTTCTTAATTAATGCGTCCATGGATGCGGCAAATTGCTCAGCCCTAGCTGCTGCTAATGCAATTGCCATCAGAAGATCTTTGTGGCTGAGAACCTGGCGAGCAGACTCAATCTCAAAGAAATCGCTTACATCCTTACCATATCAGAGTGGTCGGTTATTTGGCGAAAGGTTGGATCAGCTCATATCTGATGCGACGGGAGGGAAGAGCAGTTTCCTTCCTCAGCAAAAGATTAAGCAGCCTTTTCGCCGACAGCTTCAGCCTCGCTTTAGGGCCTTTCGTAACCCAGGTTGGGCCGCGCCAGCTACCTCCAGCGGTTCAGGTCGGCCTAATCAAGCCAGAGATCGTCAGGTCTCCTACAGGACCAACCCTCTGGGAAGAGGGCGATCTCAACAATCAAGATCTAGAGGGTCCAAACCCCAGAGATATTCGGACAAATGACTGGAGGCAGAATCCGGTCAATTTATCCAGAGTAGGCGGCCGCTTACTCTGGTTTCGCCCCATTTGGCTATCAATTACTCACGACGAGTGGGTCAGAGAGTTAGTCTCCTCGGGGTACAAAATAGAATTTACCAGCCTTCCTTCAAATCGTTTTTTTTCCCTCGCGCCTTCCCAAGGAGGAATCTCGGGTTCGCGCCTTATTCAGGGCGGTCGAGTCTCTTCGGCACAGCGGGGTTGTTGTACCTGTTCCGGAAATCGAAAAAGGTCAGGGGTTTTATTCCAACCTGTTCATTGTACCCAAAAAAGACGGTACCGTAAGACCCATTCTGGATCTAAAGCGACTGAACCGGTTTGTCAGAATTCGTCATTTCCGAATGGAGTCTCTCCGTTCTGTCATTGCAGCCATGGAAAAAGGGGAATTTCTAGCATCAATAGACATTCAGGATGCCTATCTTCACATCCCCATATTTCCTCCTCATCAGAGATTTCTTCGGTTTGCCGTCGGCAAACTTCATCTTCAGTTCGCAGCCTTGCCATTCGGGCTAGCCACAGCCCCCAGGGTGTTCACAAAGGTCATGGCTGCTGTTGTGTCCATTCTGCACTCCAGGGGGTAGTCATCCTGCCTTACTTAGACAACCTCCTCATCAAGGGTCCGTCTTTTCAGACCTGCGAGGAAAGTGTCAGCATTACGTTAGACACCCTTGCTCGCCTGGGGTGGCTGGTGAATATGAAGAAGTCATCTCCCGTGCCATCTCGGAAGATCACCTTTTTAGGGATGAATTTCGACACCGCTCAGGGGTTGATAATTCTTCCTCAAGACAAGGCCTTGGGTTCTCCGTCAAGAGGTACGGATCCTTCGCCAACCGATTCCTCACACCATCCGGTTTTGCATGAGGGTCCTAGGAAGGATGGTGGCAGCAATCGAGGCTATTCCATTTGCCCAATTTCATCTTCGCCCCCTTCAACATGCACTCTTGGCAGTATGGGACGGGAGCCCTTACTCCCTCAATCTTCGGTGTCGTCTGTCCCTGCAGGTCAGACAGACTCTAATGTGGTGGGCGAAGAGCACCACTCTTCAACAGGGTCGTTTGTTTCCTCCAAATTTCTGGTTGGTTGTCACAACGGACGCCAGCCTGCTCGGATGGGGAGCAGTGTTTCGTCACCACACAGCCCAGGGAACTTGGTCTCAGCAGGAATCGACCCTCCCAATCAATATTTTAGAGATCCGAGCTATTCGGCTGGCTCTGAGGCAGTTTCACCAGCATCTGGCGGGCCACCCAGTCAGAATACAATCGGACAATGCCACGGCAGTGGCATACATAAACCATCAGGGAGGTACCCGCAGCAGGGCGGCCATGCACGAGGTAAAACAGATTCTGACCTGGGCAGAGGTAAATCACTCTGTGATTTCAGCAGTCCACATTCCGGGCGAGGAAAACTGGGCAGCGGATTTTCTCAGCCGTCACGGCATAGCGTCAGGGGAATGGTCACTTCATCCCGAGATTTTTCAGCAGATATGCCGACGCTGGGGAACCCCAGATGTGGACCTGATGGCTTCCAAGATAAATGCCAAAGTGCCCAACTTCGTCTCCCGGTACCGGGATCCGCAGGCATTTGCAGTAGACGCTCTGGTCCTACCATGGAATCAGTTTCATCTTCCATACTTGTTTCCACCAATAGCTCTTCTCCCAAGGGTGATCAGAAAGATCAGGATAGAGGGGGTTCCAGCGATATTAATCGCTCTGGATTGGCCACGTCGCTCATGGTACGCGGAACTGGTACAATTGCTCGCCGACGCACCCTGGCGACTGCCAGAGCGCGTGGACCTTCTCTCCCAGGGCCCAGTTTACCACCAGAACTCAGCGGCCCTGTGTTTGACGGCTTGGCCGTTGAATCTTGGATCCTGACCAGGGCTGGATTCTCTAAAAAGGTCGCTGCAACAATGGCTAACGCCCGAAAGCCCGTTTCGGCTCGCATCTACCATGGTACTTGGAAGGTCTTTTTTGATTGGTGCAGGGAACATGATTGTTCCCCGCTCCTCTTTTCAATTCCAAACATTCTATCTTTTCTCCAGGCAGGCCTAGATTCAGGTCTAGCACCTAGTACTCTTAGACGACAGATATCAGCCTTGTCGGTTCTTTTTCAGCGAAAGATCGCGTCTAATTTTCAGGTTAGGACCTTTATTCAGGGGGTTGTCCATATAGTTCCTCCCTACAAGACTCCCTTAGAGGTTTGGGACCTCAATCTAGTCCTGGGAGTCCTGCAAGAGTCTCCTTTTGAACCTTTGCAGGATGTTTCTCTGTCGTTTCTTTCCTGGAAAGTGGTTTTTTTGGTAGCCATAACATCCATAAGGCGGGTTTCGGAGCTGGCTGCACTGTCTTGTCGAGCTCCATACTTGCTTTTCCATCAGGATAAGGTAGTGCTCAGACCAAAACCACCTTTTTTACCTAAAGTCGTGTCCTCATTTCATATTAATGAGGACATTGTTTTGCCCTCATTTTGCCCAGCTCCGACGCACCGAGTGGAGAAGGCTCTCCATACGCTGGATCTGGTGAGAGCACTCAGGAGATATGTATCTCGGACGGCGTCCTTTCGGCAGACAGACACGCTGTTTGTTCTCCCTGAGGGTCGCAGGAAGGGACTCGCTGCCTCTAAATCAACCTTGGCTAGGTGGATTCGGTTAGCCATTCAGGAGGCTTACCGCATCAGAGGCGCGGTGGTTCCCGCAGGGATCAAGGCTCACTCCACCCGAGCGGTGGGTGCCTCCTGGGCCCTTCGGCATCAGGCTTCGGTGGAACAGGTTTGTAAAGCAGCAACCTAGTCCAGTCTGCATATTTTTTCCAAGCATTATAATGTCCATACCCAGGCTTCTGCGGATGCCAGTCTGGGTAGAAGGATTCTTCAGGGCGCGGTTGCGCACCTATAGGCAATGCCTGTTATAAATTACACTGTGGAGTCGATTTCCCACCCAAGGGACTGCTTTGGGACGTCCCACAGTCCTGTGTCCCCCAATGAGACGAAGGAGAAATACGGATTTTTGTGTTACTCACCGTAAAATCCTTTTCTCCGAGACGCTCATTGGGGGACACAGCACCCTCCCTAAAGAGCCGGCTGGCTTTATTTTGAGTTAACTCTATTCTCCTTAAGTCGGTATCAGCAGTTTTTTCTTCTGGATATACTGTATCTGTGTTAACTCTTGATTTATATTTTAGCCTCCTACTGCTTTTTGCACTAAACTGGGTTTGCCTGCGGCCAGTGCTGAGGTGTATACGGCGGAGGAGGAGCTAACCTTTTTTTATGTTTACTTAGTGTCAGCCTCCTAGCGGCAGTAGCATACACCCACAGTCCTGTGTCCCCCAATGAGCGTCTCGGAGAAAAGGATTTTACGGTGAGTAACACAAAAATCCGTATATCTCTGACAGACCGAGTATTACATTTAGACGAGCAACTAACCTCAAAGACCAATTAGTACATAGTCACTACCATGTTGATACAGATCATGGCATTTTTCAGTCTGGACGTCCTAGGTGTGGCTGTTTTCCGTGTGGTCGGTGCGTCGCCTGCCCTAACATTGACCGCAGTGCCACCTTCTCCAATTCTGCAGGAACAAGAATTTATGAGATTCGGAAAAATATTTTATGTAATTCTCATGTGATATATTTTGCCACATGCCCCTGCAATCTCATTTACATCGGTATGACGACTCGTCAATTGAAGGTGCGCACGCGTGAACATGTGTTGGGCATTCAGGCGGCGGCCGGTCATGGTGATCCAGCCACACTTAGGACTCTACCTCGTCACTTCAAATTACACCATAACTGTGACAGTTCTCTACTTAGAGTAAAAGGTATTGACATGTTAATTCCAGGTATTCGTGGTGGCAACTTAAGTCAGAGACTGTCCCAAAAAGAAACCAGATGGATCTGGGTTCTAGACACTGTCCATCCAAAGGGCCTTAACGAAACTTTAAGCTTTTCTTCTTTCCTATAGAATTTTCTATAGTCATGACTGATCTTCTGTTTTAAGCATATGTGGTGTTTTCTCCTTCGTCTCATTGGGGGACACAGGACTGTGTGTGGGTGTATGCTACTGCCGCTAGGAGGCTGACACTAAGTAAACATAAAAAAGGTTAGCTCCTCCTCCGCCGTATACACCTCAGCACTGGCCGCAGGCAAACCCAGTTCATGCTTAGTGTCTGATGGAGGCACACGTCTGGTTCTTTTTCCAGACCATTTTTTTTTTTCCCTTTCCCACGAAGATGAGACAGGGGCGACGGACCCTTTTGAAGGGGTCCGATCTCCCCAAACCATCAACGGGCGAGCACGTGGAGTAAAGCCTCCACGTATCCTCTCCCGCGACGTGGGACACGAATGCCGGACTCAGCCCTGACCACCCTAAGGTATTGAAACCCTAGGTTGTACAGAGGCAGGAGATAGTCCGTGCGGCCCCCACTGCACCACCAATGCTAGACTGCGGTGCTGCAAGGAGGCGGACGGTCCCTCTCCTCGCCCCCTGAACGGGTGATGGAGTTAGGGTGCCTGCACCGTCCCCCATTTTTTGTTCCGCAAGGCCCCTCTAATTAGAGACTGGGCGAGACGCTGGGAAGACAGAGTCAACTACAAGCAGCTACGGCCAGAGACGAAACCCGGACCCACCTTCAGTGAAGCCACGGTATCGGTGTGGGGCCGAGGGATGTGCTGGAGGGTCAGGAACAAGCGCTTCGCTGGTAAGACCGTCCCAGAGAGGCGGTAGGTGATTCAGCCTGGCTTCAGCCAGGAGCAGGAGGCCGGGCTCCGGTCCCCGGCCTGAGCTCCTCCCCCTAAACAGCGTCATCTTCAGGCGGCCTGCCCCCCGGCTTCTGGGCGGCGGCAGCCAAAAATTTAGCCCTCGGCTTCGGCCGGGGACTAGGCCGCGGGCGGAAATTTAGTCCCCGGCTTCGGTCGGGGACTAGGCCGCGGCGTCTAATTTAGCTTCCGGCTTTGGCCGGAAGATAGACCGGGCTCCGCCCCCGGCAGCGACACCTTCCGTGGCCCTCCCCCCGTTTCTCGGGCGGCCTCCGCCAGAAATTTAGGCCGCGGTGTCGGCCAGCGCTAGGCCGCGGCCGGAAATTTAGTCCCCGGCTTCGGCCAGCACTAGGCCGCGGCCGGAAATTTAGTCCCCGGCTTTGGCCGGCGCTAGGCCGCACCTCGTGACCCCTCCCCCTAAGGCTGTGGCTATATAGGCACGCCCCCCCTGAAAGGGGAGCACGCTTTTTTGAAGTCTGAAGCCTCAGTCTTCTCTCCTGCGCCCAGTGACCCTCTACGCAAGCGCTTCGCACCATCATTCTCAGACGTTCGGGGATACAGGACTGGGGTAAGTGCCACTACCTCCAGCCTGGTTGCTCCGCTTCGCCGCACTCCGCTCCGCTACATCGCACCGCCACATCCAAATAAATTGCAGAAAGGACTCTGTCATAGATCCAGTATGTCCAGAAGGGCTAAGACTCACACGGTGCTGTATACGGCATGTATTGCCTGTAGGTCCCCTTTTCCGCACGCCCAGACTAGTCGGGTCTGTGAAGCCTGTAACTCCGAACGAGCTCAGGAGCCCTCACCTGTAGCAGAGCCCAGTGCGTCAGGTCCCCCGGAGTGGGCCCTATCTCTGTCGCAATCTATGGCGTCGTTAACGAGAGCAATCGAGTCCCTTCAAGCTCCCGATAGGAGCAGGGACAGTGGTTCAACCGTCTTGGCTACGTCTCAAGAACCTCCGGCCTGCAGGGGCCGCGCTCTCACCAGGCAGACACAGGGGAAGCGAACCCACACTGCGTCGCCTATGCCGTCCGAGGCCTCGGCATCCTTCAGTTCAGTTTCTCGCTCTCCCTCACCTTTGGAGGCGAGTGATCAATATTCAAACTCCGATTCTGAAGGTTCCCTCAATTTAGAAGCACCAAATTGTCAGGAGACAATTGACAGTCTGATTGAAGCTGTCAATCAATCCCTGGGGGTAGAAGATGAGTCCACCTTGACCTCTGGTCATAAGGTGTCCTTCAAACGAGCCAGGCAAACTCATAAGGTTTTTGGTGCTCATCCTGAGTTTGAAGAGCTCGTGCAGCGCCATCGGGAGAAGCCGGACAAGCGCTTCTCAGGACAAAAGGCCATTAATACTAGATATCCTTTTGCTCCCGAACTTCTGAAGAAGTGGGCGGAATCTCCTGCGGTCGACCCTCCTGTGTCGCGTTTGGCATCTAAGACGCTTCTCTCCCTTCCCAACGGTTCCTCGATCAAGGATCCAACGGACCGTCTGATTGAGAGCTTGGCCCGCTCAGTGTTTGAGGCATCAGGCTCTGCCCTCTCTCCTTCTTTTGCAGCAACTTGGGTTGCTAAGGCCATGATATCCTGGTCGGAGTCTCTAAATAGAGCTCTCCATGGTATAGAAGTACCGTCTGAGGTAACTGAGATCTCTAATCAGATAGCTCTTGCAGGAGACTTCTTAATTAACGCTTCCATGGATGCGGCAAATTGCGCAGCTCTATCTGCTGCTAATGCAATTGCTATCAGAAGAGCCCTGTGGTTAAGAACTTGGCGAGCGGACTCAACCTCAAAGAAATCTCTTACATCCTTACCTTATCAGAGTGGTCGGTTATTTGGCGAAAGGCTGGATCAGCTCATATCTGATGCGACGGGAGGGAAGAGCAGTTTCCTTCCTCAGCAGAAGATTAGACAGCCTTTTCGTCGACAGCTTCAGCCTCGCTTTAGAGCCTTTCGTAACCCAGGTTGGGCCGCGCCTGCCACCTGCAGCGGTTCAGGTCGACCTAATCAGGCCAGAGATCGCCAGGTCTCCTACAAGACCAACCCTCTGGGAAGAGGGCGATCTCAACAGCCAAGATCTAGAGGGTCCAAACCCCAAAGATATTCGGACAAATGACTGGAGGCAGAATCCGGTCAATTTATCCAGAGTAGGCGGCCGCTTACTCTGGTTTCGCCCCATTTGGCTATCAATTACTCACGACGAGTGGGTCAGGGAGTTAGTCTCCTCGGGGTACAAAATAGAATTTACCAGCCTTCCCTCAAATCATTTTTTTCCCTCGCGCCTTCCCAAGGAAGAGTCTCGGGTTCGCGCCTTATTCAAGGCGGTCGAGTCTCTTCGGCACAGCGGGGTTGTCGTACCTGTACCGGAGGTCGAAAGAGGTCAGGGGTTTTATTCCAACCTGTTCATTGTACCCAAGAAGGACGGTACCGTAAGGCCCATTCTGGATCTAAAGCGACTGAACCGTTTTGTCAAAATTCGACATTTCCGAATGGAGTCTCTCCGTTCGGTCATTGCAGCCATGGAAAAAAGGGGAATTTCTAGCATCAATAGACATACAGGATGCTTATCTTCACATTCCCATATTTCCCCCTCATCAAAGGTTTCTTCGGTTTGCCATTGGCAAACTTCATCTTCAGTTTGCAGCCCTGCCATTCGGGCTAGCCACAGCCCCCAGGGTGTTCACAAAGGTCATGGCTGCTGTTGTGTCCATTCTGCACTCCAGGGGATAGTCATTCTGCCTTACTTAGACGACCTCCTCATCAAGGGTCCGTCTTTTCAAACCTGCGAGGAAAGTGTCATCATTACATTAGACACCCTTGCTCGCCTGGGGTGGCTGGTGAATATGAGGAAATCATCTCCCGTTCCATCTCGGAAGATCACCTTTTTAGGGATGAATTTCGACACCGCTCAAGGGTTGATAATTCTTCCTCAGGACAAGGCCTTAGTTCTCCGTCAAGAGGTACGGATCCTTCGCCAACCGATTCCTCACACCATCCGGTTTTGCATGAGGGTCCTAGGAAGGATGGTGGCGGCAATCGAGGCTATTCCGTTTGCCCAGTTTCATCTTCGCCCCCTTCAGCATGCACTCTTGGCAGTATGGGACGGGAGCCCTTACTCCCTCAATCTGCGGTGCCGTCTGTCCCTGCAGGTCAGACAGACTCTTACGTGGTGGACGAGGAACACCACTCTTCGACAGGGTCGTTTGTTTCCTCCAAATTTTTGGTTGGTAGTCACAACGGACGCCAGCCTGCTCGGATGGGGAGCAGTGTTTCGTCACCACACAGCTCGGGGAACTTGGTCTCAGCAAGAATCGACCCTCCCGATCAATATTTTAGAGATCCGAGCTGTTCGGCTGGCTTTGAGGCAGTTTCACCAGCATCTGGCAGGCCGCCCAGTCCGAATACAATCGGACAATGCCACGGCGGTGGCATACATAAACCATCAGGGAGGTACTCGCAGCAGGGCGGCCATGCACGAGGTAAAACAGATTCTGACCTGGGCAGAGGTAAATCACTCTGTGATTTCAGCAGTCCACATTCCGGGCGAGGAAAACTGGGCAGCAGATTTTCTCAGCCGTCACGGCGTAGTGTCAGGGGAATGGTCTCTACATCCCGAGATCTTTCAGCAGATATGCCGACGCTGGGGAACCCCAGATGTGGACCTGATGGCTTCCAAGATAAATGCCAAGGTGCCCAACTTTGTTTCCCGGTACCGGGATCCGCAGGCAATTGCAGTGGATGCCCTGGTTCTACCGTGGAATCAGTTTCATCTTCCATACTTGTTTCCACCAATAGCTCTGCTCCCAAGGGTGATCAGAAAGATCAGGTTAGAAGGGGTCCCAGCGATATTAATCGCTGAGGATTGGCCGCGTCGCTCATGGTACGCGGAGCTGGTACAATTGCTCGCCGACGCACCCTGGCGACTGCCAGAGCGCGCGGACCTTCTCTCCCAAGGCCCAGTTTACCACCAGAACTCAGCGGTCCTGTGTTTGACGGCCTGGCCGTTGAATCTTGGATCCTGACCAGGGCTGGATTCTCTAAAAAGGTCGCCGCGACGATGGCTAGCGCCCGAAAGCCCGTCTCGGCTCGCATCTACCACGGTACTTGGAAGGTCTTTTTTGATTGGTGCAGGGAACATGGTTGTTCCCCGCTTCTCTTTTCAATTCCAAACATTCTATCTTTTCTCCAGGCGGGCCTAGATTCAGGTCTAGCGCCTAGTACTTTTAGACGACAAATATCAGCCTTGTCGGTTCTTTTTCAGCGAAAGATCGCGTCTAATTTTCAGGTTAGGACCTTTATTCAGGGGGTTGTCCATATAGTTCCTCCCTACAAGAATCCTTTAGAGGTTTGGGACCTCAATCTAGTCCTGGGAGTCCTGCAAGAGTCTCCTTTTGAACCTTTGCAGGAGGTTTCTCTGTCATTTCTTTCCTGGAAAGTGGTGTTTTTGGTAGCCATAACTTCCATAAGGCGGGTTTCGGAGCTGGCTGCACTGTCTTGTCGAGCTCCGTACTTGCTTTTCCATCAGGATAAGGTAGTGCTCAGACCAACACCACCTTTTTTGCCTAAAGTCGTGTCCTCATTTCATATTAATGAGGACATTGTTTTGCCCTCATTTTGCCCAGCTCCGACGCACCGAGTGGAGAAGGCTCTCCATACGCTGGATCTGGTGAGAGCACTCAGGAGATATGTATCTCGGACGGCGTCCTTTCGGCAGACAGACACGCTGTTTGTCCTCCCTGAAGGTCGCAGGAAGGGACTCGCTGCCTCTAAATCAACCTTGGCTAGGTGGATTCGGTTGGCCATTCAGGAGGCTTACCGCATCAGAGGCGCGGTGGTTCCTGCAGGGATCAAGGCTCACTCCACCAGAGCAGTGGGTGCCTCCTGGGCCCTTCGGCATCAGGCTTCGGTGGAGCAGGTTTGTAAGGCAGCAACCTGGTCCAGTCTGCATACCTTTTCCAAGCATTATAATGTCCATACCCAGGCTTCTGCGGAGGGGGTGTTTTCCCCTTTTTCCTTTTCCCCTCACCCTAGGGCCCCGGGCCCGGGGAGGGGGTCAGGGGGCGCACTTTAAGTTTCCCTTTTTTTTTTTTTCTAAACAGGCAAACAGGGTTAAAAACTTTTTAAAAAGGCCCATTTTACGTTTTTTTTAAAATTCCCTTTGGGGATTTTTTCCCCCTTGGGTGTTTTTAAAAATTTTTTTTTTTCCCTTTTTTGGGGGAGCCAATATTTATCAATTTTTGCAGCTAAAAAAAAACCATTTCCCCACTCTATTGCCTTGAATTTGCAGCTATTAAAATCTTTGATGGTTGGCCAAAGATTCAAGGGCCCCGCACTTCCGGTTTTTATTTTTTTCTCTGGTAATTTGGCCTTTTTCACCGGGGTCCTATTTCCCCCGGCTTTGGCTCCTTTTTCCTTTTTTCGTTTTTTTTTGGAAAAAAAAAATTCTTTTTTGGGGGCGAGTTTTTTTCAAAGGTTTTTTTTTTCAGGAGCCAAATTCCTCCAAAAGCCCTTCTTTTTTCGCGGGTATTCATTTGGTTGCCCCTTTTTAAAAAATAATTTTTTTTTATAACGTTTGAAAACTTTTTGGTTACTTGAAAAATTTTTGACGTTGCTCCAACCCGGTTAAAAAACTAAGTGAGAGGACTACTCGGCTCCAACCTTTCTAAGAAGTTCCACAAGTAAAAAACCCCCAATAAAGGGGGAGGCAAGGAAGATTGACCCCGAAAAAGCCATCAAAAGGGAAGGAAAAAAATCCCCCACCCACCCTTTGGTGGGGAAAAGTTTTAGTGGGGCCCCCTTTCCGTTTTCCCTTTTCCAAAACGGGCTAATTTTTTCGGTTCGACCCCCCCATGGGGTCCCTACCCACTCTTTCCCCAGGCTTTACGGTTCATTTTCCCCTACCGGGGTAAAGCATCCCCCCGGATTAACCCCCTTAAATCCGCGTAAAAATTGGGGCATTTTAAAGGCGTTTTTTCGGGGGGGAAAAACTTACGTTCTGTCGCGGGCCCGGTTGCGGGCCCTCCCAAAAGAGCCCCTAACCTTAGGGGCATTTGGTTGCTTAGCCAAAACCTTCGGGGCCTTCAACAGTAAATTTGGAAGACAAAATGCACCCTTATTTCAAGCCCATGAGTTTGGGAGGGTTTATCTCCCTCCAAAAGAAAAAAAAAAAATTTTTAAAAAATAAAAAAATAAAGTTCAAACACCCCCCTTGCCTTTAAAATAAAAAAATTCAAAAATCACAGGGGGTTTTTGGTTTTAAACGCCCCCCTCAAAAAAAAAAGGAAACCTTGCTTAAGGGCAGCAAAAAAAACAAACCCGTTTTTATTTTTTTGGTCGAGGGGCCCTTTCTTTGCAAAACGGGCTCGCCTTTACCCAAAAGGTCAAAAAATTCCTCGGACCCCAAATAAACTTTTTAACCCTAAAAAAGAAAATTTTCGCTTCCCCGAAAAGACTTTTTTTTGTTTTCAAAAGGGGTCTTTTTTTCACCCAGAAAAAAAATAAAGTTTTTTCTTGAACTTGTTGACCAGAAAAAAAGAGGGCTTTGATTTGGAACTGAAAAAAACCCCAAAAACAATGTGGGGTTGCCCCCTTTTGCCCTTTTAGAGAAAATTTTTCCCGTTTTTTTATCGAATTAAAAAAAAAGGTGCTTTTTTAAAAAAAACCCACCCAAAAACAAACCCCCAATTTTACTTGACGGAAAAAAAAAAATTAGCCCTTGGGGGGGGGATGAAAAAAAAAACCACCAAAAAATCAGAGGGTTTGGGGTTTTTAAGGCCAAAATTTTTTCAAAAAAGATTCAGTGATTTAAAACATTTTTTGGCCCTTTGGAGAGTTTTGAACCCCGCATTTCTGGCCTGCTAAAAAAAACTTCGAATTACAAACCCAAATTTTCCGTAAAAAAGGACATTTTGGAGGGTTGAAAAAACCAACCTAAAAATTTTCAAAACGGGGCGCTAACTTTGTCCTATTCTAAGGGATGAAAACTAAAAAAAGGTAACTTTTTGGAGGTAAAAAAAAGCTGTTTTTGGGGCCTTTTTAAAAAAAAGTTTTTATGTCCGGATGCTTACTTCTCCCCTTTTTCCGGGTCTATTTCTCAAAATTCAAAAGGGCCTGGTTTTAAAGGGGGGTCTTTTCGGGGTGGTGGTCCCCGAGCTTTGGGGGTGAGTCCCCCCGGGGGAAAAAGGCAGACCTGGGGGAAAAAAAACGGGGTGCTCCCAAAAAAATTTTTTTTAAGGTTTAATTGTCATGGTTTTGTGTTTTTTATTTTCTACCCCCCAAATCTTGGAACCGGGAACCTTGGCCCCTCCCCCAAGGGTTTCGTGATCTTCAAATCGACGTAAAAAGGGCCCCCTTCAAAAAATCGAGTTTAGAAAGGGTAACATGATCTGGGGAACAGCCGACATTTTAAGGGAAATTTTTATAACGGAAAATTTTCCCCGGTAATAAGGTCTAACACTAGGGGCCCCCATACCCCCCGCTCCGGGCCCTGTTTTAACGGGGGGTGTTGACCCGATCCTACGGGGAGGTCCCCGCCCGGTACCCAAATTTTTTCCCCCACCCCCAGTTTATCCCCTTTAATTGGAGGCTTCTATTTTTCCAACTGCCCACCTATTTCCTTTGATTTGGTTACAAAAAATATTAATTGCAAAGTTACTGTAAAAAGGGAAAACTCAATATTTCTTTTTAAAAAAAAAATTGACCATATTTTAAAATTTTAAGTCAGTATGCCTTCCAGGGGTTTTATTAAAAGAAATTATGGTCCGGGGTCAAGAGTTTGAGACCCGGGGTAATTCCCAACTTTTTTCGGGGTTTTGGTTTTCTTTTTCATCCATCAATTTGTTTTTTTGGGGTCGGGCTCCAAAAACCCTCTGAAATTCAGAGGCAACCCGGGGGCCGCTCCCTTTTTTCCCAAGGTTTTTCCTTCCTAAAAGAAAGGGGTTTTTTTTTTTTGTCAATCAAGAACTTAGCTCTCAATTGATGAAATTTTTTTTAAGGGTCCCCGGATTTGGTTTTTTTCCTAATCTCTTCTTCCAAGGGCTTTTTGGAGGGGGAAACCGGGGTTTTTTTTTTGAAACCTCGGCTTTTTTTTTCTCCGGGTCAAGACCATGGAAAAAATGTGGGAAAAAAAGAAAATTCGAAAAAAAAGGGGGCCGCCCAAAATTTGGAAATAATTTCCCTGATAAAAATTAACCAGGTAAACTTTTAAAAATTCCGTGGCCTTTTTTTAAACCGGGTCTGGAAGGATTTCAAACAAACAATCTTTACTAGGGTCTGAAAGAAGTCTTTTTCCCCCGTTTTTGGGGGCACAAAGGTGTGTTTTTGAGCTAAAGTAGAGGTTGGGTAAAAAAACTAAAAAAATTCTCCCCCCGGAACACCACCTCCGAGGCAAACCCTTCTTCTTAGGGTTTAAGGGTTTTTTTTATTTTTAAACCTTTTTTTTTTTTTTTTTCCCTTTCCCCCGAAGTGAATAGGGGGGGGATTTTAAAGGGGCACTAAACCCCCCCAAAAGGCAGCAGGGATAAACCCCAAGTTCCTTCCCCCAAGTTTGGCAAAAACCCGGGTAGCCCAACCCAATTTAAAACCCCACTACAAAAATTAATCTTTTGGGGGGGGCCCCCCTACCCCCTAGCCGGGGCTCAAGGAGGCGGCGGGCCCTCCTCCCCCCTGGGGGCATTTATTGGGTTCGCCCTCCCATTGTTTGATGGACCCCTTTTTTCATGACGAAATCAACATGTTTGGGGCGGGTAAAAAGAAGCTCACCCCCAAACTGTCCGATTCTGGACCCGGGGAAAAAAAACCGCGTTCTTTTTCCCCTACAAGGGGGAAATGGCGGGTACGTCCCCCCACCCGCGACCGGGCAGCCTAGCCTTTTCAAAAATTTTTGGTTTTTTTCCGGGGGTAGCCCCCCGGTTTTAGCCCGGGAATTTTTTGGGGGTTTTAAGGGGAGGGGGGCCCCCCCGGGGTTTTCCCACCCCCCCCCGACTCCCCTTGCCCCCCCTGGGGCGGTTTTAAAAATCCCCCTTTTTTCCCGGGGGGGGCCGGGGCCGGAAGCGGGGAGCCGGGGGGGGCGCATAAGGGAGTCCGCCCCCGGGGGCCTCCCTTTTTGGGACCGTCCGATTTTTCCTTAGCCAATTTAGGGCGGCTTTGGCCGGGGAGGCCCACTTCAAATTTTTCCCCGCTTTTTCCCCGGGGTAGGCCCCCCGAAGATGGGGGGCCCCTCAACTGCTCTGGGCCCCCTGAAAATAAGACGCCCGAAAAAGGAGTTTTTGGGGGCATTAACGCTTCCAAAAGCCAAAGCATTTGGGCGCTTTTTTTGGAAAGGGAACGCTGGGGAAGTCACAAGGGGGGGAAAATATTTTTTTTTAAACCCCCCCGTTTAGAAAGTAATCCCTTTTATTGGGGTTGGGGCAACCAAAATTCAAAAAAAGTTTTAACATGCTTTAACCGATTTCGCCTTAGTCCCCTTTTCCCCCACGCCCAAAAGGGGCCAAGCTTATCTAAATTTGGGAACCCCATAATAGCCCATCCAAATCCCCTTGGGGCCCCGCCTGACCCCAAACCTCATTAAAAAACGTGACCCTTAAGCTCCCGATAGGGCAAAGGGCAGTTTGGGAAAAGCCATGAAAATCCGGTGGGGGGGTTCCCCGGGCGGGGGGAACCCCCATGGCCCCCTTTCCTCCCGGGCCCCACCTTTTGCCCTTTTCCCCCCCTTTGGAATATAATTGGGCTTTCGGAAAACCCCTTTTTTTGGGCCCTTGTCAGGACACTTTTAATTTTTAACTTATAAAATTGGGATGCGGGTACCTTGCTCCCGGCAAAAGGGTTTAAAAGGAGGCAAATCAAAATTTTTGGGTATCCTTTTTAGAACTGGAGGCCCCCCGGGGGAAAAACAAGGCTTTCAGCCAAAACCTAAAATATACCTTTCCCTGATTTAAAAAAACAATCCCTTGGTTTATTCCCCTTTTTCCTTTTGGGCAGGGGCCCCTTCCCTTTCCCCGGGATCGGAAAAACGGAGATTTTTAATTTTCCCCCCTTGTTTAACATCGGGGTTTTTTCTTTCCCTTTTTCACCTTGGGGTTCTGGGAGAAACGGCGGAGTTTATAAATTTCATTTGAAACCTTAAGTAAAAAATTTTAAAACAGATCGCTGGAGGAGTTCTTAAAAATTCCTTAGGGAAATGTACCCACGTGCAAGAATTGTCAAAACTTTGGGCTGGAACCTGGCGAAAAACCTCCAAGAAAAAGCTTTCACCTTCCTCAATGGCGATTTCAAAGTTGGAGCATTGATGGAAAGGATTTCCCCCAAAAAAGGTTAAAAACTTTTTTGGGAAGTCACCCCGTTTAGGGGCCCTTCGAAAAGGTTTTTGGGGGGGGGACATGGTTCATGGGCCAAAAAGCCCAAAACGTAGCTCCCACAGGGCAAATTGGGGGAAACGATTCCCCAAAACAAGGCCCCAAAAATTTACAAAAATGGAGGGAAAAGGGTCAATTTTTTCCCAAAAACCCCCTTAATTTTTTCCCCCATTTTGGGACAAACAAGATTTTCAAATTTGCTCCCGGGCAAGAAAAATTTTTAAATTTTCCCTTTAAATGTTTTTTCCCCCGGGGCCTTCCCAAGGAAGGGGTTGGTTGGCCTTTGGGCTTACTTTGGGGAAAAAGGGGGGTTGACCTTTTGAAATGAAAAATCCCAATTTTATTCCAAATTTTAGGACCCAAAAAAACCGGTTGGGAAGCCCCATTTGGTTTTGCGCGGCCTTGTAGAATTGATTCGAAAAGGAAATTTCCTTCTGTATTTTAATAAAAAAAAATTTTTGATAATAACTTTTATCCCTTTTCCCCTTCCCCCTTTTTTTTTAAAAATTTTTCGGTTTTTCCGTGAAAATTTTTTTTTTCGAGCCCCTTTTTTGGGTGCCCAAAAGCCCCCGGGGGTTTAAAAACATGCCCGTTGTATTTCTTTATATAAATTTCCCTTTTGGCCTCCTTAAAACCTTTTTGACTGGGGAAAGTGTCAGAATTTGACCCCCCTTGTCCCTGGGGTGGGTTTGGGGAAATTAAAAGCATTCCCCCGGGCCTCGGGATACCTTTTTATATTTCGACCGCTTTCCCCGGTTATAATTCTTCCCCCAAGCAAGGCCCCGGTTTCTCCGTCGGGGGACGGCCTTGAAAATTCCCAACCCCCCGTTTTTTTATATTAGGGGATTCCAATCCTTTTTTTTCCCATTTATTTTCCCCCAAATACTTGAGTTCGGGGCCCTTCACCCCAATTTTTGTTTCCCCCAGGGCAAAAATTTTTTTTTTTGGTTTAGAAAGCCCACCCCACTTTTTTTTCCAAAAATTTTTTTTGGGAAACACCAACCTGCCCAGGGAATTTTGTACCCAAAAGAGGGAACTTGGTTAAAAATCGCCCTTCCATCAAATTTTTTAACCGGGGTATTTTGGGGAGGGATTTTACCCTTGGGGGGCACCCGTAGTTTAAAGGGGAAAAAAGGGGATTGATATTCCCTTTAAAAGGATCCCCCAAAGTGAAAAAAACTCGGGCAAGACTTTCCCTCTCCTTTGGCCCTCTGCCGCTGGCGGGAAGTGCCCGCTTTCCCCAAAGTGGCAGGCCCTGGGAGAGGGGAACACCTGATGGACCAGTTTTCCTGGTCACCGCTGTCCGTGTTGCTGACCTGAAAGTTGTTCTTGGCTGTCGGGGGCGGGGACGTGTCCAAGGTCGTCCGGGGGGGGGAACCGCTTCAGGGAAGGCGCATGGTGTTGTCCAGGTGTTTGGGGAAAAAAAAAAAACCCTTTTTTTAAAATGCTTTGAAAAAGGAAGAAAGCTTAGAAAAAAAAAAAAAAAATTAAACTGACTGGTGACGGTACTCATTTGATCAGTGGGTGCTGTTCCAGAAAATTGTTGACTGGTAGCAGTACTAGTAGAAGGACAAGTTGGTATGTTGGCCCAAGCAGGTAGTGTGCTAGCTTGAGTCCATGACTGTGGACCAGTGTCAGTGGTGGTGTTGCTCCACACAGGAGCAGCGCTTGCCATGGTGGTGGCAACGGTGGACTGTCCAACAGTACTTGGACTTGTGGTGGTGTAGTGTTGACTTGGAATGCTGGTGGCCGTGCAGTGGTATGCAGCAGAAGTCGGTAGTGATGTGTGGCGAATCAGTGGTGGCACTGTTGGATATGCAACCACTGACTGCTGCGCGTACCGATTCTGCTGGATATACTGCATGTAAGCATTGTTGCAGGCCTGCATCACACCCAGCTGTTGCTCAGGAGTAAGGTGTTCCGCCATGCCCCGTTCTATTTTACTAAAAAAATGGTGCGCTGGTCTGTTGAGGTCGGCCTCCAGGCGATCAAAACGCTGGTCGACAGCGTTGAAGCGGTGATCCATATGGGTAAAACCACGTTCCATCAGTGAAAAACCGCTTCCAACTCTGCCTCCAAGCGTCTTGATATTGCCTTGAAAGGACTCGCTCAAGTGAACAAACTCGGGCAAGACATTCCTCTCCATGGCCCTCTGCCGCTGGCGGGAAGTGCCCGCATAACCAGTGGCAGAGACCTGGGAGAGGGGAACACCTGATGGACCAGCTTCCTGGTCACCAGCTGTCCGTGTTGCTGACCTGCAAGTTGCTTCTTGGCTGTCGGATGGCTGGGACGTGTCCAAGGTCGTCCGAGGAAGGACCGCTTCAGGGACAGGCTGCATGGTGCTGCTCCAGGTGCTGTGGAAAGAAAAACAAAACATTACTATAATGCATGAACAAGAAGCATCAGCTGTAGAAAAGAAAAAATAAATTAAAAAATAACAAAAAAATTGAAAATCTAAAAACTTACGCTCTGCTGGCAAGGACCGGTCTCAGGAACGCCAACTCGCGATAGTAGCGATATTTCTTTTTGTGCCTTGCTGCAGAACCACTGCGAACCTGTCCCTCTGCTCGAACATCAGTGTTGAAGCGGTCTTTCATCGATTGCCATCGTGTGCGTATTTTGTTCACTGTTTATAAAAAAAAAAAAAAAAAAATTAATACAATGCAGTATGTGCAAATTCACTCTCAACACACATAACTCAATATAAATGTCAAACTGTTAATGAAGCATTATAAAAAGCTTTAGAATCCACATGTCATTGACTGTTGAACCACATGACACTGTTATGTTTGCTGTTAGAATATATCAGGCAGCAAAAACAAACTTCACATGAGGAACAAGAGTGAGTGCAGCATAAAAACAAACACTAGAATGCAGAACTCATAGCAATAGCATACACAGGGCAGTCACTTTTGAACCTGAGGGCACTGTTGGGTTTGCTTGCAGAATATATCTGCAAGTAAACCCATCAGTAGACACAGGAACAAGAGTGAGTGCAGCATAAAAACAAACACTAGAATGCAGAACTCAGCAATAGCATACACAGGGCAGTCACTTTTGAACCTGAGGGCACTGTTGGGTTTGCTTGCAGAATATATCTGCAAGTAAACCCATCAGTAGACACAGGAACAAGAGTGAGTGCAGCATAAAAACAAACACTAGAATGCAGAACTCATAGCAATAGCATACACAGGGCAGTCAGTGTTGAAGCAGAGGGCACTGTTGGGTTTACTGGCAGAATATATCTGCAAGTAAACCCATCAGTAGACACAGGAACAAGAGTGCAATATTACAGAGAATGAAAATACTTACTAAACGCCTTTTTCAGGTTTGGAGAGGCGCTGTCCCAGCCATCCATCAACGCTGCGGCCACCTCGTTCCATAGCCGCCGGGTCACCACATTGTCTTTGTACTGGGTATTTCGGCTGTCCCACAACGGGACACGCTCCTGGACCTGGCAGATCAGGGCATCGTTGTCCACATACATGTCCTCGTCCCCTTGTGGAACCTAGAAGAAACAAAAACAAAATTACAATCTTGTATATTTTAGACAAAGAAAAGAACAATAGGAGTAGAAAAGAAATAGACATTCAAAGGCTATATACTTACATTCCGTCTCGCCACCGGGACTTGACTCGGCTGCGACTGCTCCTGCTGAGACTCCTCAATGGCCGTGTCCGACGATGATGTCTGAAAAAGGAACCCAAATTTAAGCCATTTGTAGATTCAGCAGCAATACTTACCCAAAGGCAGGAAGATACTCACATCATGCTCTGCTTCGGCCAGTTCTTGCCGGGATGGGGAATATTCAGATCCAGAAGACATGCTGCAAAAAAAAAATAAAAAATACATGAACACATATTACATTATAAGGACAGTCTGTCATTTGGTTAAAGAATACTCACATTCTTGCCCTTTGGATCTGTCTTGATTCAAGAAGCAGTGTCTCCAGACAATGTTCAGCCTTGGTCCAAGATGGATCTTCAAGTGTTCAGCTACAGTCTCCAGGCAGTGTATGTAGCTTGTTGGTTGCTGGCCTTTTATAGGGATCCAGGCTGTATAATCTTCAGGTGTTATCAGCATGCAGTCTCCAGATAGTCTGAGGGGTCTGTGTGTCACTTCCTTTATCTATACTACTTTTATCTAGACTCCTCACAAACAATGTATCTTGTCTAGGGGGTCATTTGACAAGTGTCTAGACATGTTTACTAAAATATCGCATGCGCACACAATCGCTGACAAGCGCACAGCCATGCGCACACCAGCGTTCACATAGACTGCAATTATATTTTTATGCGCATAGCGTGCGCACATGTGCGCACGCGCATTTTTATAATGGTGTGCTGAAAAAAAAAATGCAACATGTAGCGTCTGGCGCGTCTGGGCGCACACCTGGAAAATGCGCTGCGCACGTAAAACGCTGATGAACGCGTGCAAGCGCAATACAATGCGCCCGCCATGTTAATGATAGGGGAAAATTGCGCATGCGAACAATAGCGCACGATGCGCAGCGCAAAAAAACGCAAGTGTGAAAGTAGCCTAACACGTGATCAAAAAGACGGATGTAAATAAAAATGGTACTGCTGAAAACATCATCTTGTCCCGCAAAAAACAAGCCATCATACAGCTCTATCAGCAGAAAAATAAAAAAGTTATAGCTCTCAGAATAAAGCGATGCAAAAACAATTCTTTTTTTCTATAAAATAGTTTTTATTGTGTAAAATCTAATAATTATGGCCAGCCTAACGCACCACTGCACCACAAACCAGTAGGATTTATTAGGACGGTTTCTAATGTTTAGTTATTTTTTTTTATTTTATATGTCTTGGAGTAACGAGCAAAATACTTTATAAAACTGCAAGTATTTGTCATTCAGTCCTAATGATTGGTCACATTGACATGTACTTAATCTGTGAATACAGGGTGAACCCATCAGCTTTTGGGTGAATATCAGTAAGGCGGCCAATACATCGCTCACAAGGATTACGTTAATGGAAATATTGAGCTGTTGCACTGTGTGGATTGGTAATTCTCTATTTCTATCCAGATCTTGAACTCCATCACAGAAGAGGCACTGGGTTACCCGGGAACTTTTCGCAGCCCAATGGATCAAATGAACTTTATAGTACAGAAGTTTAAGGAAGGTAAATGAAGGGAGACCTAATTTAGGTGCTTCGAATTATATACTTTTACAGGACAGCGGCTTTGTTGGAACATTAATTTGTCTACTCCAAAAAATACTATGTACTTACAGATACTGTATATTGGTAATTTGCAGTAATATAGTGTTTAAATCCTGCCTGTCTGCTTTACTGGAGCAGTGGCTACAAGAGACATTTTGTGTTATATTCTCCATACAACCGTTTGCTTTCAGTCATCGTGGTGGTGCATGGAGTGGTTATAGCCACTGCTGACTACAAGGAATGCGCTACAATTACTCCGCGGCACATTGATTGACAGCTTGCTCTGAGGTGTGTGTGTGGAGCAGGCCATCAGGCAGTGTGCAGGTGAGTGATTACTGTAAGTGCTCCCTGCACCGCTATAATGACTAAGCGAGTAGCTGCAGGAAAAATATAATTTCTTTTTCTCCCTACAAGCGACGTTGCAGCATAAAGCTATGGCTTGTAATATGATTTCTCTATCGCTTCATTGGGGGACACAGATAACCATGGGTGTATGCTGCTGCCACTAGGAGGCGCTGACACTATGCATATGCAAAAATAAAAGTTGGCTCCTCCTCTGCAGTATACACCCCACTGACTGCAGGAAGTAAATCAGTTTTAGCTTAGTGTCAGTAGGAGGTGGACACGGGTCTCTCCGGAGACCCATATCTACCTATTGTGCGTCGTTCCTTTTCAGGTACTTCCGGAGGGATACAGTGTGAACAGTCACTACTGTAGTCCCACACAGAGACTGAGTATGACGTGTATTGCCACCCTGTATCCTCATATGTCGGTTCGGCAGGACCCCAAAAGAGATCCCTGACACGGATGTGTGTTCAGGTGATCTGAAAAAGGAAACCCGGGCCTGCCTCTGTCTCCCACCCACTCGCCCACCAGAGCCTGTCGGTGAAGGAGACTCGGACGTCCTGCGACCGGATCCCGGACGTCCGTCTATAATTGGAGGTATTGTCGCTCTTTCCTCCAAAGCGATGAAGACAGAAGAAAAGAAGAATGTGGTGGATTCGGACTTTCTTTGTGGGGCCAGCCACGGCCTTACCAGAGCCGCCGCCGTGGCCCTCCTACGGCTTGGCGCCGCTGCCTTTTCTGGGGGCCGCCGCCGCGGTCTTCTTTCAGGCCACCGCCGCTGCCTTGACTGGGAGCCGCGGCCTTGTTTGTGAGCTGCGGCCTTGCCCGGGGCCACCGCCGCGATCCTGTCTGCGGGCCGGCGCCATGGCTTTCTTTTGTGGCCGCCGCGGCCTTGTCCGAGGCCGGCCTACGACCCGGCGTCGCGGCCTTATTCTGGGGGCCGCCGCCGCGCTCTTCTCTCTGGCCACCGCCACGGCCTTGTTTGCGAGCCGCCGCCGCGGCCTTGCCCAGGGCCACCGCCGCGACCCTGTCTGCGGGCCGGCGCCATGCTTTCTTTTGTGGCCGCCGCGGCCTTGTCCGAGACCGGCCTGCGACCCGGTGCCGCGGCCTTTTTTGTGGGCCTCCGCCGCGGTCTTCTCTTGGGGCCACCGCCGCGGCCTTGACTGGGAGCTGCTGCCGCGGCATTGCCCGGGATCACCGCCGTGGCCCTGTCTGTGGGCCAGCGCCATGGCTTTTCCTTTGTGGCCGCCTTGTCCAGAGCCGCCGATGCGGCCCGGCTGGGAGCCGCCGCTGCGGCCTTGTCGGGGAGCCGCTGCAGCGGCCTCGTTTGCTAGCAGCCGCCGCGGCCTTGTTCGGAGTGATCCTGTTACCGCCTTGCCTGGAAGCCGGCCGCGGCGTTGTCTGGTAGCCGCGGCTGCGGCCTTGTTTCGAGCCGCGGCCTTGTCTGAAGCCTCCACCGCGGCTCTGCCAACGCCGCGGCCCTGCCTGCGCGCCGGGGCCTTCTTTTGTGGTGGCCGCCATGGCCTCGCCAGGGAGCCGCAGCCTTTGTTTACGAGCCGCCGCGGCG
>JARQOD010000007.1:30467094-30495263 GCA_033576555.1 Oophaga sylvatica | reverse complement strand
TTGGCCTCCTGGGCGTCCTCGTTTCAGGAATTAAAACAAATTCCTTCTGCCCCTTTTTCTAAGGCAGCCTGTTTTTTCTTTGCCATTTGGGGTGGGGTTGATCCCAAAAATTGGGGGGGGGTCCCGTTTTGGGGCCCAAAAAGATCCGAGACCCTAAAAGAACCCCTTTCCTTTTTCCTCAAAATTTTTCTCCAAAACTAATTATGACGGGGGAAAAGGGGGATTATTGGCCATAAGGGGGGGCTTTTAAGATGGAGACTTGGCTGGAGGGACCAAAAATCAGGGGGTGGCCTTTTACGGACCATAAAATCTGGCTACTGGTTCCCCCAACTCAATTAAAGGGCCCCGGGGGGGTTTTTTTTTTCACATTTTAATTTTGGGTTTCCTTTTTCCTGGCACTAAAATGTTGGGGGGATGCCCTCTCGAGGGTTTTTCCTTCGGACTCCCCGAGCTATCTGATCCTCTGTTATTTTGAAGGAGGGTGTGTTCTTTCCGCCATCCCCCCAAATTTTTAAAGACTTGCTCTGGGGGGGTGGTAGGGGATGGCCCCCGAGCGGCCCGGGGAAAATTGTTTTTCCCCGACCAATAAAAAGAGGTGATTCTGAGATTCCTTTTCCCCTTGGCTGGGCACCCGGAATTTTTTGGTACCAGAGACTTGGTTAGCGGTCCTTTTGGGGCCCTACCTTGTCTCGCGATGTGGGGGAAATTTGTGCACCCGCGGGATTGCCTCGCCCAACCTTTGCTCTCGCTCTAGTGGTTTGTTGATGCCATTGCCTGTGCCCAAGAGACCATGGACCCATATCTCTATGGCTTCATTCCGATCTTCCTGTTTCTCAGAGATGACCACCATCTGGGTAATTTGTGATAGGTTTTCCAAAATGATACATCTTGTGCCATTACCTAAGTTGCCTTCCTCCTCTGAATTGTGCCGTTGTTCCTTCAGCACGTGGTTCGTTTACACGGCATTCCTGAGAACATTGTGTCTGACAGAGGAGTCCAGTTTGTTTCCAGATTTTGGAGGACTTTTTGTTCTAAACTGGTGTTCAATTGTCTTTCTCCCGGCATTTCATCCTCAGACCAATGGTCAAACTGAAGAAACAAACCAGACATTGGAGACTTACTAAGATGCTTTGTGTCTGCTGATCAGGATGACTGGGTCTCTTTTTTTGCCTTTGGCTGAGTTTGCTCTTAATAATAGGGCTAGCTCTGCCACTTTGATGTCTCCGTTTTTTCTGTAATTCTGGTTTTCACCCCTCGATTTTCTTCAGGACAGACGGAGGGCTTCTGTCTGTCCAGGTGTGACTCTGTTGTTGAGCGTATGCAGCAGATTTGGGACCAGGTAGTGGAGAGGTTGTCCCTCTCCAGGAGAAGCCCAGCGTTTGCTAACCGGCATAGGACTGATGGTCCTCGTTTAAAGTGGGGGACTTGGTCTGGTTGTCCCTCAAAGAATATTCCTATGAGAGTAGCATCTCCTAAATTTAAGCCTAGTTCATGGACCTTATAAGACATGGAGATTATTAATCCTGTTTCTTTTCGTTGCTTCTTCCAGGGACATTTAAGATCCATAACGTGTTCCACAAGTCCTGTTGAAGAGGTTTGTTGAGCCAGTGGTTCCGCTGCTGTGCCTCCTGACCCTGTTTTTGGTTGAGGGCCAATCTGGAGTATGTGTTGAGAAAATATTGGATTCTCGTTTTCTAGACGAAGACTCCAGTATTGGTTAAATGGAGAGGTTATGGTCAGGAAGACAATTCTTGGGTGTTTGCTTCGGACATCCATGCTAGGGACTTATCCGTGCGTATCATGAACTCCCTGACCGACCTGGTTGCTCAAATGAGGGTTCGGTGACCCCTCCTCAAGGGGGGGTATAGTTGTGAATGGGTTGAGATGATTCTGAGCAGAGGCTCCCCTGGTGGTTACAAGCGGTACTAGTGAGGATTGTGGACTGGGAATCAGGTGTTACTGATTGGTCTTATATAAGGAGTCATTTTCCCATCAGGGTTGCCGGTGATCATTGTTCTGGTCTGAATCCTTCTTTCCAGTTTCCCTTGTAGCCTGCTGTGTCGTGTCTGCATCTCCTGCTAATCAGATAAACAATTTCTTTTTTTGGTTTTTGCTATATTTTGCATTTTGTCCTGCACTTCTGTGGGGCCTTCAGGGTCCCCTCCGGGGGCTTTTGCCCTCTCAGTTTAGTCCAGCCACTGTGTTTGTACTTTTGCTTTTTCCATTTTTTTTTCAGTGGCTGCTGTTTTGTTTTTGTTACACCAGAGAACTAATTTAGGTGTAAGGTCGGTGATCTCAGGTGATTTTGAAAATTAGTAGAGTTGGTGTTTTTTCAGGGTTTTCTGAATTGCAGTAAGTACCCTTCCTATCCTTTTCTATTTAGATAGTTTGGCCCCAGCGTTTGCTCATACTTTTTCTTTCTGTGTCAGTATTCCTCTTGTCTAACCGCCATTACATGTTTGGGGGCTTTCTATTATCTTTGGGGTTCTGCCCGGGGCAGATAGCTTTCCTATTTCTATCTTTAGGTGTAGTTAGTTTCTCAGGCTGTGACGAGGCGTCTGGGACCAGCGGGGAACGCTCCACGGCTGCCTCTAGTTGCGGTGGTTAGTCAGGGTACTGCAATTCTCATAGATTCAACTGCTCTGGTGTATTCCTTTTTACCTGCACTCCTCAGCTACCGTAACATAACACCTTCCTCAAATCATTTTTTCCCTCGCGCCTTCCAAGAAGAGTCTCGGTTCGCGCCTTATTCAAGGCGGTCGGTCTCTTTCGGCACAGCGGGGTTTGTCGTACCGTACGGAGGTCCGAAAGAGGTCGGGGTTTTATTCCAACCTGTTCATTGTACCCAAGAAGGACGGTACCGTAAGGCCCATTCTGGATCTAAAGCGACTGGAACCGTTTTGTCAAAATTCGACATTTCCGAATGGAGTCTCTCCGTTCGGTCATTGCAGGCCATGGAAAAAGGGGAATTTCTAGCATCATAGACATACAGGATGCTTTATCTTCACATTCCCAATTCCCCCCATCAAAGGTTTTCTTCGGTTTGCCATTGGCAAACTTCATCTTCAGTTTGCAGCCCTGCCATTCGGCTAGCCACAGCCCCCAGGGTGTTCACAAAGGTCATGGCTGCTGTTGTGTCCATTCTGCACTCCAGGGGGATAGTCATTCTGCCTTACTTAGACGACCTCCTCATCAAGGGTCCGTTTTTCAAACCTGCGAGGAAAGTGTCATCATTACATTAACACCCTTGCTCGCCTGGGTGCTGGTGAATATGAGGAAATCATCTCCCGTTCCATCTCGAAGATCACCTTTTTAGGGATGAATTTCGACACCGCTCAAGGTTGATAATTCTTCCTCAGGACAAGGCCTTAGTTCTCCGTCAAGAGGTACGGATCCTTCGCCAACCGATTCCTCACACCATCCGGTTTTGCATGAGGGTCCTAGGAAGGATGGTGGCGGCAATCGAGGCTATTCCTTTGCCCAGTTTCATCTTCGCCCCCTTCAGCATGCACTCTTGGCAGTATGGGACGGGACCCCTTACTCCCTCAAACTGCGGTGCCGTCTGTCCCTGCAGGTCAGACAGACTCTTACGTGGTGGACGAGGGACACCACTCTTCGACAGGGTCGTTTGTTTCCTCCAAATTTTTGGTTGGTAGTCACAACGGACGCCAGCCTGCTCGGATGGGAGCAGTGTTTCGTCACCACACGCTCTGGGGAACTTGGTCTCAGCAAGAATCGACCCTCCCGATCAATATTTTAGAGATCCGAGCTGTTCGGCTGGCTTTGAGGCAGTTTCACCAGCATCTGGCAGGCCGCCCAGTCCCGAATACAATCGGACAATGCCACGGCGGTGGCATACATAAACCATCGGGGAGGTACCCGCAGCAGGCGGCCATGCACGAGGTAAAACAGATTCTGACCTGGGCAGAGGTAAATCACTCTGTGATTTCAGCAGTCCACATTCCGGGCGAGGAAACTGGGCAGCAGATTTTCTCAGCCGTCACGGCGTTAGTGTCAGGGGAATGGTCTCTACATCCCGAGATCTTTCAGCAGATATGCCGACGCTGGGGAACCCCAGATGTGGACTTGATGGCTTCCAAGATAAATGCCAAGGTGCCCAACTTGTTTCCCCGGTACCGGGATCCGCAGGCAATTGCAGTGGATGCCCTGGTTCTACCGTGGAATCAGTTTCATCTTCCATACTTGTTTCCACCAATAGCTCTGCTCCCAAGGTGATCAGAAAGATCAGTTAGAAGGGGTCCCAGCGATATTAATCGCTCCGGATTGGCCGCGTCGCTCATGTACGCGGAGCTGGTACAATTGCTCGCCGACGCACCCTGGCGACTGCCAGAGCGCGCGGACCTTCTCTCCCAAGGCCCAGTTTACCACCAGAACTCAGCGGTCCTGTGTTTGACGGCCTGGCCGTTGAATCTTGGATCCTGACCAGGGCTGGATTCTCTAAAAAGGTCGCCGCGACGATGGCTAGCGCCCGAAAGCCCGTCTCGGCTCGCATCTACCACGGTACTTGGAAGGTCTTTTTTGATTGGTGCAGGGAACATGGTTGTTCCCCGCTTCTCTTTTCAATTCCAACATTCTATCTTTTCTCCGGCGGGCCTAGATTCAGGTCTAGCGCCTAGTACTCTTAGACGACAAATATCAGCCTTGTCGGTTCTTTTTCAGCGAAATATCGCGTCTAATTTTCGGGTTAGACCTTTATTCAGGGGGTTGTCCATAAGTTCCTCCCTACAAAAATCCTTTAAGGTTTGGGACCTCAATCTAGTCCTGGAGTCCTGCAAGAGTCTCCTTTTGAACCTTGCAGGAGGTTTCTCTGTCATTTCTTTCCTGGAAAGTGTGTTTTTGGTAGCCATAACTTCCATAAGGGGGGTTTCGGAGCTGGCTGCACTGTCTTGTCGAGCTCCGTACTTGCTTTCCATCAGGATAAGGTAGTGCTCAGACCAACACCACCTTTTTTGCCTAAAGTCGTGTCCTCATTTCATATTAATGAGGACATTGTTTTGCCCTCATTTTGCCCAGCTCCGACGCACCGAGTGGAGAAGGCTTCCATACGCTGGATCTGGTGAGAGCACTCAGGAGATAGTATCTCGGACGCGTCCTTTCGACAGACGGACACGCTGTTTGTCCTCCCTGAAGGTCGCAGGAAGGGACTCGCTGCCTCTAAATCAACCTTGGCTAGGTGGATTCGGTTGGCCATTCAGGAGGCTTACCGCATCAGAGGCGCGGTAGTTCCTGCAGGATCAAGGCTCACTCCACCAGAGCGGTGGGTGCCTCCTGGGCCCTTCGCATCAGGCTTCGGTGGAGCAGGTTTGTAAGGCAGCAACCTGGTCCAGTCTGCATACCTTTTCCAAGCATTATAATGTCCATACCCAGGCTTCTGCGGATGCCCGTCTGGGTAGAAGGATTCTTCAGGGCGCGGTTGCGCACCTATAAGCAATGCGTGATTATAAATTACACTGTGGAGTCGGTTCCCACCCAAGGGACTGCTTTGGGACGTCCCACAGTCCTGTGTCCCCCAATGAGACGAAGGAGAAATACGGATTTTTGTGTTACTCACCGTAAAATCCTTTTCTCCGAGACGCTCATTGGGGGACACAGCACCCTCCCTAAGAGCCGGCTGGCTTTGTTTTGAGTTAACTCTATTTCTGTAAGTCTGTATCAGCAGTTTTTTCTTCTGGATATACTGTATCTGTGTTAACTCTGATTTATGTTTAGCCTCCTACTGCTTTTTGCACTAAACTGGTTTGCCTGCGGCCAGTGCTGAGGTGTATACGGCGGAGGAGGAGCTAACCTTTTTTATGTTTACTTAGTGTCAGCCTCCTAGTGGCAGTAGCATACACCCACACACAGTCCTGTGTCCCCCCAAAGAGCGTCTCGGAGAAAAGGATTTTACGGTGAGTAACACAAAAATCCGTATTTCTTTGATTTTAAATGTTTTTAATTTTTTCCAGTTTCCTTCCACCTTCATGTTATTAATGGAGAATATCTGACAATGATTTTGATGCTCTCATCTCATCAGACCAAATCATCCATACCAACCAGCAAGTCATCATAATTAATATCATTGTTGCCCATGTTTATAATAAGCAATTGATGGTTGTATTATTATTTTATTTGATTATTATTTCTATGCTAAATACATGCCATATGACTTCTATATCTGTCACTGTTGTCAGATCATGCGATGTGCCAATCCTTTTTCTATTAAGGACGTTTTGCCCTTATTATTCTAATTGATTCTTTTGTTATATGGTACATAGTGGTCCGATACAACCAAATTCCACATTACTGCAGTCTGTATTATACTTACGGCCGGTACGCACCCCCTTCCGTGACACGGTATGCCTGGCGGTTCTCGGCGTCTCATTGTGCCATGGTGATTAGTCACGTGTTATGACGTCATCGGGCACATGACGCTGACGCCGTCAGGCGTCCCCGGTTGCCGGGACGACGGGCGCGTCATTGGAGGCTGTTCCAAGCGCACTCTGATGACGATCTTGTGCCTTGGATATGTATATATCAAAACCTCGGGCAGCAGTGGAATTTTTAGTGGTAGTAAGCTGTGCTTATCTGTGCGGGCAGACATATGATTATTGATACTAGCGAATGTTGATTTTTGCTGATTTCTGAGTGACATTACGACTAATGCAATATTATGGGACAGATGTGTAACTCACACGTGATTGGTGGCAGGCTGCTTTTATACCCTTCACTTTCACTTCCCCATCACCCCTTGAGGAAGGCACAGTCGCCGAAACGCGCGTCGGGGTAGACGCACCTGGTGTCAGTCTCTTTACCTAAAACAGGTATACCGTTACTCTTTATGGCATTAACTGCAAATTCTTGTGATGTCCTATGTGTTTAGGTGGCAGGAATGTCCGGGATATTTTGATGCAATTTTTATGCTTAGAACTATGGAAATAAAACCATTACCCTGGGACATCTTGATTGCCATATGCAATCCTGCAGCGATATTAACATCTTAATGACTGTGTTGGCCAATAGCTATATACATATGCAACCTCTGCACTTGCAGATTTTTGATTATTTTTCATCTGTGTAATTTGGCCAATTTTTCACCTGTGTGTGTCCTATTCTTCCCACTAGTGCTTATTGGCATGAGCCTTTGTCACTGTCTTTTCCTGCTCTTTTTATAAATTGATGTTTATAAAATATTTTGTACTTTATCCTGGGACTTTTTGATCGTTTCTTTTCAGCGATATTAGTTATTCAGCAATTGTCCGTATATTTATATCCATCCAAATATGCCCTATCATTTTGATATACTGAACAAGCAGTAATTCATATATGGGTATGTCTTTCAATAAGGTCATTTATTAAATATAAGCGCTTTGAAAAGTCAGATTTATTGAATGTATCTTGTAAAAGATTCTGACGTTCTGTCTCCAGCACCGGATCTACAATCTGATAGTGAGAGCGACTACTCGGCCTCCAACTCTGATGACGATATAGATGAGTTGCCAGCTACAGCTAAAACGCCAAGTAAAGGGTCACAGGTGCCAAGTGAAGCATCTCAGACCCCTTGGAAAACGCCATCCAAAAGAGGAAAGAAGAAGGTAGAGCACTCCATCCCCCACCCACCTTTGGTGGGAAATGATTTTGGGTGGTGCTGTTCCTCCAGTTTAACCCCTTTCCAACATCGAGCATAATAGTACGCCGATGTCGGACTCCCTCCCTTTGATGTGTGCTCCGGCGGTGACCCACATCTTTCCCAAGACATGTCAGCTGTTTTGAATAGCTGACATGTTTCCGCAATAGCCGCGGGTGGAATTGCGATCCACCCGTGGCTATTAACTAGTTAAATGCCGCTGTCAAACGTTGACAGCGGCATTTAAATGGCGCTTCTGGCCATCGGGCCAGAAATATGCTCACCGTCACGTGATCACGGGTCACCGGTGCGTCGGCATGACAACCCGACGTCTCCTGGAGACCTCTATGGTTGTCAGTTCCGGCTTGCTGTGAGCGCCACCCAGTGGTCGGGCTCATAGCAAGTCAGTAATTCAGCTAGATAGAGGCGAACTGATCATCGCCTCTATGTAGCAGAGCTGATCGAGCTATGGCAGCTTCTAGTCTCGCATGCCAAAAGTAAAAAGAAAATGTTTTTAAAAATATAAAAAATTATAAAAGTTCAAATCACCCCCCTTTCGCTCTATTCAAAATAAACAATAAAAAAAATCAAACATACACATATTTGGTATTGCTGTGTTCAGAATCGCCCCATCTATTAAATAAAAAAAAAAGGATTATCCTGATCGCTAAACGGCGCAGCGAGAAAAAAATCAAAACGCCAGAATTACATTTTTTTTGGTCGCAGTGACATTACATTAAAATGCAATAACGGGCGATCAAAAGAACATATCTACACCAAAATGGTATCATTAAAAATGTCAGCTCGGCACGCCAAACTTAAGCCTTCAACCAACTAGAGATCACGAAAATGGAGACGCTACAGGTCTCGGAAAATGATGCAATATTTTTTTTGTTTTAACAAAGTTTGGATCTTTTTTTCACCACGTAGATAAAAAAGAACCTAGACATGTTTGGTGTCTATGAACTCGTAATGACCTGGAGAATCATAATGGCAGTCAGTTTTAGCATTTAGGCAACCTAGCAAAAAGCCAAACAAAAAACAAGTGTGGGATTGCACCTTTTTGCACTTTCACCGCACTTGAAAGTTTTTCCCGTTTTCTAGTACACGACATGGTAAAACCAATGGTGTCGTTCAAAAGTACAACTCGTCCCGCAAAAAACAAGCCCTCAATTGGCCACATTGACGGAAAAATAAAAAAGTTATGGCTCTGGGAAGAAGGGGAGTGAAAAACTAAAACGCAAAGCCGAAAAAAAGTTCAGAGGGTTAAGGGGTTAAGGTGCACAAAAATATATTTTGCAAAACAGATTGCAGTGACTTGAATTTCACTTAATTTACAGAGCAACTTGGTAGAAGAGTACTTTGAAGCCCACAGCAGTTCTAAGGTCCTGACTTCAGACAGAACGTTACAGAAGTTACAAACGCCAAAGTTAGACCAGGTAATAAGAAGGCATTTATGGAGGGTCTGAAACAACAATGCCTGAGATATTTGTCATGAATGCGGTGACTGCTGGAACATTCGTCACAGTGATTCTAAGCTGCTGATAGTAAATTCAGTGAATAAATGGCTCATTACTGTTAGGTTAGGTAGAAAATGAATATGCTGTGTCTTGGCCTACAAAAAAATGTTGTGTATGTCTCAGAGATCAGCTATCACCTTCTCCTCACTGTCCTGGGTCTAGTTGTACTACAAAATGTACAAAGCCGTGCCTGGTAAGGAATAATAGGTGACAGTGCTTGTCGGAGTGCCGCTGCGTCTTCCGTCAGCTTTGGTGCTGTTAGTCAGACCCCCAATGATCTGATATCAAAGAGTACAGTACGACTGGCTGAAAAAGTACTGCTGCATGGCTCAGCTTAAATTATCTTGTTTCAATGGTTTGAAGTTGTCATAAAGTGCCTTTCAGTGTTTTGTGATTTTGCAGTATCCCGTTGCCTTAAATCTATAGGAGACCTTGCAGACGCTCCTGGACCAGTCCCCCACAGCATTTGCTGATGATCTTCGAAATCTGACTGTAAAATATGAGGCCTTCTTCTATAAGTGGATGCTGCAGCTTCAGTAAGTGTGTAATGCATGACTCTGAGAACAGCCAAAAAAGTATCACTTTTTAAGAGGTAGATTCATCATAACTGATAATTTCTCCACAGGATAGATAAGTTGCTAATCACTAGGGTCCAACCACTGGGACCCCCTTGTCTCCGTAAGGTCCCATAGATAATAAAGCAGTGGTGTGCATGCTTGACCAGCACTCCATTACTGTGGGTAGGTGACAAGCTGCCATGGTGGACCAAACCTTCCACTGACTCCTGCATGTTACTACCACTTGTAATAGGCAGGCTCAATCTCTTATATTCCACACAATGCTTCGATCCATATCTTGCCTCGTGTACAAGATATGGCCTTACAAAATATATTCAACTTGCAAAATGTATCCTGTAAAATGTGAAATACTTGGCAAGTTATCTTACATGCCAGAAAAGCGAGATCTGACCGATATTGTAGAAAAATGTATAAGATACAGTATGCACTATATCCAGGTTGTATTTGTATTAAAAGTTATAGATGACTGCGTCCATAGGAGTCTATAGAGGATACATTGTAGACCACGTATATATTCCAAAGATTGCAGGTACATATAATTAATCAGTGTCTCTCCGGTTTTCTGCTGTTTTTCAGTCTCGGATTCAATATTGTTCTTTTGGTCTGGGCTCCAAACACAAACTCATAGAAAGGTTCAGGAGTGTTCTACTACAGGACTCGCTCCACATTGTCATCAATGGGTTTTTCCCAAGTATCACAATCAAATCTGTAAGTAGTTTTCTTTGTATTGTGCAATCAAGAACTTGATGGCAGTGACATCTAATTGATGTAATTTTGTAATAGTGAAGGGATTCGTACTGTATATGGTTCTTCCATAATCTCTGCATCATCTGCCGAGGGACATTTATGGTATGGTGGGAGGGCGGACGCTGTGTTTTGTCTTGGAAGCTCTACAGGACTTTTTAGATGTCGTCTCAGGTTGTCTTACAGTACACATGGAAAAGACTGTGAATGGATTAAAACCAGAATAGATATTAACGAAAATTAAAGGGGAACCTGTCATATTTGGAAATAGTATTTCCCTTCAGATTAACAGTTAATCGGCAGGTAAATTGCTTTAAAACCATTCCTGGCTGGCTTTCTAGAGCAGCGGCTGCTGGTAACTGGTATTTCAATCAAATCAGATGCTTTACTGGAGCGGTGGCTACAGAAAGAAAGTAACTTTCAGCTGCAGATGGAAGGAAGAGAGCCACAGTATTCATTACTGATGGGTAGGCGGAGCCCCAGATCAGGATGACACCTCAATCAAAAGCGTGTTGACTGGCTGGCCCCTCCAGCTCGGGCTCCTCCTACTCAGCTCCTTCAGTCTAAAATTTGAGGTCTCAGAGGATGGTCGCTGCTGGAAGCAGCTCCTCAGAAGATTTTATTATTTTTATCGGGCAAGAGACTTGGACATGGTCTGAAAGGTCTCAGGGGTCTCAGCGCTGCTGGACCCCACCTCTCCCCTGCGGATCTGTATTTTACATAAATAGTCCCTGCAGAATCTTGCCGGCCCTGGGGGACGAGGTTAGCTTCCCTGGCGGGGACGCAAACCGCACACTGGGGTCACTGCGTTCCCCGCCCTGGGGGGGAGCATGGGCACAAGCGCCACAAATCCTGAGGGGTCCCTGTGGCGCTCAGCTGGTGAGTACTCCACAATATATATAAAATGTGTGAGTGCTTTAGCGACTGCTGTGACAGCGCTATTACATGTGTGTTAATGTACTATTAGCGCTGCTTTGGCAGCGCCGTGACATGTGGAAAGTGGTGTTTCTGTACAACTTTTTTTCCGCAGGCAGATGCCTGCAGGACAGGGGGGGAGCAGGAGTGAGGAGTTTTGGCGCTCATATTTTTGAGCCGGGGCGTGGCTTCACGCTTCCCGGTCCTTCATGCAGGAAGCGCGCGATTGCGCTTCTCTTCCGGCTCCCTCAGCACGGCGGCCATTAAAAGGGCTCCCGGGCTCCTCAGACTCCGCTCCTCCCGTCTCAGGCACCAAACCAGCTGGGTGAGTGGCGTTTTTTCCTCACCACACAGCGCAGATACATAGCGCTATTCTGCAGCTCGGTCTCACATAGAGACCTTGTTTCTTCTTACAGCCTGCGACATTAACCCCTCTTGAGGGTTTACTTGGCAACAGCTGGGTAGCTCTATATTTAAGACTTAACCCTTCAGCGTGCTGTTTTTGCGTTCAAAAAAAAAAAAAAAAAAAAAACTGCGTTTTTTTTCAGGTTTTCTGACATTTGACCTGCTATATACAGTGTGAGGCATGTCGGAACAGGGTTCAGAAGGCGCGGACCATATTCCAGTTCCGCTTCGGCAATCTGGTACGCAGTCCTCCACAGCGTCTAGCGCTGCAGTTGGAGGTCACAGTGATGCAAAATTGGATGCTATCGCCAGTTCTATTAATGGCTTGTCTGACCTTTTGAGTCAATATGTGTCAGCTAGATCCTCTCAGGACAGAAAGCGACACAGACCGTTACCATCCTTCACCCGTAGCGAATCAGATGTCTCTGATTAGATTGTGGAGAGGGTTCTCCTTTAAGTTCAATGGGAAATGTCAGATTCGATAAGGAGGAACGGCGGGGGCTTTCGTCCCTTGTGAGACGTACAGAGGCATTTATTGAAGCCATGAGAGAGGTTTTACAGTTACCGGAGGTGGTAACTAGTTTACCTGGTAAATCAGCACGAATGTACCAGGAGTATCGTACGTCACGATCAGCCTTGCCAGATCTAAATGATCTTAACAGTGCAGTAGAAAAGGAACGTCTGTGTCCGGATAAACGTTTTCACGGAACCGTTTCTTTGACGCACTTTATCCGTGTTCCACAGAGTCGAGAGATAATTGGATTCCCTCTCCTGAAGTGGATTTTTCCTTATCCCAGCTTAGTAAATCCTCACTGCTCCTGTTAAAGGGAAGGCGAGTTTGCAGGATCCACTGGACAGAAAAACGGAAATGGCGGCGAAATCAAATTATGAGGCCGCGGGTCATGGATTCAGAGCGGTACTAGGATCCATGTGTGCTTCTAAAGCTTCTATAAGCTGGTTGGACCTTTACACAAGGCGTGGAAAATGGATCTCCGTCATCTGAGATGGAGGAGATTTTCGAATGGTTGGACACTGCAGTCCGATATATCTATGATGCAGGTCTGGACACTGCGTCGCTTCTGTCCAGGGCGCAGGCTTCGGCGATCACAGTCAAAGAGCGCTGTGGCTCAGACAGTGGGCCGGGATGCGGTCTCCAAACAAGGTTTGCTGGCCTTAGCTTATAAAGGTGGTCATCTTTTTGGGTCTGACCTCACAGAACTGATTACCAAGGCAAAGGCAAAAGAAGCGACGTTACCACAACGCAGAGCTATGGCTTCTGTGTCTGGCAGGACAATAGTGGTCGGCGGTCCTTTCGGGGCCGAGGTCGATTCGCTCAGGTCCTCTTGGGGATCGGGTCGTTCCTCTTTTCCAGCAAAAAAGTCCTCCCAGAAATCTCGCATTCCCTGGAAGCAGAATTTCCGTCAAGACAAGCGGGAAACTGACAAGAAGCCCCAAGACGGACTGACGCCAGGAGTCCACTCGAGGACTCTCGAGTGGGGGGTCGCCTGCTCCAATTCAAGGAGACTTGGATTTTCTGCGTTCCAGATTCCTGGGTAACGCGGGTCGTGTCAGCAGGTTATTTCATAGAATTCTCTTCTCGACCCCCAGACACCTTTTGCCAGTCTCGCATTCCGTCAGAACCCGAGCTTTTGGTCGCTCTGCAGCGAGAGGTCGAATTCCTTCTTCAGAAGGGTGTGGTAATACCGGTTCCGCCAGAAGACCGGGGAAAAGGATTTATTCAAATCTGTTTGTGGTTCCCAAAAAGGAGGACAAATTTCGTCCGATTCTGGATCTCAAAAGATTGAATCGACATGTCCCAACCCGGAAATTCCGCATGGAGTCACTTCGCTCCGTTGTGGCAGCCCTGTCGCAGAACGATTTTTTGGTATCAATCGACATCCGCGACGCTTATTTGCATGTTCCCGTTGGAAGGGCTCATCAACGTTTTCTTCGTTTTGCCATAGGTCGGGATCATTACCAGTTCGTGGCTCTGCCATTCGGCTTAGCCTCGGCGCCCAGAGTATTTACAAAGATTCTGGCGCCTCTCATGGCAATTCTTCGAAGACAAGGAATTACGATTCTTCCTTACCTGGACGATCTTTGATCGTGGCATCCTCGGAGGAGGAAGCAGTGACAGCTCGCAATCTGTCTCTTCAGTTACTGAAGGACTTCAGTTGGCTGGTCAATTGGGAGAAGTCGTTTCTGGAACCGTCGCAAGCTATCCTCTTTTTGGGAATGCATTTCGACACGGTACGGGCAGTGGTGTCTCTACTCCAGACAAACAGTCATGTCTTCTTCGACATGTACAGATCATGAAGTCTTCGATAACAATGTCCCTTCGCAAGTGTATGCGTCTTCTGGGTTTAATGGTGGCGTCCATGGAGGCAATTCCGTTTGCCCAGTTTCATTCCAGAGTTCTCCAAAGTTCATTCTGAGTCATTGGAATCAGTCGCAATCGCTGGATTGCAGTGTCACCATCTCTCGCAGGTGCGAGAGTCTCTAGGATGGTGGTTACGTCCAGGAGCCTTATCCCTGGGGAAATCTTTCCTCCCTCCGAAATGGTCGGTCATAACCACAGATGCCAGCCTGACGGGCTGGGGGGGTGTTTGGAACGATTCCTGGATTCAGGGAGTATGGTCATCAGAAGAGACTGTTTTTAACCGATCAATATCCTGGAATTGAGGGCGATTTTCCTTTGCCTCCAACACTGGACGGTCCCTTTGAGCGGTCTGCCGGTCCGAGTGCAGACAGACAACGCCACAGCGGTTGCATATATCAATCACCAAGGCGGCACAAGGAGTCCCAGGCTCATGGCGGAAGTGTCTCGGATCCTGATTTGGGCCGAGGCCAGGGTTCCAGCCATTTCTGCAATCCACATCCCAGGGTTCAGAATGTTACGGCGGATTTTCTCAGTCGCGAGAAGATGGATCCCGGAGAATGGAGTCTTCATCCGGAGATTTTTGCAATGCTGTGCTCCGTTGGGGAACTCCCCAAGTGGATTTGATGGCATCCAGGTTCAATGCCAAGCTACCAGTGTTCATGTCCAGGTTCAAGGACCGGAAGGCTGGAGGTGGATGCTCTGGTGGCTCCGTGGATCAATTCGAGCTGATTTATGTGTTTCCACCGATATCCTTGCTTCCTCTGGTACTGCGTCGGATCAGACTGGAGAGAATCCCGGCTATGTTAATAGCACCAGATTGGCCAAGGAGGACGTGTTTTCAACGCTAATGTCGCTGTTGGCGCACCTCCATTTCCACTTCCTCTTCGACCGGACCTGTTGACTCAGGGCCCGTTTGTCATCCGGACTTGAAGTCTCTGCGTTTGACGGCGTGGCTCTTGAGACCGAAATGTTGACTCGTAGAGGTTTTTCAGCCGAGGTCATTGCTACTCTTCGAGCTGCCAGATGTCCGGCTACTACTAGGATTTACCACAAAACTTGGGAAACCTTCTTTTCGTGGTGTTCGGGGTCTTCACGGAACCCGAGAAATTTTCCATTCCCAATTTGCTGGCTTTTCTGCAGCATGGGTTAGACAAGGGCTTGGCAGTTAGCACCCTGAGAGGTCAGGTTTCTGCTCTGTCTTTATTATTCCGGAGAGCTATTGCCTCGCGTAGGGACGTGCTTTCCTTTTTCCGCGGTATAGCTCGTAAGTTTCCGCCGCGGAAGGCACCTGTGTCTCCTTGGCGGCTCAACCTTGTTTTGGAGGCTCTTCAGCATAAAACCTTTTGAGCCTATGGACTCTGCTAGTCTTTCTTTACTTTCTTGGAAGGTGGCCTTCCTAGTAGCGTCACCTCTTTGAGAAGAGTTTCTGAGTTGGCAGCTCTTTCTTGCTCGCCTCCTTTTCTGGAGTTTTTTTCCGGATCGTGTAGTGCTTCGCACTCGGGGTGATTTTTTGCCTAAAGTGGTGTCACAATTTCATGTCAACCAGGATATTGTGTTGCCTTCATTCTGCCCGGATCCGAAGAATGTGAAAGAGCGAGCTTTGCACACATTGGATTTAGTGCGGGCCTTGAAGTTTTATCTATCTATTACTCAAGGTTTTCGTAAGACGGACTCCCTGTTTGTGGTTCCAGCAGGTCGTCGGCGTGGTCAACGAGCTTCCAAGGATTCTATAGCTCGTTGGATCCGGTCAGCTATTTTGGAAGCTTACCGTCTTCGGGGTGAATTTTTGCCCGATTAAGATTCGAGCCCATTCTACGAGAGCTGTGGCCTCATCGTGGGCTTTTCATCAAGGTGCCTCGGCAGTGCAGCTCTGCCGAGCGGCAACTTGGCGCTCTGTCCACACGTTTACAAAGTTTATAAAGTGGACGTCAGTGCTTCCGCTGATGCAGCCCTCGGACGTAGGGTCCTGCAGGCAGCTGTAGTGTAAAGTTCTAGATGAACTTGTGTTTAGCGCTGGTTCGCTTTTTGTTAAGGTTGTTGGTTTCTGCCCTTTGTGGTTTTTTCCCACCCTTATTTTTGAACTGCTTTGGGACGTCCCATCATAATGAATACTGTGGCTCTCTTCCTTCCATCTGCAGCTGAAAGACGGATTTTGGTAAGACCTTACCTGTAAAATCCTTTTCAGCGAAGGAAGGAAGAGAGACACAGCACCCTCCAGGGCAAAGTGTGTTGATGTTTTCAGATGCAGCGCGACCCTTATCTGATAGCGATTATCTGGGCTGAGGTCAGCGCGCTAAGGCTCTGTTCCAGCATTGCCAGCTCATCACAGTAGTCAGGTTCAGTGAGTAGTACCTGGAACTCTGTGGTTTGCCTTACTTTGCATGCATAACCTGTATTCTTGTGTTGTTTCTCTTGAAGTTCCTTCAGAAGGGGTTATGTTGCTCCGCTGGTGATCTTGGTTCTTCCCTAAAGCTTTGGTACGACTGAAGGAGCTGAGTAGGAGGAGCCCGAGCTGGAGGGGCCAGCCAGTCAACACGCTTTTGATCTGAGTGTCATCCTGATCTGGGGCTCCGCCTACCCATCAGTAATGAATACTGTGTCTCTCTCCTTCCTTCGCTGAAAAGGATTTTACAGGTAAGGTCTTACCAAAATCCGTCTTTTTTCCCCTGCAGCCACTGTCTTCCAGTCACTGGGCAATGCAGGCAGCTTTTACTGTCGGCGCTCACTACACAATAAGTGCGCTGTAATGACTTGTTTGGCAGCTGGCTCTGCAGCTTGTGCGTGTATAGCATGCTACAGAGCAGGCTGTCAAGCAGTATACCGGGGAGGGATTACATTCACCCTCACAGTTTAGTGAACAGTGACTGTAACCGCTCCTTGCACCTTCCAAATGACTTGAAGCAAGCGGCTACAGGGAGGATATAAGTTCATTTTTCTCCTACGCCTCATTGGGGGGCACAAGACCATGGCGTTATGCTGCTGCCGCTAGGAGGACACTAAGTGAACATAGAAACAAATTAACTCCTCCTCTGCAGTATACACCTTCTGCCGGTTGAACCTGAACCAGTTCTTGCTTAGTGTCTGTAGAAGGCACTTGGGTCGGGTTTCAGACCCCAACTTTTTATTTTCAATTTGTGTTTTTTCTGTAAATTTTTATTTTTTAATTAATGGAGTGAAGGGGGCGACGGATCCTTACTAGGATACGTTCTCCCCCGAACAATCAACAGGTGAGCACGTGGAGTGTTCCTCCCCCGTACCCTTTCCTGCGACAAAGGGGTCATTGTGTAATGGCTAGGCTGAGTCTAAGGGCGACGGTTCCTGTACGGTCCCGATCTCCCAACATCAGCAAGAGATGATGACATGGAAAGTGTCGCCGTTCATGTGTCCTCCCTGGGAGCCAGGTATAGTGCGGCACCAGGCCCCCATCTAATGGCGTCTGGAGCCTCCACGTTGGATGGTAAATTTAGCAGCGCATAGAGATTCTCTCCATCCTCCTGTTAGGGGAGGATGAATTGATGAATTTACCTTTCACAGCAGCGCAACTCCAGCTCTAATACTCTGTCTTTGTGGGTATGGGACGGCTGGCATCGCGTCCCCTGCATGTATGCGCACAAAGGAAGTGGGTCCTGGTCCCTGGGGTGGGGGTTTGCTCTGATTCGGTACCCTGCGGCGCTTACTATACAGTCCGGTCCGGGCCCTCTTCAGCCAGCGTGCATCGCTGGCAGGCGGCAGAAATTTAGCTCACGGCTTCTAGCCAGTCTAGGCCGCAATTTGCTTAGCCCCGCCCCCCGCGAGCACTTCCGCCCATGTTTCCGGGCGCTCTTGTTTTAAACGAGCCTTGTTTTAAACGAGCAGAACCCTTCAGTTCTCGGCCGCATGACAAGTTTACTCAGCCTGACGGCTGTGGGGGCACTGATTGGCAGCGCTGACAGTAGCACTACAAGGACCAGAAGATCTACACTCTCCTCTGGGGACACAAGAAATAGGACCTGGGTAAGCTGAGCCTCTGGAGGTGATATTAACTCTTTCTCACCACGTGCTATACACCTTTCTTTCTGCGCCTGCAGCCCATACTATGTCTTAATCTAAGGAGTCCAAAAGGGCTAACAAAATGCACACGGTATTCTTTACCTCATGTGCTACTTGTAATATTGCCTTGCCCCTAGCTCACAGTATTCCGTTTTGTATGGCTTGCGACCCGGAATGTGCCCAGAGGACGCCCACCGCAGCCTCCGACCGCTGTGATCCTAGTCCCTGAGTGAGTTTTCGTCCTTGTCACGGTCTATGGATTCCCTGGCCCAGGCATAAGACTCACTCCTGGGCCCCTCTTTAAGTCAGAACATTAGTTTGCCGGCCGCGGAGGGCTCTTTCGACGGTCGAGGACCGTACACCAGCAGGGGTCGTGCTCCGTCAAGGGGGGCTCAGTTTTCTAGGAAGAGGACCCATGAGACGTCCCCTCGAACAGGCTCGTTCTTCCGCGTCCGCTAGTTCACTTTCTCGCTCTCCCTCTCCGGAGGTGCGTAGCGAGCATGATTCTGAATACGAGTCTGATGCTTCCTTGGTCCAGGACTCGCAGAATTATCAGGAGACGCTTGACTCCCTTATTGAGTCGGTAATACAACTCTAAGAGTGGACGAGGAATCTATATCTGCTCCGGAACACATAGTGTCTTTTAAGAAGGCTAAACGTTCTCACAGAGTGTTTGGCAATCACCCAGAATTTAAGGACATTGTGCAGAGACATAGGGATTGACCAGATAAGCGTTTCTCAGGTCAAAAGCCTATGGAATCTAAATATCCCTTTACTCCGGATCTAATGAGATATTGGGTACAGTCGCTTTCAGTGGACCCCCTGTATCGCGTCTTGCATCCAAGACGCTCCTTATCTTTGTCTGAGGGTTCCTCAGACAAAAACCCCACTGACCGGCAAATTAACTTCCTAGCTCGGTCAATCTCTGAGGCCTCTGGAGCAGCGCTCTTCCCATCCTTCGCCGCGACCTGGTAGCTAAGGCCATGGTCTCTTGGGCAGAGACTTTGAACGCAGCGATTCATGACAGTAATCTTCCCCTGGAGGCAGTCATATCGCTAGTCACATAGCTCAGGCCGGGGATTTTGTGGTGAACGCTTCTTTAGATGCAGCCAATGGCGCAGCACAGGCAGCAGCAAATGCCATCTCCATCAGAAGGGCGCTATGACTTAGGGAATGGCGAGTGGATTCTGCTTCCAAGACGTCTTTAACCTCCTGCCTTATCAAGGCGAGCGCTTATTCGGAGAAAGACTGGACCAACTTATCCCCGACGCTACTGGAGGGAAGAGTAAATTTCTTCCTCAGCAAAGGCCCACTCGCTTTTTCGAAATCAACCACAGGTTAGGAACTATACTTTTCGTACCAATACCAAATGGTCCTCTAGAACCTTTAACTCTGGAACTGGGCGGTCCCCACTTTCTGACAGAGGTTCGCGGGTTTCATAACGGCCTAGGCGCACCTGGGCAGTCAGGCCAAGACCCTCTGGCTCTAAGGGAGCCAGATCCCTTACATCCTCTACACAATGACTCGGTGAGCCATCCGGTGGGCAAACTACAGGGTAGGCGGCTGCTTACTTTCGTTCCGCCAGGCCTGGCTCTCCGTCATCCACGACAAGTGGGTCAGAGAGCTGGTGTCCTCCAGATACAAGATAGCGTTTTCTTCCCTCCCCCCGACACGTTTTTTTCCAGTCTTCTCCTCCCAGGCAAAGGAAACTGCTTTTTTCCAGGCCATAGATGCGCTCCGAAGGGACGGAGTCATTACTCCGGTCCCTCTGGACGAAAGGTTCAAGGGTTTTACTCGAACCTATTTGTGGTACCAAAGAAAGACGGAATGATGAGGCCCATTCTGGACCTGAAATGGTTAAACACCGTCGTCAAGGTACGACGGTTCAGGATGGAGTCGCTCCGCTCGGTCATTGCTTCGATGGAGAGAGGGGAGTTTCTGGCATCTATCGATATCCAGGATGCTTACCTTCACGTTCCGATCCCCCACCCCACCCCCACACACCAAAAGTTCTTACGCTTCGCGTTTCACGGGGAACACTTTCAGTTCATAGCCTTGCCCTTCGGACTTGCCACTGCTCACAGAGTCTTCACCAAGGTCATGGCAGCTGTTTTGGCCATTCTTCACGCTCGGGAGTTGTGGTACTCCCATATCTAGACGATCTGCTGATCAAAGGACCATCTTTTCGGTCTTGCGAGGAGTGCGTGGGTATCACGGTGGATACACTTTCTCGCCTTGGCTGGAAGATAAACTTCGGAAAGTCCTCACTAGTACCGACACAGCAAATTTCCTTCTTTGGAATGATCCTGGACACTTCCTGAGGGTTGGTACTTTCTCCCTCCAAAAAAGGTCTCGACCTTACAACAGGGAGCACAGACTCTTTCCCGCTCTGTTCCTCACTCCATATGTTTCAGCATGGCGATTCTTGACAAGATGGTAGCAGCAATAGAGGCAGTTCCATTCGCACAGCTGCACTTCCGCCCTTTGCAGCATGTGCTTCTGTCGCCTTGGGACTGGGACCCGTTCTCTCTCAATAGTCGGTTTCATCTATCTCTGCGGTCAGGCAGACCCTCAGGTGGTGGACACTGAGGTCTTCCTTGACCCAGGGAAGTCCTTTCTTCCAGTACGTTGGTTAGTGATGACCATCGAAGCCAGTCTTTTCGGCTGGAGTGCGGTCTGGGGTAGAGAATTGGGCGGCAGACTTTCTTAGTCGCCAGGGTCGCGCCTCAGGAGAGTGGTCTCTTCATCTGGAGGTCTTTCAGCAGATTTGTCATCGCTGGGGGACTCCGGATGTGGATCTGATGGCCTCAAGGCTAAACAACAAGGTCTCTCGTTCATAGCCCGATCCCACAATCCAGTTGCCGTCGGAGCGGATGCCCTGGTGCTTCCGTGGTAGCAGTTTCCAGCTTCCGTACGTATTCCCCCCGCTCCCCTTGCTCCCGAGGGTTTATCAAGAAGATCAGGGCGGAGGGGGTACCAGTGATTCTGGTTGCGCCAGACTAGCCGCGCCGAGCATGGTACGCGAACTAGTACAACTAGTCGCCGACGTTCCCTGGCGACTACCAGATCACGCAGATCTACTTTCGCAGGGCCCGATTTACCACCAGAACTCCGGGGCCCTGTCTTTAACGGCGTGGCTGTTGAATCCTGGATTCTAGCCCAGGCAGGATTCTCCCAGCAGGTGATCTCCACCATGATTAGTGCCAGGAAGCCCACGTCGATGCGCATTTATCATCGAGCTTGGAGAACTTTCTTCTCATGTTTCAAGGACCGTGGACGATCCCCTCTTAAGTTTTCCATTCCTTGCATCTTGGAATTCTGCAATCTGGATTGGAGTTAGGTCTCGCGCTTAGCTCGCTCAAGGGGCAAATTTCAGCCTTATTGTTCTGTTCCAACGGAGTATTGCCACCAGACTACAGGTGAAGACTTTTTATTCAGGGGTCTCCCATGTGACGCCTCCCTACAAGATGCCATTGGAACCATGGGACCTTAATTTGGTTCTCGGAGTCCTACAGGAGGCTCCTTTCGAGCCACTGCGGGAGGTATCCCTAACCTTTCTTTCTTGGAAGGTGTTTTTTCTAGTCGCAATCACATCAATCTGACGAGTCTTGGAGTTGGCGTCCCTGTCCTGCCGACTGCCTTTTCTGAATTTCCATCAAGACAAGGCAGTCTTGAGGCCGTCTCCGTCTTTTCTGCCGAAGGTCGTTTCCTCTTTTCATCTTAAACGAGGATATTGTTGTGCCTTCATTCTGTCCGGCACCAGTCTATCGTATCAAGAAAGCTCTTCACACTCTGTATGTGGTTAGAGCTCTTAGACGGTACGTCTCGCAGATGGCGTCTTTTCGTAGGTCGGATGCCCTGTTCGTGCTCCGTAGGGGCATAGAAGGGGCCTAACCTCTACTAAGGCTACTCTAGCCAAGTGGATGCGCTCGGCTATTCAGGAGTCTTACTGGGTCAAGGACACACCTGTCCCAGCAGGGATTAGTGCGCACACCACTCGGTCAGTGGGTGCCTCTTGGGCCATTCGGCACCAGGCCTCAGCAGAACAAGTCTGCAAAGCTGCAACTTGGTCCAGCTTGCATACCTTTACAAAACGCTACAACATACATTCGCAGGCCTCTGCAGATGCAGCTCTTGGAAGGCGAATTCTGCAATCGGCAGTACCACATCTGTAACATAGTGGTACATGGGGTATTGGCAAGTGTGCTGCTTCCCACCCAGGACTGCTTTAGGACATCCCATCGTCCTGTGTCCCCCAATGAGGCATAGGAAAATAGAGATTTTTGGTTACTCACCGTAAAATCCTTTTCTCCGAGCCAATCATTGGGGACACAGCACCCACCCTGTTAGCTTAATGGCTTGTTTTTCGTTCTTAGTTTTGACATAGTTTATTATTGATTAATTGTTGGAAACTCCGACTGCTTTGTTACCAAACTGGTTCAGGTTCAACCGGCAGGAAGGTGTATACTACAGAGGAGGAGTTAATTTTTTTCTATGTTCACTTAGTGTCCTCCTAGTGGCAGCAGCATAACACCCATGGTCCTGTGTCCCCAATGATTGGCTCAGAGAAAAGCATTTTACGGTGAGTACACAAAAAACCCTATTTTTCCCTGTATCCCCTACTCCAATAAGGCTAGTTTCACACTAGCATTCGGCAGGGCTGCGTACTTCCTCCGTTAAGCCCCCCCACTGATGCCCCTCTTCCGTTCAGCTCCGCCTATGTCTGCATGCGTCCTGCGTACGTATCTTTAACATTGAGTACGCAGGCCATGCGGATGCGTCCGCATGCATCGGTTGACGCTGCGCCGACCGCAACAAAATGCAACATGTTGCGGTCGGCGCAGCTTTAAAACGACGCATGCGGACACATCTGCATACATCCGCATGGCCTGCGTACCCAATGTTAAAGATAGCTACGCAGGATGCATGCAGACGTAGGCGGAGCTGAACGAAAGAGGTGCAGCAGTGGGCGGGGCTTAACAGAGGAAGTACGCAGCCCTGCCGAACGCTAGTGTGAAACTAGCCTAAGCCATCCTAACATGATTTTAATGTTTAATTGCCTTCATATAAGCCCTATATTTGCAGCTAAATAGCATTTCTGGATATGACAAGTTCCCTTCAAGCAGTGACTTGGTCATACATAAAAGTATTTATTTTTCTTTTAAACCCCTTCCCGACATCCGCAGTATAGGTACGGCACTGTGGGTGCTGCGTTCCCACAAACCACTGTGCATATACTTCTGACGATAGTGCAGGCTCACGCTGAGCACCGCAGTGATAAAATGCAGGAGTCAGCGCTATATGAGAGTTGACATGCTGCAGCAACTTCCACAATCAGTGGTAGCACCGATTGCGAGTTTTTAACCCCTCTGATGCCACTGTCAGTGGTGACAGCGACATCGATGGGCATCGCAGAGGGAGCTCCCTCACTGCTCCCACTGGCACAGGCAATTGCGTTGTGCCTATGGCCTCCATGGTGACCCCAGTCCAAAACATGGCTGCTGGGTCACCCATGCACAGTGACCTGTAAGTTTCTGCTCAGAGCAGGAGTTGACACACCTCAGCGCTGATCTAATGCCCGGCAATGCAAAAGCATTGCAGAGTATTAGATCAGCAATCAGTCAGTGGAAAGTTGATGTCCCGTCCTGGGACAGAGTAAAAAAAAAAAAAAAGTTTTTAAAAATTGTAAAAATTAATATATAAAAAACCCCCACAAAGAATAAAAAGAAAAAGTATTAATCCAATAAATACATTGATTTAGTAAAAACAAAAATAAACAAAAAAAGTACACACATTTGCTATCACCACATCCGGAATGCCCCGACCTATAAAAACTGTCCCACTTGTTCACCAGTTCAGTAAACGCCATAAAAAAAGGCAAAAACAATGCTTTATCATCATACCTCCGAAAAAAAGTGGAATAACACGTGATCAAAAAGACGGATGTAAATAAAAATGGTACTGCTGAAAACATATCTTGTCCCGCAAAAAACAAGCCATCATACAGCTCTATCAGCAGAAAAATAAAAAGTTATAGCTCTCAGAATAAAGCGATGCAAAAACAATTCTTTTTTTCTATAAAATAGTTTTTATTGTTGTAAAAATCTAATAATTATGGCCAGCCTAACGCACCACTGCACCACAAACCGTAGGATTTATTAGGACGATTTCTAATGTTTAGTTATTTTTTTTTATTTTATATGTCTTGAGTAACGAGCAAAATACTTTATAAAACTGCAAGTATTTTCATTCAGTCCTAATGATTGGTAACATTGACATGTACTTAATCTGTGAATACAGGGTGAACCCATCAGCTTTTGGGTGAATATCAGTAAGGCGGCCAATACATCGCTCACAAGGATTACGTTAATGGAAATATTGAGCTGTTGCTCTGTGTGGATTGGTAATTCTCTATTTCTATCCAGATCTTGAACTCCATCACAGAAGAGGCACTGGGTTACCCGGGAACTTTTCGCAGCCCAATGGATCAAATGAACTTTATAGTACAGAAGTTTAAGGAAGGTAAATGAAGGGAGACTAATTTAGGTGCTTCGAATTATATACTTTTACAGGACAGCGGCTTTGTTGGAACATTTATTTGTCTACTCCAAAAATGCTATGTACTTACAGATATTGTATATTGGTAATTTGCAGTAATATAGTGTTTAAATCCTGCCTGTCTGCTTTACTGGAGCAGTGGCTACAAGAGACATTTTGTGTTATATTCTCCATAAACCGTTTGCTTTCAGTCATCGGGTGGTGCATGGATGGTTATAGCCACTGTTGACTACAAGGAATGCGCTACAATTACTCCGCGCACATTGATTGACAGCTTGCTCTGAGGTGTTGTGTGGAGCAGGCCGTCAGGCAGTGTGCAGGTGAGTGATTACTGTAAGTGCTCCCTGCACCGCTATAATGACTGTAAGCGAGTAGCTGCAGGGAAAAATATAATTTCTTTTTCTCCTACAAGCGACGTTGCAGCATAAAGCTATGGCTTGTAATATGATTTCTCTATCGCTTCATTGGGGGACACAGATAACCATGGGTGTATGCTGCTGCCACTAGGAGGCGCTGACACTATGCATATGCAAAAATAAAAGTTGCTCCTCCTTGCAGTATACACCCCACTGACTGCAGGAAGTAAATCAGTTTTAGCTTAGTGTCAGTAGGAGGTGGACACGGGTCTCTCCGGAGACCCATATCTACCTATTGTGCGTCGTCCTTTTCAGGTACTTCCGGAGGGATACAGTGTGAACAGTCACTACTGTAGTCCCACACAGAGACTATGAGTATGACGTGTATTGCCACCCTGTATCCTCATATGTCGGTTCGGCAGGACCCCAAAAGAGATCCCTGACACGGATGTGTGTTCAGGTGATCTGAAAAAGGAAACCCGGGCCTGCCTCTGTCTCCCACCCACTCGCCCACCAGAGCCTGTCGGTGAAGGAGACTCGGACGTCCTGCGACCGGATCCCGGACGTCCGTCTATAATTGGAGGTATTGTCGCTCTTTCCTCCAAAGCGATGAAGACAGAAGAAAAGAAGAATGTGGTGGATTCAGACTTTCTTTGTGGGGCCACCACGGCCTTACCAGAGCCGCCGCCGTGCCCTCCTACGGCTCGGCGCCGGCCTTTTCTGGGGCCGCCGCCGCGGTCTTCTTTCAGGCCACCGCCGCTGCTTGACTGGGAGCCGCGGCCTTGTTTGGAGCTGCGGCCTTGCCCGGGGCCACCGCCGCGCTCTTCTCTCTGCCACCGCCACGGCCTTGTTTGCGAGCCGCCGCCGCGGCCTTGCCCAGGGCCACCGCCGCGACCCTGTCTGCGGGCCGGCGCCATGCTTTCTTTTGTGGCCGCCGCGGCCTTGTCCGAGACCGGCCTGCGACCCGGTGCCGCGGCCTTTTTGTGGGCCTCCGCCGCGGTCTTCTCTTGGGGCCCACCGCCGCGGCCTTGACTGGGAGCTGCTGCCGCGGCATTGCCCGGGATCACCGCCGTGGCCCGTCTGTGGGCCGGCGCCATGGCTTTCCTTTGTGGCCGCCTTGTCCGCGGCCTTGTCCAGAGCCGCCGATGCGGCCCTCCTGCGGCCCGGCTGGGAGCCGCCGCTGCGGCCTTGTCGGGGAGCCGCTGCAGCGGCCTCGTTTGCTAGCAGCCGCCGCGGCCTTGTTCGGAGTGATCCTGTTAACCGCCTTGCCTGGAAAGCCGGCCGCGGCGTTGTCTGGTACCGCGGCTGCGGCTTGTTTCGAGCCGCGGCCTTGTCTGAAGCCTCCCCGCGGGCTGCCAACGCCGGGGCCCTGCCTCCGCCGGGGCCTTCTTTTGTGGTGGCCGACTGGCCTCGCCAGGGAGCCGCAGCCTTTGTTTAGAGCCGCCGCGGCGGCCTTGAGGCTCTAAAAGGCCCGCTTCACTCGGGCCTAGTCAAGCGCCGCTCCGCCCCCTTTTTTTCAAATTCTGGCGACTTTCTCCTGCGCCCTCTCCTTTCAGCGCGGTCCGAACACCGCCCCCCTCTCTTCCCCCGGTCGAGGGGGTGTAGCCCGCCCCATTTGCGGTCTGAACCACAATTTGCACGCCCCCTTTGGGTCCACTGCTGGAGCAGGGGCCCTCCGGCAGCAGGCAGGTTTTTCCACAGTGGAGCCATCCTTGCCCCATGCAGGGCAACTTTTCCAGTTGTGGGACGTTCGGAACCGTGAGTTACCTGCCCTGCAGAGCTTAACTCTGTCATCTTCCCTTCTGTCCCCAACGTCCGGCCCATTTTTGGGACGTTTCCCAGAATTTGTCAACGGATCACAATCTTCGACTGGTCCGCCAATTCAGGCCGTAAGAAAACAGACTGGAGCCCATTCTAGAGATTTTTTTCACCAGCGCGATTCCTCTCTAGCGTCTCTTTCTCCGGGATCAGGCGAGCTTCAAAACACTTTCGGAGGATGAGGGAACCTGGATTTTAGAACACCTCCATGGGGATATGGTGCAGAGCCTGATTGTTGCAGTCAGTCAGACCTAGGCACAAAATATGCTACGAAATCCGCAATCAGGCGTTTTCGTTAGACGATCCAAAACCACTTCCAAGGTTTTTGCAGACCAGATTCCCAGACCTATTTGGCAATATGGAGGCCATCTTAGGAACATTTGGCTCAAAGCATGGGCAAGCGGCCCCTTTTATCGAAATCTCTTCCTGTCCTCCCTTTCAGGGAAACGCCGGTTTGGTCCCACGATAGGATAGATCTTTAAAGGAGGGATTGGAGCCACCATTCTCTCCTTCCTCAGTCCAACCTCGCACCCCCCTGTAGCGAAGCGCCAGTTCCGCTCCCCTCGACCTTTTCATGGGCGACGGAGGATCCCCCCTTTCGGCGCGCTTTCCGCAGACCTGTCAAGTCAGGAAGAAGGCTTCCTTCCTTTCCCTGGCACTCTCATAGCCCCACGTAAACACCAGCACCGACCGGCAGGTCCTCCTCGGCATCCTTTGGTCCAGAGCCCACCGTATCCCCAACCAGGTGGTTGTTTCACTCCGTTTTCTGATCTTGAGAGCCTCCTGGATCTTTCAGGATGGAGTCCCCTGCCAGTATTGCTTCCATAGGGACGCAGATCCTTTTCCGAATTACCAAAATATCCAGCCTCTTACCTTCAGTTCCGATTGCCCAACTCACGGGTTCCCGCGTTTCGCAGTACAGCGGCATCTCGCCTTTTTTTGCCCTGCTGTTCGAGCTTGCGTGCTCCCAGGGACTTCAAAAGATCATGACGGCGTAGGGTTTTCGAGGATTAGGGACCTAGTACTTACCATACCTTGACATCTTCGGTGCCGTTCGTCGGGAATTCGGTCGGTAACGCACAGCGGTGGACCCTCAATCACCAAGGAGGATCCAGGAGTCCCCTGGCGATGGTCCTGATATCCAGGATTCTTCTTGAGCGGAGACACGTTCCGGACAATACTCCAGCTCATATTTCCGAGGGTACTAGACGGCCGTTTTCTCAGCCCGACTTCCGTTGCTGG
>JARQOD010000007.1:30438174-30466994 GCA_033576555.1 Oophaga sylvatica | reverse complement strand
GCCTTGAGGCTCTAATCTAGGTCCCGGCTTCACTTCGGGCCTAGTCAGAGCGCCGGCTCCGCCCCCTTTTCTTTCAAATTCTGGCGAGCTTTTCTCCTGCGCGCCTCTCCTTTCAGCGCGGTCCGACACGCCGCCCCCTCTCTTCCGCTGGTCGAGGGGGCTGTAGCCGCCCCATTTGCGGCTCTGAATCCACAGATTTGCACGCCCCTTTGGTCCACTGCTGAGAGCAGGAGCCCTCAGCGGCAGCAGGTCAGGTTTTTCCACAGCTGGACGCCATCCTTGCCCCATGCAGGGCAACTTCTTCCAGTCTGTGGGACAGCTTCAGGAACCGTGAGTTACTCTGCCCTGCAGAGCTTACACTCTCGTCTATCTTCCCTTCTGTCCCCCAACCGTCCGGCACCAGTTTGTGGGACTGTTCACCAGAATTTGTCAACGGATCACAAGTCTTCGATCTGGTCCGTCCAATTCAGGCCGTAAGAAAACTAGACTGGAGCACCATTCTAGACGACTTTTTTCACAGCGCGATTCCTCTCTAGCGTCCTCTTCTCCGGGATCAGGGAGGCTTCAGATGCACTTTCGGAGGATGAGGCGAACCTGGATTCAGAACAGGCCTCCAGCTGGACGGATATGGTGCAGAGCCTGATTGTTGCAGTCAGTCAGACCTTAGGCATCAAAGATACTGCTACGAAATCCGCAGATCAGGCGGTTTCGTTTAGACGATCCAAAACCACCTTCCAAGGTCTTTGCAGACCAGATTCCCTATGCAGACACATATTTGGCAATATGGAGGCCATCTGTAGGAACATTTGGCTCAAAGCATGGCAAGCGGACCTTTCATCGGAAAGGTCTCTTACCTGTCCTCCCTTTCAGGGAGAACGCCGGTTTGGTTCCACGATAGGACTAGATCTTTAAAGGAGGCATCTGGAGCCACCAGTTCTCTCCTTCCTCAGTCCAACCTCGCAGCCCTCCTGTAGCGAAGCGCCAGTTCCGCTCCCCTCGACCTTTTCATGGGCGACGGAGGATCCCTTCGGTCAGCGCTTGCCGCAGACCTGTCAAGTCAGGAAGAAGGCTTCCTTCCTTTCCCTGGCACTCTCATAGCTCCCACGGTAGACACACCAGCACCGGACCTGGCAGGTCCTTCCTCGGCATCACTTTGGTCCAGAGCCCACCGTATCTCCCAAGCCAGGTGGTTGTTTCCTGATCTCCAGTTTTCTGATCTTGAGAGTCCTCCTGGATCTTTTCAGGATGGAGTCCCCCTGCTCAGTATTTGCTTCCATAGGGACGCAGAATCCTTTTCCGAATTATCCAGAGTCATCCAAGACTCTTACCTTCACGTTCCGATTTGCCCAACTCATCAGGGGTTCCCGCGTTTCGCAGTACAGCGGCATCTCGTCCAGTTTCTTGCCCTGCTGTTCGAGCTTGCGACTGCTCCCAGGGACTTCATAAAGATCATGACGGCGTTCAGGGCCTTTTTCGAGGATTAGGGACCTAGTACTTATCCAGTACCTTGACATCTTCGGTGCCGTTCGTCCGGGAATTCGGTCGGTCAACGCCACAGCGGTGGTATCCCTCAATCACCAAGGAGGTCCAGGAGTCCCCTGGCGATGGTCATGATATCCAGGATTCTTCTCTGAGCGGAGACGACGTTTCCGACAATATCCCAGCTCATATTTCCGGAGGGTCATCTAGACGGCCGTTTTCTCAGCCGCGAGCTTCTCGTTGCTGGAGACTGGTCCCTGCATCAGGACGTCTTCCATCTGGCCTGTCTTCAAGAGAGAACTCCGGACGTGGATCTCACGCCCTTCCCGGCTGTACAAAAAAGTTCCACGATTCGTGTCCAGGTCCTGCATTCCCCTCAAGGGGTCGCCGATGCTACAGCCATTGCCTGGTCGCTCGTCGCCTCTCCCTTACCTTTCTTCCCAGGCCTTTGAAGTAGATCAAAGCGGAAGAAGTGTTGGTCTTTGTGATCACACCACAGTGGCCCAGTAGTTCTGCGTTCGTCAATCTCCTGGCGGACACTCCTAGAAGCTACCAGACGGGCCAGACCTTCCGCCTTCTTTCTTTCCAAGGTGGTATCCACCCTTTTTTCACCTGATTGAGGACTTTGTCATCCCTTCCGTCTGCCTAGTTCCGACTGATTCTCTGGAACATTCACTGAACAGGCTAGACTTGGTCAGGGCAGTGAGGATCTATCTCACTAAGACCGCTTCCCTTAGGAAGTCGGATCTCCTTTTGTCATCCAGATGACGCACGCCTGCAAGGCTACGATTGCGCACTGTATCAGGTTCGCAAGTTTGGAGGCTCACTGGTTAAGAAGAGGCTCACTCTTCCCGTGCAGTGGGCGCCTCCTGGCTGGTACACATGGGGCATCCGCCCTATAACTCTGCAAAGCGGCAAACCGGTCTTCCATCCACAGGTGTGCCAAAATTGTTTCGGGTCCATACGTACGCTTCGGTGGATGCCAGCCTATGCAGAGGTATCTTGCAGGCGGCAGTGGTAAGCTCTTTGATCGCAATAGAGTTTTCTGCTGTTTCCCTCCCCATGGACTGCTTTGGGACGTCCCATGGTTATCTGTGTCCCCCAATGAAGCGATAGAGAAAACAGGATTTTGGTTGCTTACTGTAAAATCCGTTTCTCGGAAGCCTTCATTGGGGGACACAGCACCCTCCCATGTTTTTTTTTTTTTTTTTTAGCTTCAGATGAAGGAAGGGAGACAGTCATTACTAGTGGGTAGGCGGAGCCCAGATGAGATAGACACCTCAGATTAAAAAGAGTGTTGACCGGCCCCTCCAGCTCGGGCTCCTCCTACTCAGCTCTCCAGTTTACAATTTGAGGTCTCAGAGGATAGTCGCTGCTGAAGCAGCTCCTCAGAAGATTTTATTATTTTTTATCGGACAAGAGACTTGGATCACCAGAAGTGGTCTAGAGGTCTCAGGGGTCTCAGCGCTGCTGGACCCCAACCTCTCCCTTGGCGGATCTGTATTACCCTATATGTTGGTCCCTGCAGAACCCTGCCGGCCCGGGGGGATGAGGATGGCTTCCCTGGCGGGGGCGCAAACCGCGCTACAGGGGTCACTGCGTTCCCCGCCCTGGGGGGAAGCGAGGGGCATAGCGCCAGAAACCCCTGGGGGTCCCTGTGGCGCTCGGCTGGGTGAGTACTCCACATTTTTATTAAGGTGTGTGAGTGATTCAGCGACTGCTGCGGCAGCCGCTGTTACAGTATACATGCCGGTGACTGTGTTTTTTTGTCCGCAGGTGGATGCCTGCAGGACATAGGAGGAGAGAGAGAGGAGTGCGCGCTTTTTTTTTTATTTGAATTTCGCGCCGCTCTGAGCGCGCGCTTTACGGCAGTCTTCCTTTCCGGCTTCTCTCATGAAGCACACGGAGGCACAGCGCGGCGGCCATTACTGACAGGCTGAAAGCTCCCTGGAACATCGCTCTCCTCCCCTCCCGGCAGACGCTGCACGTGACCAGCTGGGTGAGTCGCTTCTACCCGTCTAGGGCAGAAGCTTAACCCCTTCACCCCCACAGCGCAGGGCGCCTTTCTGAGGCACAAATGGGTGGCAGACTGCGCTGCCTGCAGCTGTTATCTCATAAGGGCTCGCACACCTTTTCAATAAAGAGGTTGTGGGGAGTCTGCGACAGTAATACTGCCACTATACGTTCCTGCTAACGACCGATAACGACGCATACTATGCGATCGTTTGTGTGATCATTTTTAATGTCGATTTCATTAACAACGCATAAGCGGTTAGTGATCCCCTTAATGACTTTGGCGGTCATTGCGATTTACTAACAGCGCAAATTTTGTTAAGTGTGGCATAGCTGTCCTGTAGCTGCTGCCTTATAAGAGGCACTTGGAGCTCGCACACCCCTTTTCATTATTAAGGTTGTGGGGAGGCTGCGACTTTAACCCCTTCTTAGGCGGTTAACTCTTAATGGGGGACAGCTGGGGTAGCTCTCTCTTTAGAAGCTTTAACCCTTCAGCGTTCGTTTTTTCTTTAAGAAGTTCGGCTACTACTAGACACACTTTCTAGTTACTGACAGGTTTAACCTGCCATATACTGTGCAACCGCCTCCCAGATCCGCTACAGTATCAGTCTAGCGTATCTGACGCACAGACCTCGACGGCTGTTAAGCGCAGCGGTCGGAGGTTCCAGTGGTGTCAGAATGGAGGCCCTCGCTAGTTTGATGGCCTGTCTGATTTTCTATTATTGAGTGTCAGCTAGATCCTACTCATGTCAGGAAGCGACACAAGCCGGTGCCTTCCGGTAACGAAAATGTCCGATTCGGTCAAGGAGGATCGGCAGGGACACTCTACCTCTCTTTTGGGCCGTAAAGAGGTTTTTATTGGAGGCGTTACAGTTACGGAGGAGGTATCTGGATGTCCTGGTAAGTCGGCCGGATGTTTTCACATCACTGGATGAGTTTAATGGGGCAGTGGAGAAGGAGCACCTGTGTCCAGAAAATTGAGACACCGTATCCGTGTTCTACGGAGTTGATGATAATTGGATCCTTCTCCTGAAATGGATGTCCCTCATCCCAGCTTAGAAAAATTCTCCTGTTAAGGGGAAGGCGAGTCTGCAGGACCCGCTGGACAGAAATCATAGATTCAGTATTAAGGATCCATGTGTGCTTGTAAAGTTTCCCTGAGCCGGTTGGACCGTCTACGGACGGCGTGGCAAGGTGGATCTCCTCTATCGAGGTAGATGGACTTTTCCAGTTGTTGGAGGATACTGCGTCACTGCTATTCAGGGCGCAATCTTCGGCAGTCACAGTCAGATGAGCACTGTGGCTTAGACAGTGGACTGGGGACGCAGTTTCCAAACAGGGTTGCTATCTTTAGCTTACAATTTGGACCTGACCTCACGGAGCTGATTGCCAAGGTAAAGGCAGAAGAAACAGCTTTACCGCAGCGCAGAGCTGTGACTTCTGCGTCTAGCAGGACTAGTGCCGGTAGTTGTCGGCGGTCCTTTCGATCCAGGGGATGATCCAGTCAGCCCTCTGGGGTTCGGATCGTCCCTCTCTTTTTAAAAAAAAAAAAAGGGGAATTCTCAGAAATTCCGCATGCCCTGGAAACAGAACTTCCGTTGAGACAAGCGGGAAGCTGGCAAAAAGCCCGCTAAGGCGGACTGACGCCTGGGTCTCACTCGAGCGCTCTCGAGTGGGGGGTCGTTTACTCCATTTCAAACCGACTTGGGTTTCCCGCATGTCGGACGCCTGGGTGACACGGGTTGTGTTGGCAGGCTACTTCATAGAGTATCTTTCTCGACCCCCAGACAGTTTTTTGTCAACCTCGCGTTTCCGTCAGAGCCCGAGCTTTTTGCCGCTCTGCTGCGGGAGGTAGATTCCCTTCTGCAGAAAGGTGCGGTGGTGCCGGTTCCGCCGGAGGGCCGGGGAAGAGGGTTTTATTTTAACCTCTTTGTGGTCCCCAAAAAAGAGGACAAATTTCGGCCCATTCTGGATCTCAAAAGATTGAATCGTATGTTCACGCCAGGAAATTCCGCAGGCCCTGTCGCAGAACGCTTTTTTGGTGTCAATCGACATTCGCGACGCTTATTTGCACTTCCCAATCGGAAGGGCCTCCAATGCTTCCTTCGTTTTGCCATAGGTCAGGACCATTACCAGTTTGTGGCTCTGCCATTCGGGTTGGCTTCAGCGCCCAGAGTTTTTACAAAAATTTCTGGCGCTTTTCTTGGCAATTCTTCGAAGACAGGGGGCTTCGATTTTCCCTACCTGGACGACCTTTTGATTGTGGCGTCCTCAAAGGAGGAGGCAGTGACTATCTATCCCTTCAGCCCCTGGAGGACTTCGGGTGGCTGGTCAGTTGGGAGAAGTCGTCTCTGGAATCGTCGCAGTCAATCCTGTTTTTGGGGAAGCATTTCGACACGGTACGAGCAGTGGTGTCTCTGCCTCCAGACAAGCAAGCATGTCCCCTTCGACATGCACAGGTTATGAAGTCTTCGACAGCGATGTCTCTTGAGGGAGTATGCGCCTTCTGGGTTTGATGGTGGTTCATGGAGCCACTTCCGTTTGCGCAGTTTCAGCCCTCCAAAAGGTTCATTCTGAGCCGTTGGGATCGATCGCAGACTTCGTTGGATTGCAGTTTTCATCATCTCCCACAGGGTGCGAGAGTCCCTAGGATGGTGGTTACGTCCGGAAGCGTTATCCCTGGGGAAGTCTTTCCTCCCTCGAGGTGGTCGGTCATAACCACCGATGCCAGCCTGACGGGCTGGGGAGGTGTCTGGACGATATCTAGAATCAGGGAGTATTGTCGTCGGAGGAGTCTCCTGCCGATCAACATCCTGGAATTGAGGGCAATTTTCCTTTGTCTCCATCACTGGACGGTCCCTTTATGCGGTCTACCAGTCCGAGTGCAGACAGACAATGCGACGGCGGTCGTGTATATCGACCATCTAGGCGGGGCAAGGAGTTCCAGGCTCATGGTGGAGTTTTTCTCGGATCCTGGTATGGGCCGAGACCAGAATGCCAGCCTTCTCTGCGATCCACATTTCAGGAGTTCAGAATCACGGCAGACTTTCTCAGTCGCGAGAAGATGGATCCCGGTGAATGGAGCCTTTATCCGAGAATTTGGCACTGCTGTGCTTTCGTGGAACTCCCCAAGTGGATTTGATGACATCCAGGGTCTATGCCAAATTACCGACTTTCATGTCAGGTACAAGGATCCGAAGGCTGTGGCGGTGGATGCTCTAGTGGCTTCGTTGGGGCCTATTCGAGCTAATCTATGTTTTTTCCGCCGATTTCCTTGCTTCCTCTGGTGCTACGTCGGATCAGACTAGAGAGAATCCCGGCTATGTTGATAGCCCCAGATTGGCCAAGGAGGACGTGGTCCTCGACTCTGGTGTCGCTCCTGGCAGCGCCACCATTTCCACTTCCTCTTCGCTCGGACCTGTTAACCAAGGGCCCGTTAGTCATCCGGACCTGAAGTCTCTGCGTTTGACGGCGTGGCTCTTGAGACCGAAATATTGACCCGTCAAGGGTTTTCAGCCGAAGTCATTGCCACTTTGCGAGCTGCCAGAGGTCCGGCTACTACTAGGATTTACCACAAGACTTGGGAAGCCTTCTTTTCGTGGTGTTCGGGTTTTTCAAGGAACCCGAGGATTTTTTCCATTCCCAATTTGTTGGCCTTCCTGCAATTCGGGCTGGACAAGGGTTTGGCAGTGAGCACCCTGAGGGGTCAGGTTTCTGCTCTGTCCTTGCTGTTCCGGAAGGCTATCGCCTTGCGTAGGGACGTACGTTCCTTTTTTCGCGGTGTAACCCGTCAGTTTCCGCCGCGGAGGGCACCTGTGTCTCCTTGGCGTCTCAATCTTGTTTTGGAGGCTCTTCAGCACGGGCCTTTTGAGCCTATGGACACTGTTAGTCTCTCCTTGCTCTCTTGGAAGGTTGCTTTCCTTGTGGCGGTCACCTCTTTGAGAAGGGTTTCTGAGTTGGCGGCTCTTTCTTGCTCGCCTCCTTTCCTGGAGTTTCACCCGGATCGCGTAGTGCTTCGCACACGGGGCGACTTCCTATCTAAGGTGGTGTCGCAATTTCATGTTAACCAGGATATTGGGTTGCACTCTCTTTGTCCAGGGCCGAGTAATGCGAGGGAACGGGCCTTGCACACATGGGATTTGGTGCGGGCTTTGAAGTTCTATTTGTCTGTTACTCAAAGTTTTCGGAAGTCGGACTCCCTGTTTGTGATTCCAGCAGGTCGTCGACGTGGTCATCGAGCTTCCAAGGATTCTATAGCTCGTTGGATTCGGTCGGCCATTTTGGAGGCTTACCGACTTAAGGGCGAACTTTGCTCGATTAAGGTTCGAGTCCGTTCCACGAGAGCTGTGGGCTCATGGTGGGCTTTCCATCAAGGGGCCTCGGCAGCTCAGCTTTGCCGGGCGGCGACCTGGCGCTCCGTCCACACCTTTACAAAATTTTATAAGGTGGACGTTAGTGCTTCCCTGATACAGCCTTGGGACGTAGGGTCCTGCAGGCGGCTGTGGTTTAAAGTTCTCGTTGACTTGTGTTTAGCGCTAGTTGCGCATTTTCTTAGGTGTTGGGTTCTGCCTTTTATGGTTTTTTCCCACCCTTAATTTTTGGACTTCTTTGGGACGTCCCACTAGTAATGACTGTGTCTCCCTTCCTTCATCTGAAGCTGAAAGACGGATTTTGGTAAGAACTTACCTGTAAAATCCTTTTCAGCGAAGAAGGAAGGGAGACACAGATCCCTCCCATGGCAGAAGTGTGTTGTTGTTTTCAGATGCGGCGTGACCCTCCTCTGATAGCGATTATCTGGGCTGAGGTTGACGCGCTAAGGCTCTTTTCCAGCATCGCCAGCTCATCGCAGTGGTCAGGTCCAGTGAGTAGTACCTGGAACTGTGTGGTTTTTGCCTATATGCATGCATAACAGGTATTTTTGTGTTTTCTTTTCTGAATTTCTTCAGAAGGGGTTATGTTGTTCCGCTGGTGATATTGCTCTTCCTTAAGCTTGTGTACGACTGGAGAGCTGAGTAGGAGGAGCCCGAGCTGGAGGGGCCGGTCAACACTTTTAATCTGAGGTGTCTATCTCATCTGGGCTCCGCCTACCCACTAGTAATGACTGTGTCTCCCTTCCTTCTTCGCTGAAAAGGATTTTACAGGTAAGTTCTTACCAAAATCCGTCTTTCTTCAACTCCTGTTTCTTCTTCTATATGCTATTGTTACAGTTGAGTTGTCAGTTGGTTATTCTATCATGTTGTACTCCTACTGCTTTCTCACTAACTGATTTACTTCCTGCAGTCGGTGGGGTGTATACTGCAGAGGAGGAGCCAACTTTTATTTTTGCATATGCATAGTGTCAGCGCCTCCTAGTGGCAGCAGCATACACCCATGGTTATCTGTGTCCCCCAATGAAGGCTTCTGAGAAACGGATTTTACGGTAAGCAACCAAAATCCTGTTTTCAGATGCTTGGAATAACCAGCCCTTTTCTCTGAGTAAAACCATCATATAAATCCATAGTACTCAGTTGCGCAATGTCTTTGGGAATATCGGACCCGTGCTAGGGCTCTTTTGGAGCAATGGTGGATGATAAACCATAAGCAGTGCTATACAATGTAGGGCTAAATATGCCTGCTCTTTGTATTGCATGCATTGATGTGCAGGGCAACCACACAGTGCATTAAATTAGCTGGATGCAAAAGCAAGGGTTAGGAGAAAATGTCTCCCCTCCCACTGGCTCGTGCATAAATAGCTCTGGTTGTCTCTGATTGGATAGAAAGCAAGGACCTTTTGTTCTTGGGTCACCTGACCACTGAGGCCTGTGATTGGCTATAGCAGTCAGGTGATTAGAGTCCCATCAGGTGTGCAAGTCACTTGACCCACATTGTGTGCCTGTGTTATTAACTCTAGAGAGGTGCTGCGCTCTGACCACACTGGTAAATTAGTGTCTTTTTTTGCCATTATACCCGTGTGTGATGTTTTGAAGACTTTCAGTGCTGTCAGATGGACCAACATTTTCTTCATTTCTCAACACCTCTATATACTGTGTTCACTCTGAATTTTAGACTTGATGTCACAGTTTGTACAGTAAAGGAGTCATTTATTCCTCTAAAGATTACAAACTGTATTTGGAGCATTTTGCTGCTGTCTGGTTGATCAGTGACATTTCCATAATGACTGTTCATTTTCTGCTTCCATTAAAGCTGTTTACAAGAATAGGAGCTTAATGAGGTGCTGATGAGCGAGGCGGCTGCACTTCTGCAGCAGCTCTGATAGACTAGTGTGGTAGCTGTGCTATTACAGTAATCAATTAATGATGTCGGGCACGTGTACAGCCCTTCTACTATGTGGGCAAAAGCCAGAATTTTATATAATTTATTTTGCAATCCTTATTTGAGAACATCCTATGTTTGCCAAAAATGGCCTAAATGTGATCAGATTAAGCAGCCATAAGCCCATCACTGTTTTTCTCAATGGTTCAAGCAGTGACACGATTAAACGTCTCTGCAAGGATTTTTTAGGACATAATTGCAGACTTTGCAATTTCACAAAGCTGGCTGTCAGGGATGGCCGGACTTAACATAGAGAAGACAGAGATGGTTAGTTACCATCTCTGCCTTCCTGATCACTGTATGCACTGTGCTAAACAAGTGCTGCATATACAGATTAGGAAGCACTTACAGTGCTTCCTCCTCTGGACCCAGCGATAATGTCATCACAAACTGCTTGCAGGGAGCAGGAATTTCTGTGTCATATAATACCCAGAGCAGCACTATAGCTGAAGGCTGAACTTGCTTTGTAATTGGGACTTAAAAACTTTGAAGAAAACAGACACCTATTTTTTTTTCATTTACTCTCAATATCATGGAAAAATACAAATATAAAAGTGACACAAAAAGTAGGCCCTACATATTGTGAAAAAGAGTGTAAAAAATATTTAAATAACCACACCAAGAAAACTCATGTATGAAAAAAAAAAACTGGTCAAGAACTTGGATGTGCTGTTTTAAACATCTGCCTCTGCAGGTAATTTGGAGCTCTACATCAGCAAAATAATGTTTTCAAAGCAATAAAGATGAATTCAGAAAGCGATCCACACAGAAATGTAATCTTAAAAAATTATATGGGATGATTGAAGTTAGTTATTCACGTTCCAGATATGTTCAGGTAGTTGTCCATCAGTGCACTCCGCACAATGTGATTTTTATGCTTTTCTGGATAATGACGCAGTTGCTGTTTATGTGTATCGTTGATGACTTCCGTGGCTGATGAACAGGTCTATTCCATTTTTTTTTTTCAGAGCCATCTCTAGAGCTTTATCTTCTGATCCATAATCTGGACAGCCATATGTTAAGAGGAGACAAATGTCAGCAAGTATTTGGGCAACTGGCTTCAATTTCCAACATCCATCTACTGGCCTCCATAGATCATATAAATGCCCCTTTAAGTAAGTGAGAAGTTACACAGTGTACTGGTCAGACAGGTTTATTGGGCTGTATCGTGACATGTAGTGTAATATGCCTGTACAGCAGTAACAGACTTCAATTTGCATTAGGAGATAATGGCGAATTACATGTAAGAAATCACGTTGTGTTCTTGTACATCTATATTATTTCATAGGGTCTCTGCAGGCTACTTTATTCCAAAGTACAGAAAACGCCTACCAGTTACCAGTAAAAAGATGTGGTAAATACAGTGCCATATAAAAGTTTGGACACCCCTGCTTTGGGGTTGTGTTGCAGTCAGTGGCACTGGGAACATATGGGTAGAGGGAAGAATGGATTTAATGAAATTTCAACAAATTCTTGCTGCAAACATAACACCATCTGTAAAAAAAACCCTGAAGTTGAAAGAAGATGGCGTCTACAAATGGATAATGCTCCTAAACACATGCCAAAATCCACAATAGATGACCTCAAAATGAACAAGCTGAAGGTTTTACAATGGCCCTCACAGTCCCCTGATCTGAATATCACTGAAAATCTGTGGCTAGACCTCAAAATAGCAGAGCATGCAAGACGTTCCAGGAATCTCACAGAACTGGAAGAATTTTCCAAGGAAGAATGGATGAAAAGCCCTGAAACAAGAATTGAAAGACTCTTGTCTTGCTACAAAAAGGGTTTACAAACTGTGATACTTTCAAAAGGGGGTGCTACTAGTTACTGACCATGCAGGGCGCCTAAACTTTTGCATCTGCCCATTTTCTGGAATTTTTAAAATGTAAAATATTATATATATATATATATATATATATATATATATTCCCTAAAATACGAAGGAAATGTCATATTTACCTTTAGGCCTTATAGAGATCATTTCATCTTCAGCTTGCTTAACTGTTCACAATAACAGTAATTTTGACCAGGGGTGCCCAAACGTTTACATGCCACTGTATATCAAGCTGGTGATTGAGTATCCAAGGTCCCATTACTGTAATGTGGCAACACAAACCTGTTTTCTAAAGGCTATAAGACAAGCACAATTCCGCATCTGTGTTATGATTGCAAGACCCCATCCACCACACTTGGATCCAAACTTAGATTTCCATAGAGATCTACAGAGTGAAGCCACAAGATACTTTTTCTATTTATTGTATTCACAGATGTCACATTCTCATGAAATTTCCAGTTAGGTTCCAGTAGGGTTGGAGGATAAAGCTTTCCCAAGGTTTATCCGGCTGCCAATAAACATGGATCCACTTGTACTTTTTCTTAAAAGTAGATAATTCATAAGTTGCCACGATGCAACAATAGTAGTTTGGCTACATTCTTTGTCCTCTATGGTGATCAGATGCATTTTGAGGCTTCAATTTCTTTCTGTTATGTTTGACTGTAAAATAGAATGTATGCAAAACCATGTTTCTCCATCGCCTCATTGGGGGACTATGGGTGTTATGCTGCTGCCACTAGGAGGACACTAAGCAATACACAGAAAAGTTAACTCCTCCTCCTGCAGTATACACCCTCTGTTGGCTCAATCCTGAACCAGTTCTTGCTTAGTGTCTGTAGGAGGCACTAGGGTCTGGTTTTAGACCCCATTTTTATTTTTATTTTTAATACTATTTTTTACTATTTTTACATGAATTGGAAGGGCGACGGGTCTTGTAGGAAAAGTCCCGATCTCCCACAACCATCAACAGGCGGGAACGCGGAGTGTCGCCTCCACGTACCCCCTCCTGCAACGCTACCATCGGGCGACGGATCCCCTTTAATGGGCCGCTCTCCCCATGTGTTTATCGGCTGTAAGACGCGATCCGGAATCTTTGGGAACAGTTAACCCCTCACCACCACTAATGAAAGCGGCTGGTGCTAGGATGAGTGGAAAGAACCCTCTCCACCTCCCTCTGAAAGGGATGGTGGATTGAGGACGTATGGACGCGCCAGCCATCGGTACTCCGAGCCAGGAGGCTCCGCAGTGAGTACATCTCAACAAATGCGAATATTATGATGTCTGTGGCTTGCTATGCTGTTGGCGGCGGCGCCGCCTGGATCTCCGTATCTGTCTCCGTCGCATCCGCTTTTGCGATCCCTTTCGGGTCGCAAGGACGGCGTCACAAATTGCAGCTTCCCAACTGCGGTCCAAGAGAGACCGCTAGTGCGATATGTTTCACGTCGCATCATCGGCGCCGGCCGCTCTTGCGTTCTCTATTGCGTCGCAGGCCCGGTGCCGCAAATTTAGGCCCCGGCTTCGGACCGAGCTAGGCCTCAAGAGGACGGCGGGCTTACCGCGCTCCCAGTTAGCTCCGCCCACATTGCGCGCTCTCAGGACCCGGCCATTGGCAGGGAGTGTGTAACTCCTCCCTACTTTCTCCTGCTCTTCCCTCCCATGTTTTCTCCTTCGTCTCATTGGGGGACACAGGACTGCGGGTGTATGCTACTGCCGCTAGGAGGCTGACACTAAGTAAACATAAAAAAAGGTTAGCTCCTCCTCCGCCGTATACACCTCAGCACTGGCCGCAGGCAAACCCAGTTCATGCTTAGTGTCTGATGGAGGCACACGTCTGGTTTCTTCAGACCATTTTTTTTTTTTTTTTTTTTTTCTCTCTATTTTCCCACGAAGATTTGACAGGGGCGACGGACCCTTTTGAAGGGGTCCAATCTCCCCAAACCATCAACGGGCGAGCACGTGGATTAAAGCCTCCACGTATCCTCTCCCACGACGTGGGACACGAATGCCGGACTCAGCCCTGACCACCCTAAGGTATTGAAACCCTAGGCTGTACAGAGGCAGAAAATAGTCCGTGCGGCCCCCACTGCACCACCAAGGCAAGACCGCGGTGCTGCAAGGAGGCGGATGGTCCCTCTCCTCACCCCCTGAAGGGGTGATGGAGTTAGGGTGCCTGCACCATCCTCACCCCTTTTTTTCTGTGAAGCCCCTCTCTAACACTGCGGCTGAGAGACGCTGGGACCTTTTTTGGGAGAAAAAAGCCTACGTATGCTCCAGTGGATCACGGCCAGGAACCCACCTTTAATCCAGGATCATCGGTCGTGGAAGAGTTGGAGCAAAGGGAAAGCGGTCCGGTGTTTCAGGAGCAGCTCCAAAGCAAAAGCGGGCAAGTCCATGGCTGAGCTCCCCATACACCTCCCCCCGTATCCGGCGGCCTGCTCTCCGACACAGGGGCGGCCGCCGCCAAAAATTTACCTCCCGGCTTCATGCCGGCGCTAGGCCGCGGGCGGAAATCTAGCCCCCGGCTTTTGCCGAGGGTCAGGCAACGCGAGGGGTAATTCGGCGTTTAGAGGAGCGCATTCTCGGGCTCCTCCCCCCAGCAGCGGCACTTCCGGCGGGCCCGCCCCCCTGATCCCGAGCGGCCGCCGCCAAAAATTTAGGCCGCGGCCTGAAATTTAGCCCCCGGCTTCGGCCGGAGACTAGGCCGCGGCTGGAAATCGGGTCCCCGGCTTCTGCCGGCGCTAGGCCGCGCCCCGCGACCCCTCCCCCTAGGGCTCGGCTATTTAGGAACGCCTCCCTGAAAGGGGAGCGCGTTTTTTGGAAGTCTGGAGCTTCCGTCTTCCTTTTTACGCCACACGGTCCAGCAAGTGAGGTGAAAAATCATTAAAGGACGTTCGGGGAACAGGACTGGGGTAAGTGCTACTACCTCCAGCCTGGTTGCTCCGTTTTTTCTGCGCTCCGCACCGCTACTACCCGCACCGCCACATCCAAATTATTCTGACAGGAGGAAATCTGTGACAGATCCAGTATGTCCAGAAGGGCTAAGACCCACACGGTGTTTTATACTGCATGCATTGCCTGTAGATCCCCTTTTCCGCACGCCCAGACTAATCGGGTCTGCGAAGCCTGTGACTCCGAACGGGCTCAGGAGTCCTTACCTATAACCGAGCCTAGTGCGTCAGGTCCTCCGGAATGGGCCTTGTCTCTTTCTCAATCTGTGGCGTCATTAACCAGAGCAATCGAGTCCCTTCAAGCTCCCGATAGGAGCAGGGACAGTGGTTCACCCGGCTTCACTACGCCTCAGGAACCTCCGGCCTGCAGGGGCCGCGCTCTTACCAGGCAGACGCATGGGAAGCGAACCCATACTGCGTCGCCTATGCCGTCCGGGGCCTCGGCATCCTTTAGCTCAGTTTCTCGCTCTCCCTCTCCTTTGGAGGCAAGTGATCAGTATTCAGATTCTGATTCTGAAGGGTCCCTCAATCTAGAGGCACCGTATTGTCAGAAGACAATTGACAGTCTGATTGAAGCTGTCAATCAATCCCTGGGGATAGAGGATGAATCCACCTTGGCCTCCGGTCATAAGGTGTCTTTCAAACGAGCCAGACAAACTCATAAGTTTTTTGGTGCTCATCCTGAGTTTGAGGAGCTGGTGCAGCGCCACCGAGAAAAACCGGACTAGCGCTTTGCAGGACAAAAGGCCCTTAATACCAGATATCCTTTTGCTCCCAAACTTCTGAAAGTGTGGGCAGAATCTCCTACAGTCGATCCTCCTGTATCGCGTTTAGCGTCTAAAACGCTTCTCTCCCTTCCTAACGGTTCCTCGATCAAGGATCCAACGGATCGTCTGGTTGAAAGCTTGGCCCGCTCAGTGTTTGAGGCATCAGGCTCTGCACTCTCTCCTTCTTTTGCAGCGACTTGGGTTGCTAAGGCCATGATATCTTGGTCGGAGTCTCTAAATAGAGCCCTTCACGGTATAGAGGTGCCTTCTGAGGTAACGGAAATCTCCAATCAGATAGCTCTTGCAGGAGATTTTTTAATTAACGCTTCTATGGATGCGGCAAATTGCGCGGCATTAGCTGCAGCTAATGCGATTGCTATCAGGAGAGCTTTGTGGTTGAGAACTTGGCGAGCGGATTCAACCTCAAAGAAATCACTTACGTCCTTACCCTATCAGAGCGGCCGATTATTTGGCGAGAAGTTGGATCAGCTCATATCTGATGCGACGGGAGGAAAGAGCAGTTTCCTTCCTCAGCAGAGGATTAGACAGCCTTTTTGCCGACAGCTTCAGCCTCGCTTTAGGGCCTTTCGTAACCCAGGTTGGGCCGCGCCAGCCACCTCCAGCGGCTCAGGTCGACCTAATCAGGCCAGAGATCGCCAGGTCACCTACAAGACCAACCCTTTGGGAAGAATGCGATCTCAACAGCCAAGATCTAGAGGGTCTAAATCCCAAAGATATTCGGATAAATGACTGGAGGCAGAATCCGGTCAATTTATCCAGAGTAGGCGGCCGCTTACTCTGGTTTCGCCCCACTTGGCTATCAATTACTCACGACAAGTGGGTCAGGGAGTTAGTTTCCTCGGGGTACAAAATAGAATTCATCAATCTTCCGTCAAATCGATTTTTTCCCTCGCGTCTTCCCAGAAAAGAATCCCGTGTTCACGCCTTATTCAAGGCGGTCGAATCTCTTCGGCGCAGCGGGGTCATTGTTCCTATTCCAGAGGTCGAAAGGGGTCAGGGGTTTTACTCCAATCTGTTCATAGTACCCAAGAAGGACGGCTCTGTCAGACCCATTTTGGACCTAAAACGACTAAATCAATTTGTCAGAATTCGACGGTTTCGAATGGAGTCTCTCCGATCGGTTATTGCAGCCATGGAAAAGGGGGAATTTCTAGCATCAATAGACATTCAGGATGCCTATCTCCACATCCCCATATTTCCTCCTCATCAGAGGTTTCTTCGGTTTGCCATCGGCAACCTTCACTTCCAGTTCACAGCCTTGCCGTTCGGACTAGCCACAGCCCCCAGGGTGTTCACAAAGGTTATGGCTGCCGTTGTGTCCATTCTGCACTCCCGGGGGATAGTCATTTTGCCATATTTGGACGATCTCCTCATCAAGGGTCCGTCCTATCAGGCTTGCGAGAAGAGTGTCAGCATTACGCTAGACACCCTTGCTCGCCTGGGTGGCTGGTGAATCTAAAGAAATCGTCTCCCGTGCCATCTCAAAGGATCACCTTTTTAGGAATGATTTTCAACACTGCTCAAGGGTTGATAACTCTTCCTCAGGAGAAGGCTCTAGTTCTCCGTCAGGAGGTACGGATCCTTCGCCAACCAATACCTCACACCATCCGGTTTTGTATGAGGGTCCTAGGAAGGATGGTGGCAGCGATCAAAGCCATTCCATTTGCCCAGTTCCATCTCCGCTCCCTTCAGCATGCTCTCTTGGCAGTATGGAACGGGAGCCCTTACTCGCTCAATTTTCAGTGCCGTCTGTCCCGGCAGGTCAGACAGACGCTTTCGTGGTGGACAAGGGACATCACTCTTCGCCAGGGGCGATATTTTCCTCCAGTCCATTGGCTGATAGTCACAACGGACGCCAGCCTTCTCGGATGGGGAGCAGTGTTTCGTCACTATACAGCTCAGGGGACTTGGTGTCGGCAGGAAGCGACCCTCCCAATCAATATTTTGGAGATCCGAGCTGTTCGGCTGGCTCTGAGGCGTTTTCACCATCATTTGGCGGGCCGCCCTGTCCGAATACAATCGGACAATGCCACAGCGGTGGCATACATAAATCATCAGGGGGGTACCCGCAGCAGGGCAGCCATGCGCGAGGTAGGACACATCCTGGGCAGAAAGAAATCACTCTGTGATATCAGCGGTCCACATTCCAGGCGAGGAGAACTGGGCAGCGGATTTTCTCAGCCGTCAGGGGATAGCGTCAGGGGAATGGTCGCTACATCCCGAGGTATTCCAGCAGATATGCCTACGTTGGGGAACCCCAGATGTGGACCTGATGGCCTCCAGGATAAACGCCAAGGTGCCCAACTTTGTCTCCCGGTACCGAGATCCGCAGGCAATTGCAGTGGATGCCCTGGTTCTACCATGGAATCAGTTTCATCTTCTATACTTGTTTCCACCAATGGCTCTGCTCCCAAGGGTGATCAGGAAGATCAGGTTAGAGGGGGTACCAGCGATATTGATCGCTCCAGATTGGCCGCGTCGCTCATGGTACGCAGAGCTGGTAAAGCTGCTCAGCGACGCACCCTGGCGTCTGCCAGAACGCGTGGATCTTCTCTCCCAGGGCCCAGTTTACCACCAGAACTTAGCGGTCCTGTGTTTGACGGCTTGGCCGTTGAATCTTGGATTCTGACTAGGGCTGGATTCTCCAAAAAGGTCGCCGCCACAATGGCTAGCGCCAGAAAACCCACCTCGGCTCGTATCTACCACGGTACTTGGAAGGTCTTTTTTACATGGTGCAGGGAACATGGTTATTCCCCACTTCACTTTTCAATCCCCAACATTCTGTCTTTTCTCCAAGCAGGCTTAGATTCAGGCTTAGCACCAAGTACTCTTAGGCGTCAAATTTCGGCCTTGTCGGTTCTTTTTCAGCGAAGGATCGCATCTAATTTACAGGTCAAGACCTTTATTCAGGGGGTTGTCCATATAGTGCCCCCCTACAAGGCTCCCTTAGATGTTTGGGATCTCAATCTTGTTCTGGGAGTTCTGCAAGAATCTCCTTTTGAGCCTCTTCAGGAGGTTTCCCTGACATACCTTTCCTGGAAGGTGGTATTTTTAGTGGCCATAACATCCATAAGACGGGTTTCGGAGCTGGCAGCACTATCCTGCCGAGCTCCGTACTTACTTTTCCACCGTGATAAGGTAGTGCTTAGGCCAGCACCTCCTTTTTTGCCTAAAGTCGTGTCCTCATTTCACATCAATGAGGACATTGTTTTGCCCTCATTTTGCCCAGCTCCGACGCACCGGGTAGAAAAAGCTCTCCATACGCTGGATCTGGTGAGAGCACTCAGGAGATATGTATCTCGGACGGCATCCTTTAGGCAGACGGACACGCTATTTATCTTCCCTGAGGGTCGCAGGAAGGGACTCGCTGCTTCTAGGTCAACTTTAGCTAGATGGATACGGGTAACCATTCAAGAGGCCTACCGCATCAGAGGCGCGGTGGTTCCCGCAGGAATCAGGGCTCACTCCACCAGAGCAGTGGGTGCTTCCTGGGCTCTTCGGCATCAGGCTTCGGCGGAACAGGTTTGTAAGGCGGCAACCTGGTCCAGTTTGCATACTTTTTCAAAACATTATAATGTCCATACTCAGGCGTCAGCGGATGCTAGCCTGGGTAGAAGGATTCTTCAGGGCGCGGTAGCGCACCTATGAGCAATGCCTATGTATAATTGCACTGTGGAGTCAGTTTCCCACCCAAGTGGACTGCTTTGGGACGTCCCACAGTCCTGTGTCCCCCAATGAGACGAAGGAGAAATACGGATTTTTGTGTTACTCACCGTAAAATCCTTTTCTCCGAGACGCTCATTGGGGGACACAGCACCCTCCCTTATAGCCGGATGGCTTTGCTTTCTAAGCTAATTTTGTTTGCTTGGGTCTATATCAGTAGATTTACTTCTGGATATATTGTACCTGTATTAACACTGATTTTTGTTTTAGCCTCCTACTGCTTTTTGCACTAAACTGGGTTTGCCTGCGGCCAGTGCTGAGGTGTATACGGCGGAGGAGGAGCTAACCTTTTTTATGTTTACTTAGTGTCAGCCTCCTAGCGGCAGTAGCATACACCCGCAGTCCTGTGTCCCCCAATGAGCGTCTCGGAGAAAAGGATTTTACGGTGAGTAACACAAAAATCCGTATTTCTGGCGCTTCTCGGGCCCCACGAGAAGCGCAAAACAGCAAAATCTCGGCCGCCATCTTCCAGCCTGTCAGGACAATGCTGCGGTACCGAACAGGCTATTCTTCAGCGCCTCATCTTCCACTCGTGGCTCGGACACAGGACCTGGGTAAGCTTGCACAGCGCTTAACCCTTCTCCTGCAGCAGGCTCTCAGGTGCAGGAATATGTCGCAATCAAAGGGCTCTAAAAGGCTGACAAAATCCACACTGTAGTATATGCTGCCTGCGTTTCATGCAACGCTTCCCTGCCGTCAAAGCATGGTTCCCAATTCTGTGCATCATGTGCCCAAGAGCCCACTGCTTCTACTGCTTAGGAGCCCCCTACTACCGTTCAGGAGCCCTATCTATTCCTGATCCCAATGAGCCGGGTCCCTCAGGGTGGCCTGCGTTTCTGGCGCAGTCCATGGATTCTCTGACTAGGGCCTTGGATACCTTCCGTGGCTCCTCTTCTAGCCAGGGCGTCCCTTTTCCAGAAAGGGGCCCGTTAGCCTTCAGAGAGACCTCATCAGGCAGGGGCCGACCCACGGCGTCAGAAAAGCGGCCGTCTGGAAAACGCCGCCATAATGCATCTCCCAATCCATCTAGCGGTTCGGCATCTGCGAGCTCAGGCTCTCGCTCCCCTCTCCCAGAGATTTTAGTGATCATGTATTCTGAGTACAAGTCGGATACTGGTGATGACCCCAACTCGCCAGAGTTTCAAGAGTCTCTAGACTCTCTCATAGAGGCGGTTAATAAAACCTTGAAGCTAGATGAAGAACCCGGGTCTCAACCGAATCATCCTATCTCTTTCAAAAGAGACAAACCTCCTCACAAGGTGTTTGGTAACCACCCGGAGTTTACGGACATTGTTCAGGGACATAGAGATCGTCCAGACAGACGTTTTTCAGGACTAAAGTCTCTGAAAGCACGATACCCATTTTCAGCAGCTGTAGCAAAAGAGTGGACTGAATCTCCAGTTGTAGATCCACCGGTATCTCGCTTAGCTTCAAAAATCCTTCTATCCGTTTCAGATGGTTCATCCATTAAAAACCCCTCAGATAGACAGATCGACAACCTCGGCACATCAATTTTTGAGGCTGCTGGAGCGTCTCTCTCCTTCCTTTGCGGCCACCTGGGTGGCAAGGGCCATGGTGGCCTGGGCTGAGGATCTAGTTAAGATTACTAGTGATATCCCTCTTCCCCCCGAGGCACGTAATCTGGCCTATCAGACTACTCGGGCAGGCGACTACATGGTTCATGCGTCCCTAGATGCAGCTAATTGCGCTGCACTCACAGCCGCAATGCTATCGCCATTCGGAGGTCCCTTTGGCTTCGAGAGTGGCGTGCAGTCTCTGCTTCAAAGAGGACTTTGACTTCGCTGCCTTATCATTCAGGGCGTCTCTTTGGAGATCGTCTTGATCAGATTATTTCTGACGCTACGGGTGGCAAAAGTAAATTTCAGCAGCAGAATGGAAGGAAAGGAGACACACTAGTAATGACTAGTGGGTAGGCGGAGCCCAGATAGGATTGACACCTCAGATTAAAAAGAGTGTTGACCGGCCCTCCAGCTCGGGCTCCTCCTACTCCTGCTTCTTCAGTCTAAAATTTGAGGTCCAGAGGATAGGTCGCTGCTGGAAGCAGCTCCTCAGAAGCCTTTATTATTTTTATCGGACAAGAGACTTGGATCACCAGAAGTGGTCTAGAGGTCTCAGGGGTCTCAGCGCTGCTGGACCCCACCTCTCCCTTGGCGATCTGTAATTACCCTGTATGGTGGTCCCTGCAGTTTCACGCCGGCCCTGGGGGATGAGGATTGCTTCCCTGGCAGGGACGCAAACCGCACATTGGGGGTCACTGCGTTCCCCGCCCGGGGGTTGAAGCGATGGGCACAGCGCACAAACCCCTGGGGTCCCTGTGGCGCTCGGCTGGTGAGTACCGCATTTTTATGTGAATGTGTGTGTGCTCTCAGCGGCTGCTGCGGCAGCCGCTGGTACATGTATTAGATGTGACATGTTTGGTGACTGTATTTTATGTCCGCAGGCAGATGCCTGCAGGACAGAGGAGAGCAGAGAGCGAGGAGTTCGCACTCTCTTTTTGAAGCCGGCGGGGGGCGTGGCCTCAGTTTCCCGGTTCTCTTGTGCAGAAGCGCGCGATTATGCCCTTCTCTCCCGCTTCTCTCAGCGCGGCGGCCATTACAACCGGGCTCCTCATGCTCCTCTCCTCCTGTTAAAGGTATACTTTCACCGAGGCCAGCTGGGTGAGTGAATATCATCACCCCACAGCGCAGAACCTATCTGTGTTCCAAGTGACAGATAGGTTTATCTGCAGCTGCGTTCTCTTATAGAGACCTGGGACTCGCACACCCCTTTTATTTTATATAGGGAGTTGTGGGGAGTTTTGCGGCATTAACCCTATGAAGGGTTAACCCTTCCAGCAATAACCGCTGCAGGTTCTACCGGTAGGGATCAGAACGCAGGAGGTTATTTATATTACTGATTCTCTAAAGTGAAATAGTGGGGTAACTCTCTTCTTTAAGAGCTTTAACCCTTCAGCGTACTTGTCAGTCTGTTTAGTAACCACACTGTTTCTAGTTACTAACAGGGTTTTGACCTGCCATATACTGCTGACATGTCGGTTCAGGGTCGGAAGGTGCGGACCATCTGCCAGATCCGCTACAGGATCAGTCGCAAGTATCTGATACGCAGACTTCGACGGCATTTAAGCGCTGCGATTTACAGCGATACCAAATTAGATGCCATCGCTCAGTCAATTAATGGCTTGTCTGACCTTTAGGTCAGTGGGTGTCAGCGAGATCCTCTCATGACAGGAAGCGGCGCAGGCCGGTGCCATCGTTTCCGCGTAGCGAATCAGAGGTATCTGTATGGAATGCGGACAGGGTTCTCCTTCAAACTCAGAAGGGGAGTTATCCGATTCGGATAAGGAGGATCGCAGGGACATCTTCCTCTCTTGTGAGCCGAACAGAGGCTTTAATTGAAGCTATGAGGGAGGCGTTAGTACCGGGGAGGTAACTACACGGCCGGTAAGTCGGCCCGATGTACCCGGGGTACCATAATCGGGGTCAGCATTACCGGGCTGGAAGAGCTTAATAACGGTAGTGGAGAAGGAACGGTTGTGTCCGATAAAGTTTTCAAGGGACACGGTTCTTTGAAGCATTATATCCGTGTTCAACGGGAAATTTCGGATAATTGGGGGTCCCTTTTCCTGAAGTGGATGTTCCTTTATCCCAGCTTGTAAATCCTCATTGCTTCAGGTTAAAGGGAAAGCGAGTCGCAAGAGCCGCTGGACAAAAAAAAGGGAGAGGGCGGAAACCCCTTTTAAGCTGCAGGTCAGGATTCGAGCATACTGGATCCATGTGTGTTTTTAAGGTTCCCCTGGTGTTTTTCTTTTAGGGAAGGCGTTAAAAAATAGACCCCCATTATCCAAAAGGATAAATTCCGTTTTATTGGAGACTGCACCCCGTATAGCTTGAGCAGGTTGGTACTGGCATTATTATCCAGGACCCCAATCCTCGGGGGCACAGCGAAAGCATGGGCTTAGACAGTGGAGGGGAGGGGTTTTTTCCAACGGTTTACTGTCTTTACCTAAAGGGTGGTCAGCTATTTGGATCTGTTTCACGAACGTTTCCCCAGGAAAAGCAAAGAAGCGGCTTTACCCAGCGAAGGGCTAGGCTTCTACTTGGCAACCTGGCCGTAATGGCCCGGGGGGTACTTTGGCTGGGGACGTCCGGTCAGTTTTTTGGGGATCGGGTCGCCCTCTTTTTCGGGAAAAAGTCTTCTCAGAAATCCCGCCCCCTTGGAAAAAAAATTTTTCCTCAAGACAATGGGGAAGACAAAAGCCCGCCAAGGAACTGCCCCAGGTCCCATTGGGGGCTCCGAGGGAGGGTCGCCTGCCCAATTCAAGGGAATTGGATTTCTGCGTTGGGGTTCCGGGTAAGGAGTTGGTGGCAGGTATTTATAGGTTTTTTCTAAAACCCCGGCTTTTTTGCCAGTCTGTTTTCCTCAGAGCCCAGCTTTTTGCGCTTGCTGCGGAGGTGGAATTAAAATTTGGGAAAAGGGTGGGTATACCGGTTCGACAGGGACCGGGGGAAAAGGGTTTTTATTAAATTCTTTGGGGCCCCCAAAAAAAGGGGGACAAATTTCGTCCATTCGGATCAAAAAAATTTGAATCAGCATGTCCACCCCAAAAATTCTGCATGGAGTACTTCGCTCCGTTGTGGAAACCCCTGTGCAAAAAGACTTTCGGTGAATCGACTTCGCGACGCTTTTTGCATTTTCCCGGGGAAGGGGCTCACCAGCGTTTTCCCTTTTTTTTGCCATAAGTCAGGCCCCTTCCCCTTTGTGGCCTGCCTTTCGGCTTGGCTTCGCCCCAGAGTTTTTTTAAAAAAAAATTTTAGGCCTCTTGGAAATCTTGAAGACAGGGGGCACGTTATTCCCTATCTGGACCCTTTTTTATTGGGCCCTAAAGGAGGAGGGGGGTAGGCTCGCAATCTACCCTTCAGTCCGGGGGGACTTGGGTGGCTGGTCAATTGGGAAGTCTCTCGGAACCCCTCGCAGTCAACCTTTTTTGGGATGCATTTCGACAGGTACGGGCATTTTCCCTACCCCCCGACAAGGGGGGTGTCTCTTTTGAATGTAAGCTATGAATCTTCGACACAAGTCCCCCCTTGGAAGTGTATGCCCTTTTGGTCAATGGTGGCTTCCAGGGAAACACTTCGTTGCCCCGTTTCATTCCAACCCCCAAAAGATCATCCTGATCTTGGGGTCGTTCGCAGATTGCACTGGACGCATATCTCATCTCTCGCAGGGTGCGGAGAGTCCATTGGGGTCCCGTTTTCCGGAAATTTTTAGGGGAATTTTCCTTCTCGAGGTGGTCGGTCATAACCACCGATGCCAGCCTAGGGGGGGGGGGGGGGGTCTGGAACGTTCTGGGTTAGGGGGGATGGTATCGGAAAAAATTGTTCTTTTCCATCAAAATCTTGGAATTAGGGCAATTTTCCCCTTTCCTCCAACACTGGACGGGCCCCCCTTTAGTGGCTACCAAAAGGGAGACAAAACGCAAGGCGGGGTATATCAACCCCAAGGGGGGAAAAAGGATTCCAGGGGCCTGGGGAAGGTCTGGCCTGAAATTGGGGGGGGACAAGTACCGCCATCTCGTGATTTTCTTCCCGGAGTTCAGAAAACCCCCCGGGCTTCCCAGTCAGAGAAGAGGATCCCGGAGAATGGAGTCTTCATCCGGAATCTTTGCAATGTTGTGCTCCCCTTTGGGGGGTTTTCCCCCAAATGGATTTATGGCATGGTCCAATGCCAAGTTTTTCCCACCTTCTGTCCGGCAAGGGGCCCAAGGCTGTGGGGTGGATGCTCTGGGGCCCCCGGGGCCCCTTCGAGCTAATCTATGTTTTTTTTCCCCCATATCCTTTCTTCCCGGTGCTGCGTCGGATCAGACTGGGGGGAAAAACCCCGGGTATTTTTATACCCCCCGTTTGGGGGAAGGAGGAGGGTTCTTAAAACCCGGTTTGTCGTTTTTTTGGGAGCACCCCCTTTCCCCCCTTCCTTTCCCCCCGGCCCTTTTAAAACCCGGGTCCTGTCGGCATCGGATTAAAATCTTTTGCTTTTTAGGGGTTTGGTCTTGAGCCCCAAATATGACCCGTGGGGTTTTTTTTTCCCCCAAAGGCATTCCCCCTCTCGAGCGCAGAGGTCCCCCTACAAATAAATTTACCAAAAGGCCGGGGGGAAAATTTTCTCGTGGTTTTTGGGGGTTTTTAAAGGGGAACCGGGATTTTTTCCCTTTTCCCAATTGTTGGCTTTTCTACAGTGGGGTTGGACAAGGGTTTGGCATTAGCCCCCGGGGGTAGTTTCTGCCCTGTCCCTTTTTTTCCCCGGGAAAATTTTCGCCCGCGTAGGGCTGCGCCCCTTTTTTTTTGGGGGTTTTAACCCCCTCTTTCCCCCGGGGGAAGGCGCCTGTGTCTCCTTGGGGGGTAAAACCCCCTTTTCCTGGGGCTCTTCAGGGGGCTTTTGAGCCATGGATTCTGCAAACCCTTTTCTTTTTTTTTGAAGGTTCCCTTTTCCCAGTCGCGTCACTTTTGAAAAGGGGGTTTTTGATTTGGGGGGGCCCTTTCTTGCTCGCCCCCTTTCCCCGGATTTTTTAGGGGGGTTCGAGTAGGCTTCGCACCGGGGGGGACTTTCTCCCTAAGGGGGGTTTGCGAAATTTCCCTTTTTTAAACCCGGATTTTTTTTTTCCCTTTCCCCTTTTCCCGGGCCCGGGGGAAACCCAAAGGGAAAGGGGGGTTTTTCAACTTGGATTTAGTGGGGGCCCCGAAGTTTATTTCGGGTTTTCCAAAAAGGTTTTAGGAAGTCAGACCCCTTTGTTTGTGATTTCCCCCAGGTCGCGACGGGTAAAAGAGCTTCCAAGGACTCTATAGCCCTTTGGGTTTTCGGTCACCCCTTTTGGAGGTTTTTGGGAAATTTTAAAAAGGGGAACCTTCCCTTTTAAGATTTGTGCTCATTCCAGGGGGGGTGTGGCCTCAGTGGGCCTTCATCAAGGGGTTTTTGGCGTCAGTTTCCCCCAGCGGGCTTGGCGCCCCCCTCCAACTTTTTAAAGTTTTATAAGGTGGCTCAGTGTTCCCCCTGAGCGGCCTTGGGCCAGGGCCCCACAGGGGCTGTAGTGTAAAGTTCTATTTAAAATTGAAATTTTGGGCCTGTTGCGCATTTCCCAAAGGGGTTTTGGGGGTTTTCCCCTTTTTTTTTTCTTGGTTATTTCCCCCCCTTTAAATTTTTTGGGGGCTGTTTTGGGGGCTTTCCCACTATATTATAGTGTGTCCCCCCTTTCCCTTTTCCCTTCGCGTTTTAAAAGACGGATTTTGGTAGAATTATCTTTTAAAATCCTTTTCAGCGAAGAAGGAAGGAGACACAGCACCCCCCCGCAAAATGTGTGATTTTTTTTCGATGCGGGGACCCTCTTTGATACGTTTTTTGGGGCTGGGGTTTTGACGCGCTAGGCTCCTTTCCCCTTGCCAGCTCATCGCGGGGGGTGGGCCCCCGTGGTAGTCCCCGGAAAAACTGTTTTGTTTTTTTTTTCCCTACATGCATGTAACTGTTTTTTCCCCTTCCCCTTTTTTTTGAAAATCCTTCAGGAAAAAGGGGGATGTTGCTCGCGGTGTATTTGCTTTTCCTAAGCTTGTGTAGACTGAAAAAAACAGGGTAGGAGGGGCCCCAGCTGGAAGGGGGGGGAACACTCTTTTTAATTTTTGGGTCAAAAATATCTTGCTCCGCCACCCCCTGTCATTACTAGTGTTTTCTCCTTCCCCCTTTTTTTTTTCTGGGAAAAGGGTTTTACAGTAAATTCTTTCCAAAATCCGTTTTTTTTTCCGCAGCGCAGAATTTTTTCGGCCTTTTCGGGGTTTTTCTTTTTAAATCTTCCCGGCCATTTCGCAGCTCCTTTAATTTTGGGGGTCTGCCCCCACCTGTCCCCCCCACCCGGTTCTTCTCGCGGGGGCTGGGCCCCCAACCCTTTTAGGTCCCCAACCCTGGGGGAAAAAACAGATTTTCAGGCGGGAAAATTTTAAAAGCTCCCCCTTGCAAATTATTTCCCCCAAAAAAATCCTTGCTGGGGACGGGGGGCCCAAAAAAAGGGCAGCCGTAAACTTGTTTCCCGGGGTTGGGGGGGGTTTTTTGGGGTTTAGCCCCGGGGGTTTTCCCCCAAATTTTTTACTTGGTTTCAAGATCGAAAATTTTTTCTCTCCCCCAAAAGGGGGTTTTTTTCCCCCCTCGCCCCCCCAAAAAACCCAAAGGGGGTCCAACTCCTTTTCTTCAGGCCCTTTAAAATTTTTTGGGACCGGGGGTCATGTCCCAATTCCTCACGGGGAAAGATTCAAAGGGGGTTTTTTTTTAAAAAACCCCCTTTTTTGGGTTCCCCCAAAAAGGCGGGGTCTCGCGTCCATTTGGACCTTTTAAAAATTGGGGAACAAAATTTATTTTAGAGTCCGTCATTTTTTAAAAAAAATCCCTCCGTTTGTTGTCGCATCTCAAAAAAAAAAAAAACCTGGGTCTATCGACTCAAGGTTTCGTATTACACTTTCCCATTTTCGAGGCCATCAAAATTTTCTGGTTTTTTTTGTCGGAAAGGTATTTTCCTTTTTTCCGTTTTTCCCCCTTGGGGGTCGCAACCCCCCCCAGGTGGGTTTACAAAAGTCATTGGGGGCCCCCATTCAATTTTACACTCTGGGTGGGGGTCCTCCTTTTCCGGGGGCCCCGCTCTTTTAAAGGGCCCCCCCCCCCCCCCCACCTTCGGCCCTTTGCAGAGGTGTGGTCCTATGACCCCCCTCTCGCCTGGGTTGGTAGTCCCAAATTTTGGGCAAAATCTTCCCTTCCTTCAGGGAAATTTCCTTTTTGGGAAGATTTTGGACACCCCCCACGGGTTGGGGTTTTCCCCCCCCCAGAGAGATTTCTTTCTGAGGCGGGGGGGGTCCTGTTGTCGCTAAGCCCCCTCACTCTCTGGGGTCGCCGGGAGGTTTCCCCCGGGGAAAAGGGAGCCTCCATCGAGGGAGTACCCTTTGTCAGTTCCATCTTCGACCCCTTCAAAAGGAGCTAATTTCAGCCCGGGGGAAAAGGGAAAAAAGCATCCCTAAGTGCCGCTTTCATCTTTCTCCCAGAGTCAGAAAAACCCTAAAAAAAAGGGGGCAAAAGGGGGCACACTGAATCAAAGGGAAATCTTTTTCCTGTCCATTGGTTGGTGGTGACCCCCCCATGCCGTCTCCCCCGGGTGGGGAGGTTTTTTCCTTCACCCCATGGCTCAAAAGGGCTGGTCTCTCCCCCGACCCTCTCCCCTCAACTTCCCCGGAGATCAGAGCTATTTTAAAAAAAACTTTTGCATTCCCCATTTTGGGCCGGGGGGCCTACGGGCCATCAACAAAGCCCGGGGGCCCTGGGTTTACAACCCCTCAGGGAGGGGGGTCGAAACAGCAGCGAAAGCCAGGTGTCAAAAATTTGCGGGGCCCAGGCAAATCTCGCCCATCCCGCGGTTCACATCCGGGAGTGGGACAATTGGGGGGGGACTTCCTCAGTCGCCAAAGCTTAGCTCGGGGAATGGTCCCGCAACCCCCGGGGGAAATTTATCTCATTTTCCAGCGTTTTTGGGGGGGGCCGGATTTTGGGCTCATGGGATCCAGGGGGGGAAAAACCCAAAATTCAGGGCTTTTTTAAGTCGATCTCGCGGGTCCCCTGCCTCGGCTCGGATTTTCGTTTGTCCCCCCCCTTTAATCAATTTTGCCCCCTTTCCCTTTT
>JARQOD010000007.1:30405422-30438074 GCA_033576555.1 Oophaga sylvatica | reverse complement strand
GGGAGGCGTTACAGTTACCGGAGGAGGTAACTACACGGCCTGGTATAAGGAGGATAAGTTAGCGTGCACTCAGGTCAAGTACCGATGAGGTGCTGGTATAATGGACTGGTAAGTCCAAGAGTAGACTAGAAAATAGTTTACCGCACACTCAATTGGAATTTTTGTAAGGTGAATATAGATTTATTAATGGACAATCAAAATATAGAGGCAAAGCAAGAAACATAAAGCGACATTTGTGTCAACGTTTCGGTTCGCCCGGAACCTTATTCATGAAGTCGCTTAGTCCAAGAGAATTTGGTGGATGAGTGCACAGGGCTAGGTAAGAGCCGAATATGTAGGAAACTGTTGTTATTGTTGTCTGGGATTTAGCCCACAATGAATCGAAGGGATTACAATCCTGGCAGTCAGTTCTTATAGGGAAGGCCCAAGGGCAGGAATTGTTTCCAACCTGGCTGGCGTCTAAGCTGTGGAATGAGCGGCGCTTCCCGCGCCTTGCTGTGGCTGGACTGCCATATTCGGGCTCTTACCTAGCCCTGTGCACTCATCCACCAAATTCTCTTGGACTAAGCGACTTCATGAATAAGGTTCCGGGCGAACCGAAACGTTGACACAAATGTCGCTTTATGTTTCTTGCTTTGCCTCTATATTTTGATTGTCCATTAATAAATCTATATTCACCTTACAAAAATTCCAATTGAGTGTGCGGTAAACTATTTTCTAGTCTACACGGCCTGGTAAGTCGGCCCGCATGTACCAGGAGTACCATAAGTCGCGGTCAGCATTACCGGCGCTGGAAGAGCTTAATACGTTAGTGGAGAAGGAACGTCTGTGTCCAGATAAACGTTTTCAAGGGACACGGTTCTTTGAAGCATTATATCCGTGTTCAACGGAATTGACGGATAATTGGATTCCTTCTCCTGAAGTGGATGTTCCTTTATCCCAGCTTAGTAAATCCTCATTGCTTCCGGTTAAAGGGAAAGCGAGTCTGCAAGAGCCGCTGGACAGAAAAACGGAGATGGCGGCAAAATCCATCTATGAAGCTGCAGGTCATGGATTCAGAGCAGTACTAGGATCCATGTGTGCTTCTAAGGCTTCCCTGTGCTGGTTGTTCCGTTTACGGAAGGCGTTGCAAAATAGATCTCCATTATCCGAGATAGATGGACTTCTCGAGTTATTGGAGACTGCAGCCCGATATAGCTGTGATGCAGGTCTGGATACTGCGTCATTATTATCCAGGACGCAATCCTCAGCGGTCACAGTCCGAAGAGCACTGTGGCTTAGACAGTGGACTGGGGACGCGGTTTCCAGGCAGGGTTTACTGTCTTTAACCTACAAGGGTGGTCAGCTATTTGGATCTGATCTCACAGAACTGATTGCCAAGGCAAAAGCTAAAGAAGCGGCTTTACCACAGCGAAGGGCTATGGCTTCTACATCTGGCAGACCTAGTGCCGGTAATGGTCGGCGGTACTTTCGGTCTAGGGGACGATCCGGTCAGTCTTCTTGGGGATCGGGTCGTCCCTCTTTTTCGGGAAAGAAGTCTTCTCAGAAATCCCGCACCCCTTGGAAACAAAGTTTCCGTCAAGACAAGCGAGGAACTGACAAGAAGCCCGCCAAGGCAGACTGACGCCAGGTCCTCACTCGAGGGCTCTCGAGTGGGGGGTCGCCTGCTCCAATTCAAGGCGAATTGGATTTCCCGCGTTCCGGATTCCTGGGTAACGCGAGTTGTGTCGGCAGGCTACTTCATAGAGTTTTCTTCTCGACCCCCGGACAGTTTTTGCCAGTCTCGCATTCCGTCAGAGCCCGAGCTATTTGCCGCTCTGCTGCGAGAGGTGGAATTACTTCTGCAGAAGGGTGTGGTAATACCGGTTCCGACAGAGGACCGGGGAAAAGGTTTTTATTCAAATCTCTTTGTGGTCCCCAAAAAAGAGGACAAATTTCGTCCTATTCTGGATCTCAAAAGATTGAATCAGCATGTCCACACCCAAAAATTCCGCATGGAGTCACTTCGCTCCGTTGTGGCAACCCTGTCGCAGAAAGACTTTCTGGTGTCAATCGACATTCGCGACGCTTATTTGCATGTTCCCGTCGGAAGGGCTCACCAGCGCTTCCTTCTTTTTGCCATAAGTCAGGACCATTACCAATTTGTGGCCCTGCCTTTCGGCTTGGCTTCAGCGCCCAGAGTTTTTACAAAAATTCTAGCGCCTCTCATGGCAATTCTTCAAAGACAGGGAGTCACGATTATTCCCTATCTGAACGACCTTTTGATTGTGGCGTCCTCAAAGGAGGAGGCGGTGACGGCTCGCAATCTATCCCTTCAGCTCCTGGAGGACTTCGGGTGGCTGGTCAATTGGGAGAAGTCGTCTCTGGAACCGTCGCAGTCAATCCTGTTTTTGGGGATGCATTTCGACACGGTACGGGCAGTGGTGTCCCTACCTCCAGACAAGCGGGCATGTCTCTTTCGACATGTACAGACTATGAAGTCTTCGACAGCAATGTCCCTTCGGAAGTGTATGCGCCTTTTAGGTCTAATGGTGGCTTCCATGGAAGCACTTCCGTTTGCCCAGTTTCATTCCAGAGCCCTCCAAAGACTCATCCTGAGTCATTGGGATCGTTCGCAGATTGCACTGGATCGCAGTATCCTCATCTCTCGCAGGGTGCGAGAGTCCCTAAGTTGGTGGTCACGTCCAGGAACGTTATCACTGGGGAAGTCTTTCCTTCCTCCGAGGTGGTCGGTCATAACCACCGATGCCAGCCTGACGGGGTGGGGGGGTGTCTGGAACGATCTCTGGGTTCAGGGAGTATGGTCATCGGAAGAGTCTGTTCTACCGATCAACATCTTGGAATTGAGGGCAATTTTCCTTTGCCTCCAACACTGGACGGTCCCTTTGAGTGGTCTACCAATCCGAGTGCAGACAGACAACGCAACGGCGGTCGCGTATATCAACCACCAAGGCGGGACGAGGAGTTCCAGGCTCATGGTGGAAGTGTCTCGGATCCTGAATTGGGCCGAGGACAGAGTACCAGCCATCTCTGTGATTCACATTCCAGGAGTTCAGAATACCACGGCGGACTTCCTCAGTCGAGAGAAGATGGATCCCGGAGAATGGAGTCTTCATCCGGAGATCTTTGCACTGTTGTGCTCCCTTTGGGGTGTTCCCCAAGTGGATTTGATGGCATCCAGGTCCAATGCCAAGTTACCGACCTTCATGTCCAGGTACAAGGACCCGAAGGCTGTGGCGGTGGATGCTCTGGTGGCCCCGTGGGACCGATTCGAGCTAATCTATGTGTTTCCACCGATATCCTTACTTCCTCTGGTGCTGCGTCGGATCAGACTGGAGAGAATCCCGGCTATGTTGATAGCCTCAGATTGGCCAAGGAGGACGTGGTTCTCGACACTGGTGTCGCTTTTGGCAGCACCGCCATTTCCACTTCCTCTTCGCCCGGACCTGTTAACCCAGGGTCCTGTCCGGCATCCGGACTTGAAGTCTTTGCGTTTGACGGCGTGGCTCTTGAGACCGAAATACTGACCCGTAGAGGTTTTTCAGCCGAAGTCATTGCCACTCTGCGAGCTGCCAGAGGTCCGGCTACTACTAGAATTTACCACAAGGCCTGGGAAGCCTTCTTCTCGTGGTGTTTGGGTTCTTCAAGGAACCCGAGGATTTTTTCCATTCCCAATCTGTTGGCTTTTCTACAGTACGGGTTGGACAAGGGTTTGGCAGTTAGCACCCTGAGGGGTCAGGTTTCTGCCCTGTCCCTGTTGTTCCGGAAAGTTATCGCCTCGCGTAGGGACGTGCGCTCCTTTTTTCGCGGAGTAACCCGTCAGTTTCCGCCGCGGAAGGCGCCTGTGTCTCCTTGGCGGCTCAACCTTGTCCTGGAGGCTCTTCAGCATGGGCCTTTTGAGCCAATGGATTCTGCTAACCTTTCTTTGCTTTCTTGGAAGGTTGCCTTCCTAGTCGCAGTCACTTCTTTGAGAAGGGTTTCTGAGTTGGCGGCTCTTTCTTGCTCGCCTCCTTTCCTGGAGTTTTACCCGGATCGAGTAGTGCTTCGCACACGGGGCGACTTTCTACCTAAGGTGGTGTCGCAATTCCATGTTAACCAGGATATTGTTTTGCCTTCACTTTGCCCGGGCCCGAGGAATGCAAAGGAACGGGTTTTGCACACATTGGATTTAGTGCGGGCCTTGAAGTTCTATTTGTCTGTTACTCAAGGTTTTAGGAAGTCAGACTCCTTGTTTGTGATTCCAGCAGGTCGTCGACGTGGTCAACGAGCTTCCAAGGACTCTATAGCTCGTTGGATTCGGTCAGCCATTTTGGAGGCTTACGGACTTAAAGGCGAACCTTGCCCGATTAAGATTCGTGCTCATTCCACGAGGGCTGTGGCCTCATCGTGGGCCTTCCATCAAGGGGCTTCGGCAGCTCAGCTCTGCCGAGCGGCGACTTGGCGCTCCGTCCACACGTTTACAAAGTTTTATAAGGTGGACGTCAGTGCTTCCGCTGATGCGGCCTTAGGACGCAGGGTCCTACAGGCGGCTGTAGTGTAAGTTCTAGTTAACTTGTATTTGGCGCCTGTTGCGCATTTACCAAGGTTGTTGGGATTCTGCCTGTTTTTTCTTGGTTATATTCCCACCCTTAATTTTTGGACTGCTTTGGGACGTCCCACTAGTCATTACTAGTGTGTCTCCTTTCCTTCCATTCTGCTGCTGAAAGACGGATTTTGGTAAGAACTTATCTGCTAAAATCCTTTTCAGCGAAGGAAGGAAAGGAGACACAGCACCCGCCCATGGCAGAAGTGTGTTGATGTGTTTTCAGATGCGGCGTGACCCTCTTCTGATAGCGATTATCTGGACTGAGGTTGACGCGCTACGGCTCCTTTCCAGCATTGCCAGCTCATCGCGGTGGTCAGGTCCAGTGAGTAGTACCTGGAACTGTGTGGTTTTTTTACCTACATGCATGCATAACCTGTATTCTTGCCTTTTTCTCTGAAAGTCCTTCAGAAGGGGTTATGTTGCTCCGCTGGTGATATTTGCTCTTTCCTAAGCTTGTGTACGACTGAAGAAGCAGGAGTAGGAGGAGCCCGAGCTGGAGGGGCCGGTCAACACTCTTTTTAATCTGAGGTGTCAATCCTATCTGTGCTCCGCCTACCCACTAGTCATTACTAGTGTGTCTCCTTTCCTTCCTTTGCTGAAAAGGATTTTACAGGTAAGTTCTTACCAAAATCCGTCTTTCTTCCGCAGCGCAGAATCAATCGGCCTTTTCGGTCTCAACATCAAAGTCGTTCCCGGCCATTTCGCAGCTCCTTTAATTGGTCCTCTGCCTCGACCTCGTCCCGAGCACCCGGTTCTTCTCGCAGAGACATGGGCTCACAACCATCGTTCAGGTCCTCTCAGCCCTGGAGAAACAGATTCTCTCAGGCGGGAAATAAGAGCTCCTCCTCTCGCAAATTATCTTCCCAATGACTCCTTGCTGGGGACGGGGGACCCAAACAAGGTAGGCAGCCGCCTACTCTTGTTTCGCGAGTCTGGGGGTCGGTCGTTCAAGACCGGTGGTTCCGAGATCTTGTACACTTCGGCTACAAGATCGAATTCTTGTCTCTCCCCCCAAGGCGTTTCTTCCAGTCTCGCCCCCCAAAGTCCAAGGATCTCGCAACTCCTTTTCTTCAGGCCTTGAACATTCTTCGCACCAGCGGGGTCATCGTCCCAATTCCTCACGAGGAAAGATTCAAAGGGTTTTACTCAAACCTCTTTGTGGTTCCCAAAAAGGACGGCTCTCTGCGTCCTATTCTGGACCTAAAATTGCTGAACAAATTCATCAGAGTCCGTCATTTCAGAATGGAATCCCTCCGTTCTGTTGTCGCATCTCTAGAAAGAAAAGAATACCTGGCCGTCTATCGACATCAAGGATGCGTATCTACACATTCCGATTTTCAGAGGCCATCAAAATTTTCTGCGTTTTGCAGTCGGAAAGGATCATTTTCACTTTGCCGCTCTGCCCTTCGGACTCGCAACCGCCCCCAGAGTGTTCACAAAAGTCATGGCGGCCGCCATGTCAATTTTACACTCTCGGGGTGTGGTGGTCCTCCCGTACCTGGACGACCTGCTCATCAAAGGACCGACCTTTCGGTCCTGCGCAGAGAGTGTCGAGATCACTATCGACACCCTCTCTCGCCTGGGTTGGCTAGTCAATTTGGACAAGTCTTCTCCCATTCCCTCTCAGAAGATACCTTTTCTGGGAATGATTCTGGACACCTCCCACGGGTTGGTATCTCTCCCTCCAGAGAAGATTACTTCTCTGAGGCGGGGAGCGCTCCTGTTGTCGCTAAGCCGCTCTCACTCTCTGCGGGTCGCCATGCAGGTCCTCGGGAAAATAGTAGCCTCCATCGAGGCAGTACCGTTCGCTCAGTTCCATCTTCGACCTCTTCAACAGGAGCTAATTTCAGCCTGGGACAGGAACCCAGCATCCCTAAGTCGCCGCTTTCATCTTTCTCCTAGAGTCAGACACTCCCTCAAATGGTGGACAAAGGCTTCATCACTGAATCAAGGGAAATCTTTTCTGCCTGTCCATTGGTTGGTGGTGACCACCGATGCCAGTCTCCTCGGATGGGGAGCGGTGTTCCTTCACCACATGGCTCAAGGCCGCTGGTCTCTCCCAGAGACCCGTCTCCCGATCAACATCCTGGAGATCAGAGCTATCAAACTAGCTCTCTTGCAGTTCCATCATCTTCTGGCCGGTCGTCCCATACGGATCCAGTCAGACAACGCCACGGCCGTGGCGTACATCAACCGTCAGGGAGGCTCTCGAAGCAGATCAGCGATAGCTCGAGGTGTCACACATTCTGCGCTGGGCCGAGGCAAACTGCTCGCCCATCTCCGCGGTTCACATCCCGGGAGTGGACAATTGGGAGGCCGACTTCCTCAGTCGCCAAAGCTTAGACTCAGGGGAATGGTCCCCGCACCCGGAAATGTTCTATCTCATTTGCCAGCGTTGGGGCATGCCGGATGTGGATCTCATGCATCCAGGCTGAATGCCAAAGTTCAGACTTTCATAAGTCGATCTCGCGATCCACTAGCCATCGGCTCGGATGCGTTAGTCCTCCCTTGGAGTCAATTTTGCCTTCCTTACATCTTTCCACCTCTTCCGTTAATCCCCAGGGTGATTCGGAAGATCAAGGCGGAAGGCGTTCCTTTCATTCTGGTCGCTCCGGACTGGCCTCGCCGTCCGTGGTATGCGGAACTAGTGCGTCTGCTCGCAGACGTCCCTTGGAGATTACCGGATCGTCCGGACCTTCTCTCGCAGGGTCCAATTTACCATCACAATTCGAAAGCGCTGAATTTGACGGTATGGCTATTGAAGCCTGGATCTTAGGTCAGGCTGGTTTTTCTCACAAAGTTGTCTCTACAATGATCAATGCCAGGAAGCCGGCTTCCGTCCGCATTTATCATCATGTCTGGAAAACATTCTTTTCCTGGTGTAAGGACAAAGGTCGTTCCCCTTTGGTTTTTTCTATCCCTTCCATTCTGGAATTCCTCCAGGCAGGATTGGACTCGGGGTTAGCACTCTCCTCCCTCAAGGGGCAGATTTCTGCCTTATCCATACTTTTCCAACGACGGATCGCATCTAAGTCTCAGGTCAGGACTTTTATCCAAGGAGTGTCACATCTCGTTCCACCCTACAAGAGGCCTTTGGAGCCTTGGGATCTTAATATGGTCCTCAGTGCGTTACAAGAATCCCCCTTCGAGCCTTTGCCGGAAGTGCCTTTGTCTCTTCTTTCCTGGAAGGTTATCTTCCTAGTTGCAATTACCTCTATCAGGCGGGTATCGGAATTGGCAGTCTTGTCTTGTAAACCTCCTTTTCTTATTTTTCACCAGGACAAGGTAGTCCTCAGGACTTCTCCTTCTTTCTTGCCCAAAGTCGTTTCGGCTTTTCATATCAATGAAGAGATAGTCCTGCCCTCGTTCTGTCCGGCGCCGATTCACCGTACAGAAAAGCCCTGCACACCTTGGATTTGGTGAGGGCTCTCCGAAGGTATATTTCGAGAACTGCATTTTTCCGTAAATTGGACGCCCTGTTTGTGCTTCCAGAAGGACGCAGACAGGGTCTTCCTGCTTCCAAGGCCACGTTAGCCAGATGGATCCGCTTGGCGATCCAAGAGGCGTACCGTGTCAAAGGTCAGTCTATCCCGGCTGGGATTAAGGCACACTCCACTCGGTCTGTGGGGGCCTCCTGGGCCATTTGGCACCAGGCTTCGGCACAACAAGGTGCAAGGCTGCGACTTGGACCAGTCTTCATACTTTTGTCAAGCATTACCAAATCCATGCTCAAGTTTCTTCTGATGCGGCACTTGGCAGACAAATTCTGCAATCAGCTGTTGCGCATCTGTAAGTTGTCTGTTGACTGTTTAAGCGTTTTATGCATGTGGTTCACGAGGCTTCATCTATGTTATGGCTTCCCATCCGGGACTGCTTTGGGACGTCCCATGGTCTTGTGTCCCCCAATGAGGCGATGGAGAAAAGGAGATTTTTGTGTACTCACCGTAAAAATCCTTTTCTCCGAGACGCTCATTGGGGGACACAGCTCCCACCCTTGTTTAGCCTGTAGCCTCGTTGTTTATTTGAATTGTTGACATATTGCACTCTGTTATGAGCTCCTACTGCTTTGGCACCGAACTGGTTCAGGATTGAGCCAACAGAGGGTGTATACTGCAGGAGGAGGAGTTAACTTTTCTGTGTATTGCTTAGTGTCCTTCTAGTGGCAGCAGCATAACACCCATGGTCTTGTGTCCCCCAATGAGCGTCTCGGAGAAAAGGATTTTACGGTGAGTACACAAAAATCTCCTTTTTCTTGTCTGCATTGTTGGGAAACACAGATGTGATCTTAGGTGTAGCTGCGGTCACTAGGAGTCAGACACTGACCAAAAGGTGTTAGTGCCTCCAACGAAAATCTATGCTAATACTCCACCATTAGTTACCCTGCAGTAGTGATATCACTTGGTCGTTACAACTTGGCTTTATAGATCTCTCTACATTCTTCTTTCAGGGTAGATTTTTGTAGCCACCAAATCCGAATTTATTGGTGAAACATCCCATCAAAAATGGTCATAGCTAACCCATTTTGCTTGTTGTAGTGCAAAATGTCAGTGTTGACCGTCTTATTATGGCTTTGAAGGAACTTCTTTTTATTCAGAACCAGGACTCCTCCGCTTAAGTTGGATTTTTCTTCTAGCGCCCCGATCATTTCTCCAAATTTTTTCAACCTCTTCATATTAAAATTTGGAGGGAAACTGAACATTCCTGATGTTAGGTATCCCATTTCCAGACGTCTCCTGTCTCTTACCTGCCCTTACACACAATTATGGCAGATGCTGCCTTTTTTTAAAACAGCCTGTTTTTAGGTGAATATTATAAAACCGCTCCATCAACAAATCCCTCCAAGCAGAGGTTGCGCAACAAATCTCCTGTGCAGGAAAAAGTGCAAAGCCTGTCTGGTACAGTAGCGATCATGTTACGTGTCCACTCTTCTTAGCCACATAATTCTGTGAATGTATGTAGAGAACAATCGTTGGTCCATTGATTCAGTGTCTAAATAAAAAATGAAATTCCCACAATTCTTCATTTTTCTGGTTTTAAACTATTTTGGCAGCCTACTTGATGCAATTTTTCTTATTTCTGAGTACTCGATGAAGGCGAGCTTTTCTGGCTGCACCAAAAAAGGATAGGGCTTATTTTCTTTGTTTTTATCACATTTCAAGCCCATGCTCTTATTACAGGAAGCAAAACATGCAACAGCAAAAATAATCTGCTTTTCTTTAAACCATGTCCCTTGTGCTGCCCTTGACCTTTCAGGACTACCTCCTCAAAGTTCACCTTCCCCTCTCTATATCCTAAGATCACATCTTCCACTCAGTACCCCTTACTCTACCTCCAAGGCATATGCCTTTTATCTTGCTGTTCAGTTTGGATTTTTTTCATGCCCAGGGAACAATCATACCAATCCCATCTGTTTGTGGTACTGAAAAAAAAGAAAAATATATCCAGTTTTAGGTCTGAGGGATCTCAATCATTAAGTCAAGGTCTACGGCTTTCAGATGGTTTTCTGAGAACTTTTGTTAACATGGATAATCTTCCTCTGTAGATGCATACCTGCACATTGTCCACTAGAACTTCCTACTTTTTTTGCCGTCTAGTCACTACCTGTCACTTTCACATTTGAATTGGCAAAAGCTCCAATTTTCACAAAGATCATTTCTTCTTTGATGGCTTTTCTTCACTCTCGTAATGTTGTAGCAGCACCCTATTTCGCGAGCCCTATCTTATGTCTCTTAAGCTGGATGACCTAACAGCCCCAAGTGTTTCTTTCCCCTTTTCAGTGCCTAACATCTCTGGGCTAGTGCTTCATCACAGCCCAGAACAAGATCTTCTCCCATATGACAAACTTTGGTCTTTACAGCTACATGTTTGGTCTCTCCACTATCAATACATCACTGCTTGATTATGCTGGGATTGATGATTCTCCATGTAGTCTAAACTATACAACCAGTTCCACCTTTTTCCCTCCCTTGAAGATGTTTTAGTAACTTGGTGGAACAAGTCCACAAACTCTTATAATCGTAACACTCTTCTACCCCTATAAGTCCCACACTCACGATGGGAGATACTATTACCCCAAGCTGGCCCAACTGCTTCTTCCTGTTACCTCAGTGGTTGGTTATGATGACAGGAGCCAGTATCACAGACAGTGGAAGGGTCTTCCAGATCCTCATGGTTCAGGGTGTGTGGTACACACAGGAGTACTCTCTGTTCGTGCTGGAACATTGGGACAACCTCCTGTCCCTTCGACATTGCACCTTCAGAGTTTAGACAGACAGTGCCAAGGCAAATACCTACACTAAATGTTTCAGGTTGAATCCTCAGGTCTGCAGCCATCCTAAAGTGGGTAGAAGCACGAAAAATCAGCTTTATCTGCAGTTCACCTCCAGAACTGAACAATTGGATCACAGACTATATCATCTTAGAACTGATCAACTCAGGAGAGTGGACACTAAAATATTCAGAGAGATCTGCTACTGGCAGGTATCCCGGACATGACCTCATGGCATCCAGACCGAACCAGAAGCTGCCTTGTTTCACATCCGGGACACAAGATCCCTCAGCCCCAACTGTAGTGGTAGACTTACTAGCAATCCTGCTCACATTTCCATACATCTTTCCAACTATCTCATTAACCTACGGATCGTCAATAAAATCAAAGTAGAAGTTATCTCAGTGGTGCTCATTGCCGTGAGCCTGGTATGATCACTCTAATGGCCAACACTCCTTGCCATTTCCCATTCTGAATAAGATCCTCTCTCTTAAAACTAATTTTTATGCCTGGGTTTTTATGCTCTTTTGTTTGACTTCTTTGGCAGATTTTTTTTCTTAAACAGCCATCATCCTGAGAACACAAAGGGCTTGATATATTATTATTTTTGCCTAGTTTATGATGTTGTTCATTTGCTATTCATTCTGTTGTTTAAGTTGTTTCGCATGTATCTGCCTGTTTTTTTCGGCATTGTGGACATATTTTTGGCTGATTCATTAATTGTTTGTCCCTAGTGATTTTATGTACTCTGAATTTTTGAACATTTTGCAGAATATGTGACTTTTTGGGCTAAAAATCATATGCGCCACTTTGAAGAATTTGACTAAACAAAACCATCAGCAAATACCACGAGACAAAAAAAAAAGTGACTTAAAAAAACAAAAATGCAAATTATGAATTGGGCCCAACTTTTCTCTAGGCGGATGATGCAGGCCATGCTAGACACAAAGTCTTCCTCCTGGTTTTAACACAGAACTTGACCCCTTGGCAACAAAAATCGTCCATTTCTATGCATCCCTTTTCTTCACCTATGGCTTCATAGGATCATGACCACCTTAACAGTCTGTAGCATAATCCTTTTTAACCCCTAGACAGCATTTTCCACTGACTTTAGAAGGTAGGCTTTTTGGTGATTCGTCTGTGAACTTGTAAATCTTCATGTATTTTGATTCACCACGGAAGGTGGTCCTCCTCCCAGCCTCCTTCTTTCTACACAAAGCGGTTTAAGTTTTTCAGTTAAGAATCGCATTCTCCGTGTTTTGTGTCTCTCGTTCCCATCCTGGGAATCGGTCTCTCCACAGTTCGGTTTTAGGTTTCACATTTACTTTTCTCACATGGTTTCTCTTTATCGGCCAGATGCCCATTTTCGGGTTCCAGGATGGGTATGGCAACTTCCATGATGACCATAGACCCCGCATACTGGTGAGTGATAAAAGAGCCCCCTTTACAGATTATGGCCATTCCCTTTCATTGGTAGGCTAAGTACTTTGCTCTTCCATTTCTAGGAATGGCTTTTAAAAAGTCCACCGATCTAAAGACTTCACGCTGATAGAAATCCAAATTGTTCCACTTGTGGGTCGCAGATGAAATGTTTGGATTTTTAGGCTCAGTGAAATCTTCATTCTGTCAGTCATTTGGGAACATGACCAATCCAAGTTCGTTTATTTGTTGTGAACGTTTTTCTCAAAGGTGATATTTATTTTTCCCATCAGCTTCTCATACGTTTTTTTTTCCCATTCTGATCTATTCCAGCCTTATTCCAGTATGGTCCCTAACAGTTATCCTTTCTTGGTGTCGATCTACTGTTGTTTTACCCAAAGCCATCATCATCATAGTCCTCTAATGAACATGACGGGAAAATGATTCTACAGATAACTAACAATTCAGTTTTTATTAACTTCCAAATAATTGTTTTTTCCTTGGTCTCCAGTGTGGGACCAGTCAAAGCAAAGTCTCTATAACTGGCTCTGGTATGAAACGACAACTTATAGTCCCTACATAGAAGAGACATCCTATGAAAACTCATTGCTGGTGAAACGCTCTGGAGCACTGGCCCTCAGCTCTCTCACTCACGTTCTCCGCAGTCTCACACCTAATGCCAGGTACATAACACCTCTTTCTTGCAGAAAGTACTTGTATGAAAGCATCTTTCTACTGTTACATTACTACAACAGAAATAAGTTATTAAATCTAAAATATCTTGTTCCTTAGGGGTATTTTCCGTCTACTTGCAGAATATCAGATGGCCAACAAAGACAACCCTTCCTATACAGGTATGAGAATGAAAAAGGGAATTCTGCAAGTTGTTTCTTCTGGGTTATATCGTATGGGTTAAATATTTTAGATCTTGATAGAATGGACTTTTATGGATACACAATAGCAAATATGTTGGTATTTTTTTTATTTTTGGGGGCTGGGAAAAGGGGGATGATTTAAACTTTACAAAAAAATTAAAACTTTTGTTTTTTTTTCAGTCCCTTTTAGGGTAATTGAACCTGCAATTGCTTGCACAGTGTATGGAAATACCGTAATTTTGCATTGTATGATGAAACTTAATAAAAGTAGTTTCATAGGAATATCAAAATGCAGGCACCAAACTGTCATGGAAAACCATGGGCACTGAACCAGCAGATGGGCGCCTTAATTAACTTCTCATCCCCCTCCCCAGGAATTATTAACTTAAAGGTGTTTTCCCACAAATAAAGATAACTTTAATCAATAGATCTTGGATTAATAATAACTTCCACAATTGAATGTATTAAAAAAATATTCCTGTGCTGAGATAATCTTATAAATGTGCCACTGCTGTGTACTGTGTAATGGCTGTGTCTGACCGTGCAGGAACATGGTCTGATCATACCACAGCTACTAACCAGGGAAGGAAGCAAAAGAGTATACAGTCATGGCCAAAAGTTTTGAGAATGACACAAATATTAATTTTTACAAAGTCTACTGCTTCACTTTTTCTAATGGCAATTTGCATATACTCCAGAATGTTATAAAGAGTGATCAGCTTAACAGCAATTACTTGCAAAGTCAATATTTGGCTAGAAAATGAACTTTATCCCCAAAACACATTTCAACATCATTGCAGCCCTGCCTTAAAAGGACCAGCTAACCTCTTTTCAGTGATTGCTTCCTTTTAACACAGTGTGTGATGTTGATGAGGACATGGCTGGAGATCAATCTGTCATGATTAAGAATGAACCACTGGACACTTTAAAAGGAGGCTGGTGCTTGGCATCATTGTTTCTCTTCTGTTAACCATGGTTATCTCTAAAGAAACACGTGCAGTCATCATTGCAATGCACAAAAATGGCCTAACAGGGAAGAGTATCGCAGCTAGAAAGATTGCACCTCAGTCAACAATCTATCGCATCATCAAGAACTTCAAGGAGAGAGGTTCCATTGTTGCCAAAAAGGCTCCAGGGCGCCCAAGAAAGACCAGCAAGCGCCAGGACCGTCTCTTAAAAGTGTTTCAGCTGCGGGATCGGGCTACCAGCAGTGCAGAGCTTGCTCAGGAATGGCAGCAGGCAGGTGTGAGTGCATCTGCACGCACTGTGAGGCGGAGACTCTTGGAGCAAGGCCTGGTTCAAGGAGGGCAGCAAAGAAGCCACTTCTCTCCAGAAAAAACATCATGGACAGACTGATATTCTGCAAAAGGTACAGGCAGTGGACTGCTGAGGACTGGGGTAAAGTTATTTTCTCTGATGAATCCCCTTTTTGATTGTTTGGGACATCAGGAAAAAAGCCTCATTCGGAGAAGACAAGGTGAGCGCTACCACCAGTCTTGTCTCATGCCAACTGTTAAGCATCCTGAAACCATTCATGTGTGGGGTTGCTTCTCAGCCAAGGGAATCGGCTCTCTCACAGTCTTGCCTAAAAACACAGCCATGAATAAAGAATGGTACCAGAATGTCCTCCAAGAGCAACTTCTCCCAACCCTCCAAGAGCAGTTGGCGATCAACAATGCCTTTTCCAGCATGATGGAGCACCTTGCCATAAAGCAAAGGTGATAACTAAATGGCTCAGGGAACAAAACATAGAGATTTTGGGTCCATGGCCTGGAAACTCCCCAGATCTTAATCCCATTGAGAACTTGTGGTCAATCATCAAGAGACAGGTGGACAAACAAAAACCTAAAAATTCTGACAAAATGAAAGCATTGATTGTGCAAGAATGGACTGCTATCAGTCAGGATTTGGTCCAGAAGTTGATTGAGAGCATGCCAGGGAGAATTGCAGAGGTCCTGAAGAAGAAGGGTCAACACTGCAAATATGACTTGCTGCATTAACTCATTCTAACTGTCAATATAAGCTTTTGTTACTCAATGTTTGCAATTATATTTCTGTCTGTGATAAAAACATCTGTCAAACACACATAAAAACCAGAGGGCAGCAGATCATGTGAAAATATAATATTTGTGTCATTCTCAAAACTTTTGGCCATGACTGTACAGACAGCACAGCAGGGGATCACAGCTGATTCTTTTTGTGAAATAAAACATTTCCCTGACTATTTTTAAACAATGTTTTACCTCAAAGTAAGAATTATTTGCGATCAAGTGCTGTTTGTCCGTATACTCTTTAGCGTCCTCCCTGCCCATGTGATGTGGTATGATCAGACCATGTTCCTGTACGGTCAGACACAGACATTACACAGTACACAGCAGGGGCACAATTATAAGATTATCTCAGCACAGGAAAGTTTTATTTAAACACATCCAATTGTGGAAATTATTATCATTCTAAAATCTATTGATTAAAATTAACTTTCTTCATGGGAAAACCTCTTTAAATGCTGCTGTTTGAGCTTGACAGCTGCCACCTGCCATGTATGCAGCCGGCTCACGCACACCCTGCTGGGAAGTAGTACATAGGAGCTCTGCCTGGTAATACAGTTTTATTCCATTTAGTTGTCAAAGTGCTTTGTCCCCTTGAAACAAATGATTATCAGGATGCCGATGATCCTACCCCAACTAGTCTAATTTTGAGGATAGGCTAAGCGTTAAAGTCCCAGATAACGCCTTTAAAGTCTCTTACTGAGAACTGACCATTGACATTTTGGGGTTCACAGAGTTCTGCGTCCTACATGATGAAAATCCAGTTTGTTTGTTTTTTTGTTTTGTTTTCTAAATTATTGTATGAACTGAATCTTGAATTTTATTTAACATCATTTTAGGTCTCTCCTTTCAAGATTTTTATCAGCAATGTCGTGAAGCCTTTCTTGTTAACAGCGATTTGACGCTAAGAGCTCAGCTGACTGAATTTAGAGACCACAAGCTGATCCGAACTAAAAAGGTAGATTTCATGGTACAGTCGCGCATTATACAGTGTGCTGTTTTTCAGAACAATATCACCATATATGTAACGCAATGTCGTGTTATTAAAAGGCAAATAATAAAGTACTATACTCCAGGTTTCTGTGATTGAAATGGTAATTAAAAGGCTAACAGCCGGGCGTCTAAAAGATATTTATTAAGAGCTTGTTAACGTTACCATCATAACTGCTGATTTAGGTTTTTTTTGTTTTTTTTTAAATGCTATTGAATTGAAAAGTACCATAAATGGCAAAGAAAACTTGACAGAGCAGAACTATGGGAAGTCTAAATAAAACTCTCTAGATTTGCTTCCCAATCTGTAACCATATTAAGTGGAAACAGAGACCTTGATTAATAGCAGAGCTGAAACTGATAGCATATTGTTTTATCAAAACTACAGCAAGAAGCCCAGTAAGTGGCCAGCTTTAGAATCCGGTTTCTGCCCCTTCTTTAGGATACTTCCAGACGGGTCATCATAAATATCTTTCCCTTAAAGTTGTTAAAGATCTTCTCCAGAACTTTATATTAGTGTTAACTTCTAGGAGAGACCTGATTTCTGTTGCAGTCTTGACTGCTTTGCTGTGTAGACTGGAACAGGGTCAGCAAGTACCCAATACGCTTCCTGGTCTCTTTCTGCTGTGCTCCTGTCTCTCTCTGAAAACTCTATTAGTCTATTGACGTTTTGAGAATGCGATGGAGTACAGCACCAAGAGACTGGGAAGTGTACTGGGTATTTGCTGACCCTGTTCCAGTCTACACAGCAAAGCAGTCAAGACATCAGGTCTCGTCTTGAAATTAACAGTGATATAAAATTTTGGAGAAGCCCTCTTATATCTATGTGGTTATAAATGAAAAACAAGCAAGTGTGAAGGTGCACTTAAATGTTTGGCCGCACCATGATGCATAAGGCGCCTGTACTTGGATTTAACTGTAGGGTTTTTGTAAAGGTAAAATGGCATAAAAACACACTGATTTGTACTAAAACCACTTACTTTATCATTGACAGGGCCCAGACGGTGTGGAATACTTGCTCATCCCATTGGATTTCGGGACCTTAACTGATTTTCTGGATATGGAAGACAAAGAAGGATAACAAGTCATCATATAGGGCAGGAACTGTGATAGATACTCCGCGCAGAGGGCTAGACCTTCACAAGAAGAACGTGCCTTACAGATATATTTTCATTGTGTATATCTGGGTGCTACAATATTGAGCAGTCTTAGTTTTTACATCTTGAGATGTACATGAACATGGCTGCTGTGCGGCGATCGGTTAACATTGATTATGAGCATGTTATAATGCAATTGGTCAAAAACAATGTTAGATTAGCGAATAAAATGTGAAATTTAGTGCAGGAGAATAGTGGAGCACTTGCCGTAGCCATCCAGTCACCACTTTAATGTTTCAAGAGCCGTCTGGGAAATGCGAAATTGAGTCTGGTATCCGCTCTTGCTTCACTTTTCATGGCATTCATTTTGATTAAGTATAATTTTATATTCTATTCTATTACATGATGTCTTCAAATACAATTGGGAAGTTTTTATGCATTGTTCCCTGAAAATGGAAGAGAAAATAATGTTGGTTTATTTTTGCCTTTGATTATATTGTATATTAAATATTTTTACTATGGAAGCATACTTAAAGCAACTTTCTAGTTTTCATAAACGTTCTAGAATATCTATTGTATGCTGCTTCCTTTCTTGAGATTTTGTGCTGCAGATCCACCAATTCAGAGGCTCTATAGCTGTCACTTTAGATGGACACAGCGCGCCTTTGACCCTTAAGGGTATGCCACACTAAACAATATCGCTAAGGGATCGCTAAAAAACGTCACTATTTAGCGATCCCGTTAGCGATATTGTTCAGTGCGGCAGCTTCCAGCGACGAGCTTCCTGCTGTGATCTCGCTCGTCGCTGGAATCGTTCCGGACCTATTTCATCGCTGGCGCTCCGCTGGGTAAGTATCTTATCGCTGTGTGCACTTTTCTTAGCGATTTAGCGGTACTTTTGTACCGCTAAAAGTCGTAAGAAGATCGCTAACGGCGATAGCGTCGTTTACTTAATTTCGCTAAATGTGGCCGCATTTAGCGATATAGAAACACATCCCGCTAGCGATGCATTAGTATGCGTCGTTATCTGTATCGCTAGCGGGATTGTTTAGTGTGGCAGTACCTTTACTCTTGCATTGACCAGCTCCGCTTGCACAGCTAGCCATTTTGTGAGCAGATGGGAGTGTCCCAGAAATACTGCGCCACGATTCATCAGGTAGTCCGACAACTGCTGTGGCCATCTCAGGTAATAGTAGGTGAGTCCAGGAATCTGCAGCATGAAAACTTCACATAGCAGAACGAAAAATGTGTATGTTTTATAACCAGCATCAAGGGGAAAGTTGTGTGTGCAATTCATGAATAGGTAAAGAGGGAATGACCTACACAGTGGATATAAAAAGTCTACACACCCCTGTTACTCTGTACTACATGCCAGGTTTTTGTCATGTAAAAAAAATAAAATCATACCAAAAATAATTGTTTCAGATCTTTTTCCACCTTTAATGTCACTCATAATTTGGACAAATCATTTGAAAAATACTGAAATCTTTTTGGGCAGACAAAAAGAAAGAACTAAAATGTGGTTGTATAAATATGTACCTTTTTGACTTAATGACGGCATTCAGTCTTTTTAGGTAGGAACCTATCAACAAGGCATATCTATAATTGGCAATCTTTGCCCACTCTTCCTTGCAGTAGCCCTCTAAATCTGTCAGATTGCGAGGACATCTACTGTGTACAGTGCCTTTTTCAGGTCAAATCAAAAATTTGCAATTGGATTCAGGTCTGAGCTCTGGCTGGGTCATTCCTAAACTTTTAACGTCTTCTGGCAGAGCCATTCTTTTGTTATTTATAGTAGGTGTTATGCTGAAAGGTGAAAGCTAGATTTTAGTAGAGGCCTGAAGGTTTTATTTAAAAATTGACTGATGTTTTGAACTTTTCACGATTCCCTCCATCTTGACTAAAGCCTTAGTTCCAGCTGCCAAAAACCCCCAAAGCATAATGTTGTCCCCACCATGTTTCACTGTGGGTATGGTGTTCTTTTGGTGATCAGCATTGCTGGCTTATTGCCATACATACCATTTGTAATAATGGCAAAAAGTTGAACCTCGTTTTCATCAGACTATGTAATACATTTTCACACATACTTTTGGAAAACTTGATGAAGGTTTGGATGTTTTTCTTGCCACATTACCCCACAGGCCACACATGAAGAATACAGGAGATTGATGTCATATGCAGTGCACAACTAGTACTTGCCAGAAATCTCTGCAGTTCCTTTAATGTTGCTGTAGGTTTCTTTACAGCCTCCCAGACTAATTTTCTTCTTTTAACAATTTTTGAGGGACATCCAATTCTATGTAATGTCATTGCTGTCCCACATTTAAGCCACTTCTTGATGACCGTGTTACATGGTATTTCCAGGATGTCCCTCCTGACAGCACCATGGAGGTCGTCCTTTTTATCCTTTTAGGGACAGAAAACACACGAGAAGTTATAAAGCCCCTCCCACCCTCTCTCCCTTTGGAAGATGCAGTTACCTTAGGAGGTAGACTCAGGAGGATCGGGGGGGCTCATCTTCTTTCCCCTGTCAAGCTGTCCCAAAGGGGGGGGGTTACACAGCCCTAACCACTCAAGCTGTGATCTTGGTCCACAAGCCACTTACCTCCTGTGGGGGCTTCAGCTTTGGCGCCTGCCTCTGGCACGCTGGTGAGTCCGGTGTATGTGGACCATGTGCAGGGGCACACTTCCAGTGACATCATCCAAGTGCGTGTGGTAGCGCGCACTTCCTGTCAAAGCCATAACTAAGCGTGCATTCCAGGGTGGAACACATGAGGCAAAGGGAATCTGCACGAAGACAAAATAATATAAGCTCATTACTTCTGTCTATGGAGGATTGCTAAGCTGGAAGCAGTGCATAGAATTAAGGATTCAGGCTGTTCAGATGCCCCATCAGAGCAGACCCTGGTGCATGTGAGTACTGGGAGTAAGGATTGCTACCCTGGGAGTCCTTTATATTTAGTGTCCCCATTCTGTGTATTTTTAGGACAGGGGGAACCTCTGCTGCATCAGTATCTGCACCTAAAAGGAAGTTGGGGAAGCCTAGAAAATGTGCCATCTCCAGTGTTAAATTTCCTGGAAAGGGTTGTCCACTGCTAGGACAACCCCTTCTCATTTCCCTCGCTTGGCCCGATAACATAAAGCTTATACTCGCCTCCCGTGCTAGCGTCGTTCCCGCGGTATCGGCAGTCACTCTCCCCGGGGCTGTCATGAGGTGTTGTGACAATCGGCACTGGCATCACTGTGCCCGCATGTAGTAAACAGTTGTGTGTAGGCTGCACTTCAAAGATCATCAGGGAGGAGCAGTCCACTTTTCTAACAGACATGAGATCCATGATTAGAGGAGGTACATGCTTCTATCTTCAATATCGTTCCCCCACATACATCTCAACCTGGTCCCCGTGCTAAAAGACCAAGATGGGAGATGTTCAGTTCGGAAGAGGATATACAGTCTCTCGGGGCTGATCAGGATGAAAAGGGGGTGATAACTTCAGAACCCCCGCAGGAGGGAAAAAATATTACTCTGATAATACAGATGAGCTCCGCAAGTGGTCAGGTCGAGGAATATCAGAAGTCTCTTTCTATTCAGGATGAGATATTTTGGGGCCTAAGGTCTCTGAAGAATAGAGTTTTCCTGGTGAATAATCACATCTGTGCCAGGACTATGGAAGAATGGGAGGATGCGGAAAAGAGACAAGTTATGCCCCGAGACTTTAGGAACTATCTACCCTTTGAGTCAGAGGACGTAAAACCCTGGGAGAAGATCCCGAAGATGGGTGTCCCGGTAGCCGAAGGTGCCAAAAAGACTTCAGTACCATTTAAGGACTCTTCAAGTCTTGGCGCTTATGGACAGGAAGGAAGGCTGACAGCCTTCTGAAAAGGGCCTGGCAAGCATCGGCAGCTAATGAGAGTAGATGTAGCTGCTATTTCAGTCGCCAGATCCATGCATCTGTGTATTGACAACTTAGAGGATCATTTCAGGAAAAAGACTCCTAGTGAAGTTATTTTAGGCTCCCTTCCCTTCCTCAGGTTAGCCATAGGATTCATGACAGATGCTTCCACGGAGCCAGTTAGATTTGCCCTTTCAAATGCAGCCCGTCTGGCCATTAAGATAAAAACTTAATCTAAGAACAAGCTCTGTTCCATCCCTTTCTCAGGATTAAAGGTGTTCGGGCCCCGTACTGGATGAGATTCTAGATAAAGCATTTCTCCGCAGGAATTCCCAGAAGATAAGGCCAGGAGATTTCAGCTTTTCGTAGGTCCCGCCCCTCCCAGAGGCAGGATTATAAAGGAAAAAGAAAGTGGCAGATGGAGCTACCCCAAAGGAGGTAAGGGTAGAGGTTTGGCGTACAAATTATTATTATTTATTATTATAGCGCCATTTAATCCATGGCGCTTTACATGTGAGGTGAGGTATACATAATAAATACAAGTACAGTAATCTTAGACAATACAAGTTACGACTGGTACAGTAGGAGAGAGTACCCTGCCCGTGAGGGCTCACAATCTACAAGGGATGGGTGAGGATACAGTAGGCGAGGGTAGTACTGGTCGTGCAGTGGTTTGGTGGATCAGTGGTTACTGCAAGTTGTAGGCTTGTCGGAAGAAGTAGGTCTTCAGGTTCTTTTGAAGGTTTCCATGGTAGGCGAGAGTCTGATATGTTGTGGTAGAGAGTTCCAGAGTAGGGGGGATGCGTGGGAGAAATCTTGTATGCGATTATGGGAAGAGGAGATAAGAGGGGAGTAGAGAAGGAGATCTTGTGAGGATCTGAGGTTGCGTGCAGGTAGGTACCGGGAGACGAGGACACAGGTTGTGGATGGCTTTGTATGTCATGATTAGGCTTTTGAACTGGAGTCTTTGTGTAATGGGGAGCCAGTGCAGGGATTGACAGAGGGGAGAGGCCGGGGAATAGTGGGGGACAGGTGGATTAGTCGGGCAGCAGAGTTTAGAATAGATTGGAGGGGTGCAAGAGTGTTAGAGGGGAGGCCACAGAGCAGGAGGTTGCAGTAGTCGAGGCGGGAGATGATGAGGGCATGGACTAGGGTTTTTGCATATTCTTGGTTGAGGAATGTACGGATACGTGAGATATTTTTGAGTTGAAGTCGGCAGGAGGTGGAGAGGGCTTGGATATGTGGTTTAAAAGAGAGATCAGTGTCAAGGATAACCCCGAGGCAGCGAGCTTGTGGGACTGGAGAGAGTGGGCAGTCATTTACATTAATTGATAGGTCCATTGGAGGGGTTGTGTGAGATGGGGGAAAGATGATGAATTCTGTTTTGTCTTTTTTTGAGCTTTAGGAATATAGCGGAGAAAAAGGATGAAATAGCGGACAGACATTGAGAGGATTCTGTTTAGTAGGGAGGTGATATCTGGTCCAGAGATGTAGATCTGTGTGTCATCAGCATAGAGGTGATATTCAAAGCAGTGAGATTCTATGAGCTGTCCGAGGCCGAAGGTGTAGATGGAGAAGAGCAGGGGCCCTAGGATTGAACCTTGCGGGACTCCCACAGATAGAGGGTGCGGTGAGGAGGTGGAGTGTGAGTGGGAGACGCTGAATGTCCGGTCTGTTAGGTATGACGCGATCCAAGATAGGGCCAAGCCTGTGATACCAAGAGATGAGAGGGTCTGTAGTAATAGGGAATGGTCCACTGTGTCAAAGGCAGAGGACAGGTCCAGGAGGAGGAGGACAGAGTAGTGTCGCTTGGCCTTGGCAGATAGTAGGTCATTGGTGACCTTAGTTAGGGCAGTTTCAGTGGAGTGGTGTGGCTGGAAGCCAGATTGTAGGTGGTCGAGGAGGGAGCAAAATGAGTGGTGGGAGGACAGTTCAAGATGGACGTGTTGTTCCAGTAGTTTTGAGGCATAGGGGAGAAGTGATATAGGGCGATAGCTAGATACAGAGGATGGGTCAAGAGAGGGCTTTTTGAGGATAGGTGTGATTCAGGCATGTTTAAAGCTTGAGGGGAAAACACCAGTTGTTAGTGATAGGTTGAAGAGATGGGTTAGGGTTGGGATGAAGTGGGATGGGATTGGGTCAAGTGCACAGGTAGTGAGATGTGATCTTGAGAGTAGGGTGGAGAGTTGATCTTCTGTAATGGTGGAGAAGTTGGTTTTGGAGGAGGAGGGCAGGGCAGTTAGGAGGAAGGGCTCTGGGTTTGTTGACCAAAACTGTGTCTGATATTATCAATCTTCTCCTTGAAAAATTAGTCAAAGTCTTCGGCTGAGATGAGGGGGGAGGGAGGAGGTGCTGGGGGCGGAGGAGAGAATTGAAGGTGTTGAATAACTGTTTGGGGTTGTGAGACAGGGAGGATATGAGAGATGAGAAGTAGGTTTGTTTAGCTGCAGCGAGAGTGGTCTTGAAAGTAGTGAGGGACTGTTTGAATGTGATGAAGTCCTCATTGGAGTGCGATCTTTTCCATCTCCACTCAGCAGCCCTGGAGGCTCGCCTCAGTTCTTTGGTAAGGCTGGTGTGCCAGGGCTGTCTGTTGATTTTGCGAGCTTTGGTATGTGTGAGAGGGGCGACCGATTCCAGAGCTGCAGCTATTGTGGTGTTATATAGAGCGGCAGCGGCATCCGCATCCGCATTGTGTAGGGAACTTATATCTGTAAGAGGGAGGAGAGATTCGGACAGTGAGTGTAGATAGAGTTGTTTAAGGTTTCTGCGAGGGTGTGCAAGTTTGTGGGGTGGGGATTGTGGACCTGGAGAGGAGAGAGAAGAGAATGTAAGTAGGTTGTGGTCAGAAAGAGGAAGAAGTGAGTTAGAGAGGTTAGATAGGGAGCAGAGGCGGGTGAAGATGAGGTCTAGTGTGTGGCCATCTTTGTGAGTGGCTGCAGCAGACCACTGAGTGAGGCTGAAGGAGGAAGTGATGGATAGAAGTTTAGTGGCAGCTGAGAGGGAAGCGTCGATGGGGATGTTGAAGTCCCCCAAGATGATAGTGGGGATGTCGGTGGAAAGGAAATGAAGTAGCCAGGTGGTGAAGTGGTCAAAGAAGGTGGTGGCTGGTCCTGGGGGGCGGTAAATGACAGCTAGTTGAAGGTTGGAGGGGGAGTAGATGCGTACAGAGTGCACCTCAAAGGAAGGGAGGGTGGCAGTGGGATGTGGGAGAAGGAGCAGTGATCTGACATGAGAAAACCAACTCCACCATGCTTGCTGCTGGGGCGGGGTGTGTGGGAAAGGTGGAATCCACCATAGGAGAGTGCAGCAGGAGAGGCTGCGTCAGAGGGGTGAGCCAGGTTTCAGTGATGACGAGGAAGGATAGTTTGTTATTAATAAAAAGATCATGGATGAAGGAAAGTTTATTTCAGACAGAGGGGGCGTTCCACAAATGGAAGTGAAGATGGCTCCGGTAAAATTGCAAAACTTTATTAGCTCGTTTAAAACCATGGCATTGTCGTGACATACCGTATTGCATGGATGGAGGTTTGGAAGGTGCAAAGAAATATGAAACACCAAACGCATTTTAAATACTGGGTTCTTAGGGTCCCGTCACACTCTTCAATGTCCCAGCGATCCCACCAATGATACGACGTGGATAGGATCGCTGGGACATCGTTAGCTGATCGCTGGTGAGCTGTCACATGGGCAGACTCACCAGCGATCAGGACCAGCGAGCACGCTGGTATCCAATGTACACATCGGGTAACTTAGCACCGCGCGGCACCTAGTTACCTGATATGTACCCTAGATACCGGCTCCCAGTGCTCTACAGCAGAAGCTGGGAGCCGGTAACCAGGGTACATATCGGGTTACTAGTTACCTGATATGTACATTGGATACCAGCTCGTTGATCGTTGGTCTCCTGCTGTCACACGCAGCGATGCGTGCTGGCCAGCGGGAGACCAACGATGAAAAAATGGTCCAGGCCATTCGACGACGATCAGCGATACCCAGCAGGGGGCAGGTCGTCGCTGCGTGTCACACTAAGCGAGATCGCTGGCTAGGTCGCTGTTGCGTCACAAAATCGGTGACGCTTCAGCGATCTCGCTTAGTGTGACAGGGGCTTTAGACTCTGTTTGGTAGAAATAGGGAGGAAAGGGTTTTTAAACACCTTAAGGCTGGGTCTCACATAGCAATACACCAGCGATCCCGACAACGATCAGGATCGCTGTTGTATCGCTACTGAGCTGCCAAACAGGCAGCGATCAGTACAAGCGACACTGCGGGTAACATCGCTTAGTTACCCGCAGTGTACCTTGGATACCAGCGCCCTGATGCAGGGAGCTGGTAACCAAGGTACACATCGGGTTTCCAGGCGCTGCGCGGTGCCTGGAAACCCACTGTGTACCTTGGTTACCAGCTCCCTGCTTCAGGGAGCTGGTATCCAAGGTACACAGCGGGTTTCTAGGCACAGCCCCATGCCTGGAAACCCGCTGTATACCTTGGTTATCAGCGGATCGCTGGTCTCCCGCCTGTCACACGCAGCGATGCGTGCCTGTCAGCGGGAGACCAGCGATCAAAAAAATGTCCAGACATTTCAGCGACGATCAGCGATACCCGGCAGGGGGGCTGATCGTCGCTGAATGTCACACACAGCGATATCGCTGGGGAGATCGCTGCTGCGTCACAAAACTAGTGACTCAGCAGCGATCTCGCTAGCGAGATCGCTGTGTGAGACGAGGGCTTTAGTGATTAGCATGATTGTTAGATTAGATCACAACTGTGATGAAATAGGGGAATTAAAAAAGACATGTTAATAACACAAAAATGGAATTAATTTGAGACCGGACAAGGATGATTGGTGAATGATAATAATATGATTATATTATAACATGGCTTAGTAGTGCAGCATAATTTCCCTTTTTAAATTCAGTAAAATTTTAAATGAAAGAGGCTACTCAAATTAGATTTTAAAATACGCCTCAACCATTGCTGAGACCAAACTCAGAAATAATTTGATACAACCAAAACCACATAATCAAACTGAGAAGCCATTTCATAAACCCACTTTGGTCTTCATATATAATACCCACTTCACAGCAATCTCAGATATGGTATATTGGAACCTTAATATCCTGAGAACCGACAAAACAATGCATACAATTTTTAAAGACAGTATCAGAATAGTCTCCCACCGTGCACCTACAATTGGTAAACGCTTGTCACCAAGCTTGTATTGCCCAAGACACAAATTCTAGCCCCTGCCACTGGTTATCCATGAGTGGATTTTTTTAAATGTGGATAGTGTCCATGCAAAACTCGCATATACCCTAAAAAAAAAAAAAAAAACTTTTTATTGTTCAGAATCATATAAATCATATAATATCAAAGACTTTCTAAATTACAATTCAGATTTTGTAGTCTACATCATTAAGTGCCAGAGATGCAGTCTGAAATATATTGGTTCCACGACTAGAAAACTCAAAAATAGAATGAGTGCATTTACATGACATTACTCAACCTACTAACCGAAATGTCTCCAATGCCTCATATCATTTTATAATATCACATTACAGAGACACAACAAATTGTGCATACTCCTAAACACATACGTGGGTGGGGACAGAGAAGGAAATATCCCAAGATCAGTGGGTTCTAAAAACCATTTCATCTGGGTATATGATAGTTTGGCCAGTTTCCACTCAAAAGGTTCATTCTAATGGATTCCCAGTCCCCAGCCGTTCTTTCTCCTATGTGGTCAGACATACAACACCTATTAAAAACCGGAGTTATAGTTTTCAGTTCCTTGTGTATGTAGAAAGATTCTGTGGTCACACATCAAGACTCTTCTCCATCAAAAAGCCCTCAGGCAAGTCCTGTACGATAATAAATTTAAGACGTCTAATGGGTGAGATACAAAAAGTTCAGGATGGAGACGAGAAAGTCAACCATACCCCTGATAGACAAAACCGCAGTGATGTGTACTTTAGATCTAAAAAATGCGTGCTACCACATCCCAATTCAGCCTTGCCGTCAGAAGTTCCTAAGATTTGTGGTAAAATCCCGGGGACGGATTCACCACTTCCAGTTTCAGTGTCTCGCCTTTGACCTAGCCTCAGCCCTCAGATATGCACGAAGTTTCGATCTCTACGCTGCGGAAACTAGGCTGGATTATAAATTGGAAGAAATCGGACCTGGTGCCCGGGATCAGGAAGATATTCCTGGGGATTCTCTTGGACTCCTGTCTATAGGCTTCATTCTTCCCGGGCAGAAAAGGATATATCAGTAAGAGACAGGGCTCGCCTATTCTCAATAAATCGTTGCTCAATCAGGGAGGCAATGAGAATTCTGGGGTTAAAAACAGCATGTATCCACTTTGTTCGATGGAGTCAATTTAATTTGACAGAACTTCAAAAAGCCGTTCTATCCACATAGGACAGACAGCAGGTAACCTGAGACAAAGAAATGTACCTGTGTCTTGTGGTGAGGAGGTCTCTGGTCTGGTAGGCCATTCCCCAAAACCTCCAATTGGGTTTCCCATGAATTTCCTCTCCATGTGTGATAATTACCATCAACGCAAGACAATCATGGTGGGGCCTTACTTAGAAGGGCAGTTTCTACAGGGAGTCTGGCCACCAGAAATTCAGTCCAGAACTTCAGGCTACAGGGAGCTTTGTGCTGTATGGGAAGCTCTGCAGTAGAGCCGGTCTCTAGTCAAAAGACAGCATGTAAAAATTCTGTTAGACAATGTAACAAAGGTATCTTATGTTTTCACCAAGGGAGGCCAAGACATCACACACACTACAGGGTCTAGACTCAAAGATCTTCCTTTGGGCAGAATGAACGGTTCTGTCCGTTTCAGCAGTCCACTTAGAAGGGTCTCAGAACCAGTTAACGGATTACATAAGCAGGCAAAAGATTTGGCCTATGGAGTGGATTGAATGGGGAAGTGTTCTGGATGCTGTGTCACCGTTGGGGCTTCCTCAAATAGACCTCTTTGCGACCAGAAAGAATTAAATTGTCAGGAGGTTCTGCTTAGTAAATCCTTCAGACAATCCCAAAGGGATCGAAGATCAATCCCAGGATTGGAGCAAAGATCTATCTTACGTGCTTCCGGCACTGCCCTTGATTTGAATGGTTCTAAGGAAGATTCAGGAGGACCAAGCAAAATTAATTTAGGTAGTTCCCTTCTGGCCTTGGAGGAGCCTATCCTGCTCCCCCTAAGGAAGAATCTGCTTCACCGTGGTCCTGTACTTCATCTTGACTTAGACAGGCTTCACCTTTCCGTGTGGATCCTGAAAGGCAGGTCTTAAGATACCAAGGTTTTTCTGACCAAGTGATATCTACCATACAGGCAAGCAGGAATCTGGTCACCTCAGCTATATACAATAAGATCTGGAAAAAATTCTGTTCAGAATGTGGTGAATCTTCAGTGGATATTTCTCGTTCAGATATCCCTAGAATTCTAGATTTTCTAAAGGCAGGGTTTAATAAAGGCCTAAGACCAAGAAAACTAAGGGTTCAAATTTCAGCCTTGAGTGTCTTCTTTGACTTTCCCTTAGCCTTTCACCCTTGGGTAGCCAGTTTCTCTAGGGCAGTACAGAGATTCAGACTGTTGATGAGAAAAATCAGTGCCTCCATGGGTTCTAAAGTTAGTGATCTGTTGTGAACGTTCTGGAGACGACTTCTGAGCTGAGTCTCCCTCTGGTGGTTGCTGACGTTATTGAAGCTGTATTGAATGACAAGGCTTCTGCACCTGGAAGCGAGGACTGGCAATCAGGAGAGAAGGACTGGGCTGATATAAGTGAGCTGCCTTCCCAGGATCCTCGCCAGTGATCAATTGTTGTTTCCTGGTCCATTTGGAAGTCAGCTGGTGTCTTGTCTTCGTCTGCTACTTTCAGATAAGTTATTTGCTGCTTGTTTCTATCGTGTTTGCTATTTCCATTTTTTGTCTGCACTTTTGTGGGAGGTTAGCCGGGTTCCCCTCCAGGGCCTGTGCTGCTCTGTTTTTCAGTAGCCACTGTTTATTGTTCAATTGCTCTGTCCCTGCTATTTGAGTGGCTATTTGAGGACCGAGCAATAAAGCCCCCACAACAGGGATTTTTTCCATGTGGCCTCTGTAAGGGGTGCCTTAACCTCAAAAAAAGCCCACCATTTCCACAACTTTGATGGTTCAAGAAAATATGACATCAGTAAACACATAACACACTTCATGTGAAGTCATTTATTACTCCAAAATGCTCTTGCCCACTGGTTTATATAGGACACACAACTCGAGAATTAAAGGTAAGAGTTAGAGAACATATCAGGGACATAGAGAAGGCCATAACGAAATAAGACGTCTCACTTCTCAAGACTCTACCACGGCAATTTAAAACAGTGCACAACTGCAATCCCAGGGACCTTACTGTGGTGGGCATTGACCAATTGGATATGGGAACCAGAGGGGGCGACTTAGGCAGGTCTTTAACACAATGCGAAAGTCGGTGGATCTATTGTTTGGGCACCTTGACACTACAGGGCCTAAATGAAAGTTTTGATTTCGGCACTTTCTTGTAATCAGAGCTGAAATGCTAATCTGGAGTTTAGTTCCTCCCTGTATACATAGCTATTTCTTGGGTCCCACAGCCCCTCCCCGGGTTCACTCAGGACCATTTAATCTTTACATTCTTTTTTTAATATAATTTTTAAAATGATTTTACCGTATGACCTTTATACTTACCTCAGAATGCATCCTTTCCTGTGCCGGTTGGTCTATTCCTTTGACGGACCATTGTCATAGCTGCCTTCTCCGCTGGAGCACGAGACCGAACCGTGGCGATGAACGGGAACTGAGTTATCTTTCACTTCCCTCACACTGCATGGGATAATAAGCACAAGACTTTGGATATGACATACAGACCATGGACTCACTATTAGTGCTATGGACACCAGAATCTCCATCACATTCATCCTCTTCCATCATGGATCCACACCTCTTCTTTCATTCTTCCTGGACTACATGAGATTTACTCTTTCGAGCACCACAAGAATTGAGCATTGTTTCATTTTTATTCTCTATCTATTCGGGACTTCACAAGAATTATTCATAGGGGGCATCACATGGACTATGAATCCCCCAACAAGCATCGTTTTATCTTATTCCCACCTGGGCCTCGGATCCTGACCATTTATCCCCTTTCCCCTCCTTCCCACCCTCTCCTGAACTCTGTTGAATACATTGTCTGCTTTGGACTAGCATATCATCATTCTTGAATTGGATCCTGGTATGAATATCCCGTCTACCTATTCACTTCATCTGCTCTCCACCCCTCACCTTGGTAGGACTTTCATTATATTTGCCTATCAATAGGTAAATGTTCTAATTGATTGACATCCCACCAACCAAACACGGCCAGACATATCACCTGCACATGATATTTATACATCTTGAGCTACACCCATTAGACGCGCCCCGGAAGAAGTAATAGCGAAACGGCGCGTTGGGTGTAAGGGGTACGCCACACGCCATCCTGACTGTACTACCATCTGTGTGGAGGTAATATACAACTATTTCATGTCTTTACAACCTGGTATGCATCACTGAGGAAAAGGCTTGCATTTACACCCTATTTATAGGTACCTGCTTATGGCAACAAGTAACCACATTTGCATATTCTGCAGAGCCTCACAAGGGACTGCATGACAATAAAGAGTATACTTATTTACTTGTCATAAATGCATAGCGTCACTCCACCACTCTCCCTCTTGTCCTACTTTTCCTGTGCCTACCTTCCCATTATTGTCCATTTCCTGGAGTACAGTAGCTTCCCCTCCCTCATTTGGAGGTCTTATCCCCTGTCTTTTTAAGTGTTTTTTTTCTTTGAATATCAATAAAAATATATTTTTATTTTTAAAAGGTTTGGAATCTCTTCTTAACAGGTGTTTTTTACCCTCACACCTGTCTTTTGTGTTACTAATTAGCTTGTGAAGTGCCCAATACCCATTTTTGTACGGACTTAAGATTTTGATAATATACGGTACGTAAAGGACTTGGCTGAAAAAAATTCACTTAGTTCTGGACCAAGTGTGCAAAGTAGCAACATAGGCGTCTCCATCTCCTGAATTATAAGAGTAGAATAAATGCTTTAAAAGGGGTATGAGGCTTGAAATCATTGTCTTCTTTTGTTAACCATGGTTACCTTCCAAGGAAACACGTGCAGTCATCATAGCTTTGCCTCAGAAAAGCTTTACAGTGAAGGGCATTGCTGCTTGTAAATTGCTCCTAAATAATCCATTGATAAATCAGATGATTGAAAATTTTAATTGCTGTGAAGAAGGCTGCAGGCTGCCCCTGGAAGTGCCAGCACTGTCTCCTAAAAACGGTACAGCTACGGTACCGGTTCAATACCAGTGCAGAGCTTGCTCAGGATTGGCAGCAGGCAGGTATCAGTGCACCTGCACACAGAGTGACCCAAAGGCTTTTGCAGGCTTACCAGGTATCAAGAATGGCAGCAAAGAAGCTATTTTCTCAGACTCATTGGTACATCTGGAAGAATGATTGTCTGAAGAAAAGGTGATCACTACCATGAGTCCTGTGTCATGCCAACAGTAAAGCATCATGAGACCATTCATGTGGGGGGGCTTTTCATCCAAGGGAGTGGGCTCACTCACAAATTTGACTAAGAATACTTCCATGAATAAAGAACTGTGCTTGTACATCCTCCAAGAGCAACTTGGATTTTTTCCAGCATGATGGAGACCATATCACAAGGCAATGGTAATAACTAAGTGGCTTAGTGAACAAGGCATTGAAATATTGCATTAATGGTCAGGAATTTCCCCAGATAGCAATTCAATTGCTTGTTCACTTGCTTTTTGAGGATTGACCACAGATTCTCACAGTAAAGGGTATGCCACACTAAGCGAGATCGCTACTGCGTCACCATTTATGACGCAGTAGCGATCTCATTAGCGACTTAGCTGTGTGTGACATGTAGCAGCGATGTGGCCCCTGCTGAGATGTCGCTGATCGCTTATGAACGTTCTGAGCCGTTTTTTGGTCGTTGGTGTCCCGCTGGTGAGCCTGAATCGCTGAGTGTGACACCCTTTATGAACGACTTCACCAGCGTCGCAGGTGGGACTAGGTTTTCCCAACGACCGCAGAGGTCATTATACAGATCGCTGATGAGATGTGTTTGGAATCACAGATCGATGAGTTGTGTTTGGAATCTAACTAGCGATCACATAGCGATCGCACTAGCGATCTCACCAGGTTAAGTCGTTGTCGTGATCGCTAGTGCGATCGCTAAGTGTGGCAGTGCCTTAAGGCTGTTCACAGGACTGTATTGTATCTCATCTGAGAAAATCAGACCGAATATGCTAATTACACTCTGATCAGAGTTTGATCACTTAGTGATCTGATTTTCTCAGAAAGGGAAAAAAAAGTCATCTTCTCCATTCTGTCAGTCTGTGAAAATCAGACAGATGTCATCAGTGTATTGACGAACCCATTGACT
>JARQOD010000007.1:30357327-30405322 GCA_033576555.1 Oophaga sylvatica | reverse complement strand
TCAAGAAATTTTGCTACTGCTTCCAAATCGTTGCCAGTTTCGTTTAAGCCTTGAATAATGCAGTCTTGGAATTGAGTTGGGTCAAACCTCTCCTTTTCATCTACAGTGAAAAATACAAAGGCATTAGAAACAGACATTATCAACCATAAAGATGAAAAAAGCCGATTTACAGCACAGGTCATGGATTGTTAGCACTTATGTTACATTATAAGGGTGTCCGTGGGCTCAAAATCCCACCAGTAATTGAACAGAAGAGGCTGCCAATCATCCCTGGCATTGAGAATGGAGATTTCTATTGACCATCACCTACAAAGCTCAGGCACATTGCCCGCTTACATTTTCTCATTCCAGACCTTTGATGTCAACATTTTACAGCTCCAATATTAAAGTGTGGTCAATATCTGCTCATACTGGAGACAAAGCTCACGTGCAGGATACACCAGGACCTCTTGTAGTTCGGGCACCCACATAAGTAAGAAGATGTCATCGGGGTGGAGAATCCCTTTAAATATCATTATCTACATCACACCGAGCAGCAGAACATCGGTAAAAGTAGTAAGTGCCAGAGGATACAAGAAGGCAGTGGTCACGCTTGCAATGTCCTACTCCCATGGGTCAACCGATTCAAGAGAAAATACAATACCTCTTTTTCGGGTCTTAAAACGCTGGCCAGATAGCGTTGGCTTTTGTTGCTTTTGATTATTCATAAAAAAGATGCCCTATAAAAGTGAAACACAAAATCAGCAGCAGTCAACAGGTCAAGAAAATGAAAGTCTGGTGAGAATTAGGTCTGAAAGGATTTTCATCCTCTAGTGTACATGCAGTTTTAGGTAGGGTTTCAGAACAGTTTGTCATGAGTTAACCCACAAATTTTGGCCATTGTATGACATCACTTTTTCTTCTGCAAACTGAATTGTTTCTGAGCTAGTGGTGGGAGAGGAGCTGCTACACTGCACTCACATGAGACTCCTGCTCTCCCATCCTGTCCACTCTCAGAAGCTAATAGCTATGTATTTAGCATCCTCATCCTTACCTTCCTCCCTTCTCCATAGGCTTTAATAAACAACTGTGACCTGATCCCTCAAAGAGCTGTCAGTTCTTCTTGTTTTGACATCACTTGCACGGGAGTGCTGGTCACTGCTTGTTGGGTTTTCTCCTTACAATGTGCACTGACAATGCGCTCTCTTGCTGGCTCCTCACTTCTCATGAGAGCCGGAGAGTGAGTGCACTGTCAGTGTGCTTTAAAAAAATATTACAGTGACAAGATTCTATGGAGCATCTGTCGAAATTGACAACTGACGCTTGATCGCTACAGCAGGGACTAGCCCAGCCCCTGAAACGGAAGTCACCGATGAAACCTCATTTCAGGGTCAGGGCAAAGGATATGGCAGTGACCGCAGCCTCTGACGATATCTCATTTGAGTATCCTAATATGCACTGGGGGTTCTCAAATGAATCGTCATCATACAGGATGTAGGTTAAAAAAACAAAACAAAATAACCCAAAGCCGCTAATCATTAATGGAATTTTTAATTAAAGTATATTAGAAAAGTGATTTTATTTTTACATTAGACAATTAGGATTAAAATAAAATGTTAGTTTCCGAACGCCCCATTAAGGATGTTCTAGGGTGAGAAGATTGAGATCAGGGGTACCATAACATCATTTATAGGGTGCCAATCTCCACGACCAAGCATGTTTGGGTTGTAGGAATTCCATGGTCACCCTACGGTTCCTTTAACACCTATTAAGGCTATATGCACACAGCATGTCTTTCCACTTGGATCACATCTGAAAAAGTTCTCACAAAAAAAAATAAATAAAAAGCACAAATAATGAACATAAGCACAGCAATGTCAAAATGACTTGCTGTGAACGCTTCCATCTTTTGATACTTCTTTTAACTACTTCAGAGTCGAGTAGCAGTGACAGGTCCATTTTTCTGGTCGCTTTCATACCAGGATTTTCCTGAAGGATCTACTGCTTCAAAAACTATGTGGGTACTCCAATGTCTTTACCCATTTTGCAAACCCTTCTTTTCCTATATTTCTTGCTGACACCCAGCACCCTACATCTCTCCGCTGGCTATGTATTCGCTGATCCTGCCATTTCCTGGGGTTGTTGTGACTTTTTAAATGGAAATAAACTGTAGGTTTCATTATTCACAGTGAAAGAATTTCTGTTAGTCATGTAGATTCATTTCCCTGCACGTCAGATCTCCTTAAAGGGAACCAGTCACCATTAAAATGCAGTGCAGTCAGCAGACCCTACTTTATAGAGCAGGAGGGGTGGGGGGAGCAGATTGTTAGCGTTTATGACATAAGATTCAGTATAATCTGTGTCTTCATCATTAACTCTCTGCTCTTTCTGGGATTTGCGGTCCTAGCAGTGACTGACAGCTTTCTTTGCATAAGTTTACATGCAGACATGGCAGTCAGTCACTGCTAGGACCGCAAATCCCAGAAAGAGCAGAGGGTTAAATGATGAAGACACAGGTTATACTGAATATTCTCCCATAAAACTGTAAATCAATTATAACAGGATAACACAAAACCCAGTAAGATGGTGCGGACTATTACTCCATACAACAGCATTCAGAAAAACAAAATACAAAGTGCAGCTTCACAGGATTCCTTCCCCTACACACTCTGGGACCCTAAAGATGCCAGTGTATGGTATATGGAGGCCGTCCTTGTAATGTATATATATCTGGAGTTCTTCACAACGTATAACACTACAGACCACAAACGTGATGTGAACAGGGACTAGACCACACTTGCAGTTAAACAGCACAGTCGCAGGGTCAGACAAGCGCCATTCAGATCCAGCACAGCGGTTAGTTAGGGTGAGTTTCCACGGTCAGGAAACGCTGCGTGTTTGGCGCTGTGCGCTGGCGCAGCGCCAAACACGCAGCGTCCAGATGTTACAGCATAGTGGAGGGGATTTCAAGAAATCCCGTCTCCACTATGCGTACATACGCAGGTGCAGACTGCGTAAACGGACTGCGGCGCTCTTTTAGACCGCACATGTCCTCGCGTATTGCGGCGAGGTGCGTCGCCGCAACAGAATTTACACGGGCTATGTAGCCCTGCGTTCTTTCTGGAGTTTCCGGAGGTGTCCTGAACACCTCCGGAAAGATCGCGCGTCATAAAGGGGGCGGGGCTTAGACGGAGCGGAATTTCCGCTCCGTCCAAAGCGCTGTGGTTCCGGACCGTGGAACCACAGCCTTATGATGTTCGCTGCCCACTTCCCACATACACACTTCCAGCTACTCTCCCCACTTTCTTCAGCTCCATTGTTCACTTCTCCATTCACACTACAAATCCCAGCTCTCCTTGCACGGGCTGGTGCAACACACCCATAGCAGAGGACAAGGGCACAGGACTATGGAGATGCAGCGCACATCACAGCTGAGCATGAGCAGATGAGCTTGTCTGTTCTGCACATGCTCAGAAGCAGAGACGTGCCTGGGGCCCCCGGCCGCCCACCAGCCCAGAATCCAGAGCCAGGACATGGGGAAATCAGACGCATCACAGGAAGTAACTAGAGTTTCACCTGGGGCACTGGAAGGTATTTAATGGGGGATTCCGGTTGGACGACATTATCCAGCAACAGGATCGGTAATAACTATTTGGTGGGGGCCGACTGCTGGACCCTCCTAGATTGCCCAAAATAGACCTTTATCCCAGAGTGGAGAGCCAGTGTACATGGCAGGCGGCCGCTCCGCTCATTCTCTATGGGACTGAGGGAAATAGCCGGGCGCTGCACTCAGCAGGAAAGAGTGGGGGCGGATGACTTAGCAATGTAACAGGGAGATCATGCTCTGATCAGATGATCGATGGGGCCCCAAAGGGTCTGACACCCACTACACATCAACTGATAAAGGGGCAGTCTGACTGGAGGAAGTTAGAGGGTTCATGGTGCCCTATCCATGGCGGCATTACAGGCAGCGCGCCCTTCTCCGGGATTTCAGAGGAAGCACATTAGTGCTGGGAACCAGAGATGAGATCAGCTGGCTCCGCCCCCACAGGCTTAACCCCGCCCCATAGCAGGTGATTGACAGGACTCTTCCGTGCACAGTGCACCTGTCAATGACTCTGGTAACAGGTTCCTCTGGGGCTGTAACATGGCGGCACCCAGGACAGCCCCTACACAGAGATCAGTGGTCACGGGGCAGACAGGGGGTAGTCAGGGAGTTGTGGAGGCATTTCCCAGCCCTGCAGTAATGTACGGACAGCGGGAGGCTCCGGAGCCATCACCAGGACGGGCCCGGCCATGTGCAGGGCAGGGAGGAGCCGCTGCATCAGCGAACACCGGGCAGAGACCAGGCAGGAGCCGCCCGCCCACGCTGCTTTTAGGGAAACATGAAGACGACAAACAAGGCAACAAAATACATGTACACCGGATAGCGAGGCAAAGGCCGCAGTCACACAGGGCCGCAGTCCTCCAGCGAGACCCCGGGCGCTCCGCACTCGGAGGCCTGCCGGAAACAAGCGCACATCTCACCGAATGTAAGGCAGGCAGGAAACGGGGCGGGTGGTTACGGGAAACAAACAACGAAGGCCTCTCCCGAGAAATTCCCCTGTGCTGTTCGACGACCAGGAGAAAGAGAGGCCGGAACGCGTCAAGGTTACGTCACTGAGGGCGGGCCGAGAGGATTGTACCACTGTGAGACCACATGTGGGGGATTATAGCGAGTTGTGTTATATGTAATACGAAAAGTAAATGTTTGATGTTTAGGCGGAATACACGAATGTGAGGCAGAAACCTACTTGTTAGCACGGGATATCGCTATTTACAGGCAGTGTTTCACATGTGTCTGATATCTGTTGTTCAGGAGTCCCCCCTGTGTGAGAGGAACATAGGGGCGCTCAGAGGTAATTGGTCAAGAGTGCGGAGGCGTGGCCTGTGCGAGGCGGGGGCGTGGCCTGTGCAGGGTAGTGACAGAACAGAACCGGAGGCGGAAGGTGACGAGGTGGACAGTGTGGGAGTCCGCGTTCTTGGCCTCCATTTTGGACTATTGTTCTTATGTGTCAGTATCTGGATTCTGGAGCTCAGACAGCCTCAGAGCAGCGGGGGTCAGGGCGGCAATGGCTGCGCTGCGGGTGACTGCAGCTCCCTGCTGGTCATGGCTCCTAGTACTGACACTGCTTCCTGCTGAGGCATCTCCTAATCCGCTCCCGGACGGGACTGAAGGAAAGGAATAAACCTAAACTCCTAGGCGCGGAGATATGGAGCAAGAATAGGCTTCTACACATTGGATATGGAACATTATAGATACTAGGAGAATGAGCGCATCTCCCATATAAACACATGTATATTCCCTGTGTATGATAGGTGAGGAATGAACAAGAAATACAGTTGTGCTCAAAAGTTTACATACCCCGGCGGAATTATTTATTTCTTGGCCTTTTTTCAGAGAATCTGAATAACACCAAAACATTTTCTCCTGTCATGATTAGTGGTTGGGTGAAGCCATTTATTGTCTACTGGTTTCTCTTTTTAAATTCACTATTCTTAAGCTGTGGTTCCACGGTCCGGAACCACAGCGCATTTGACGGAGCGGAAATTCCGCTCTGTCTTAAGCCCCGCCCCCTTTTTGACGCACGCTCATTCCGGATGTGTTCCGGACACCTCCGGAACACATGCGGAATGATCGCAGGGCTACATAGCCCTGTGTTATTTCCGTTGCGGCGTCGCCGCAACGGACTAGGACATGCTGCGGTCTGAAAAGATGCGCCGCATGTCCGGAAACGCAGGTCTTCCGCCTGCGTGTTTTACAGCATAGTGGAAACGGGATTTCTTGAAATCCCCTCCACTATGCTGTAACATCTGGACGCTGCGTGTTTGACGCTGCGCCAACGCACAGCGTCAAACACGCAGCAATTCCGGACTGTTTCCTGAACGTGGAAACACCCTAAGCGAGCCATCAGCCGGCTGTGCTTTGTTGTTCCCATTATGAAACAGTGGGTCTCCCATACTGTTTGCCTATGCAGTGAGTGGCTGGGCTGCCCAAAATTTAGACGCCCCCAATACCCCTTTGAAGAGACATAGAGGAGGGCCTCCTCAAAACAATGTTCCCATAATTAGGAAGTGGGTCTCCCATAGTGTTTGACTATGCAGTGAATACAAGGGCTGCCAAAAATTTGGAGGCACTCCAATGCCCCTTGGAAGAGACGTGCAGGAGGGCCTCATAAAGAAATGTTCCCATTAGAAAGGAGCGGCTCTCCTATACTTGTAATGCCCATGCACTAAGTGTGTATGGGCTGACAAATATTTCCCCCTGGGGAGTCTACATGAACATACCGTATAACAAATTTTTTTATGGGCATCATAAACTTTAAAAAAATTATGTGGGTGTTGCATCATGGACCACGGTCACCCTGGTGATATGGTGGAGGATGAGAAGGAGGAGGACAACAGCAAATAGGCCAAATCAGGAAGCGTATACCCATGTGTGGGTGTGAAGAGGTGCATGGGAATACACCTCCCAAAAAAAGACACTATTGGAGGTTATGTTTCGCTGTTCTCATTCGGTGGTATAGACAAGTTTGGCCCAATCCAGCCCTTGTTCATTTTTATAAGATTCAGCCTGTCAGCATTGTCAGTTGACAGGCAGATGTGCTTATCAGTTATTATTCCACCAGCAGCACTAAAAACCCGCTCTGACAAAACGCTAGCAGCAGGGCAGGTCTGGATCCCAAGGCGTAGAGAGCCAGTTCATGCCACGTGTCCAGCTTGGATACCCAATAATTATAAGGCACAGAGGAATCACGGAGGACGTTGGTACGGTCAGCAAGGTACTCCCTCAGCATCTTCCTAAACTTTGCACGCTTTATGAGAGTACCCCGCAACTCTGGGCCAGGGCGATGGGAGGGTCTGAGAAAAGTGTCCCAGTACTTTGCCATTGTTCCGCTGCGTCTGCTGGATTGGAGTTGTCTCTCTCACCTGTCCTCATTGGTTGTCCAACGAACTGTGACCTCTGCTGCCAGCGTTTTCAGATGGGAATTTTTTTAAGAATTCCGCTACAAGGGCCTTCTGGTGCTGCCCTTTTTTAGTAGACCTGTCTGCCTCGGGAATAAGAGATTGAAAGTTCTCCTTATAGCGTGGGTTCAGAAGTGTCACCAACCAGTAATGACTGTCACCCAAAATTTGGAGAAAGCGAGGTTCACAGGAAAGACAGTGTAACATAAACTCAGCCATGCGTGCCAGACTGCTTAGGCCTCTTTCACACTTCAGTCGTTTGGCGTCAGTTAAAATCCGCCAAAGTGTGAAAATAGCGGATCCGCCAGAAAAGTGTAAAAACGGATGCAAATGGATCCGTCATTAAGTTTTCAACCCAGAAAATGCATGGTACGCATTTCTGGCACGGAGGAGAGAGACACCCCGGACAGCGTTCTCAGCATTTTCTATGGAAGGAACGGATCCGCTGGCGGTTTCCGTCAAAAACGGATGGCAGCGGATCCGCCACCCGTAGGCGCCCATTATACAAAACGGCGGACGCGGCGGATCCGCCATAGTCCGCCATTTTGACGCACACAAAAAAAAGCATTGGACATTTAAAAAAAAAGGCGGACGCCAAATTTATGACGGATCCATCAAAAAACGGACGACCATCCGACCATCCATCAAAATCTGTTACTAATGCAAGTCAATGGGAAAAAAGCGGATCCGCCAAAAACAAATGGCGGATCCATTTTTTTTCACTCTTTGGCGGATTTTGACTGACGTCGCACGACTGAAGTGTGAAAGAGGCCTAACAGGCAAGACTTTCCTGTCCTCACCAAGAGGACGATTGACCATGCGCTCCTCCTCCTTGTCCTCAGGCCTTCCACGCTGAACAGACGTTTTGCAGGTAGTACCGTCTATAGCGCATGAAACTACACACATGGTCAAAATTGTTGGTACCCCTCGTTTAATGAAAGAAAAACCCACAATGGTCACAGAAATAACTTGAATCTGACAAAAGTAATACCGTATAAACTCATGTATAAGCCGAGATTTTCAGCCTATTTTTTAGGGCTGAAAGTCCCGCTCTCGGCTTATACGCGAGTCATATACGGGGGTCGGCGGGGGTGTCAGATCATACCCCTCCGCCGGCGTGTCTCTGCAGGCCCCCTGCTTCTCCCACGATCTCCGGCTCCTCCCTGCATCGGTCACATGGTACCGCTCATTAAAGTCATGAATATGCACATATTCATGACTTTAATGAGCGGTACCACGTGACCGCTGTAGGAGGAAGAGCTGCGAAGACCACCGGGAGAAGAGGAGAGGCTGCAGAGACGCACCAGCGGAGGGGTGAGTATAGCGATATTTACCTGTCCCGCTCCACCGCTGCGCTGCTCCCTCGTCCGACTTCTCTGGCTGTGAATGTTCAGGCAGAGGGCGCGATGACGTCGTTAGTGAGCGCCGCGCCCTCTGCCTGATCATTCACTGCCGAGGACCCGGAAGACGGAGCAGCACGCAGCGGTGGACCGGTCCGGTGACAGGTAAATATCTCAGGTGCCGGGGTCCTGAGCGAGCGGTGACACCTGTCACCCATAGCACGCCTGCTCAGGACACCGGCACCTGGCCCCCAGCGACGAGAGGTGAGTATGTCATTTTTTTGCAGCAGCAGCGCGGCAGCATAAGGGACATACTATGGGGCATAATCTGTGGAGCATATGGGGGCATAATCTGTGTAACATATGGGGGCATAATCTGTGGAGCATATGGGGGCATAATCTGCAGCATATGGGGCATAATCTGGAGCATATGGGGGCATAATCTGTGGAGCATATGGGGGCATAATCTGTGGAGCATATTGGCATAATTTGCAGCATATGGGGGCATAATTTGCAGCATATGGGGGCATAATCTGTGCAGCATATGGGGGCATAATCTGTGCAGCATATGGGGCATAATCTGGATCATACGGGGGCATAATCTGTTGATCATACGGGGGCATAATCTGTGGAGCATCATATGGGGGCATAATCTGTGCAGCATATGGGGGCATAATCATTTTTCACCCTATGCTTATACGCGAGTCAATTAGTATTCCCATTTTTTTGTGGGGGCATAATCTGTGCAGCATATGGGGCATAATCTGGATCATACGGGGGCATAATCTGTTGATCATACGGGGCATAATCTGTGGAGCATATGGGGGCATAATCTGTGCAGCATATAGGGCATAATCTGTGGAGCATATGGGGGCATAATCTGTGCAGCATATGGGGCATAATCTGTGGAGCATCATATGGGGGCATAATCTATGGAGCATATGGGGGCATAATCTGTGCAGCATATGGGGGCATAATCATTTTTCACCCTATGCTTATACGCGAGTCAATTAGTATTCCCATTTTTTTGTGGCAAAATTAGGGGGGTCGGCTTATACACGGGTCGGTTTATACATGAGTATATACGGTAATCAAATATCAATGAAAATGAACAAATGAAATTTCAGACATTTCTTTTCAACCATGCTTCCACAGAATTTAAAAAATAATAAAACTCATGAAATAGGCCTGGACAGAAATGATGGTACCCCTGAAAATAATGTGACAAAAGGGAAAAAATTGCGGTGTGTCCACTAATTCACATCACAGGTGTCTACAATCTTGGAATCAGTGAGTGGGCCTGTATAGAGGGCTACAGATACTCAATACTGAGCAAAGGGTCTGAATACTAATGACCATGTGATATTTCAGTTTTTCTTTTTTAATAAATTAGCAAAAATTTCTACATTTCTGTTTTCTTTCAGTCAAGATGGGGTGCACAGTGTACATTAATGAGAATAAAATGAACTTTTTTGAATTTACCGAATGGCTGCAATGAAACAAAAAGTTAAAAATGTAAAGGGGTCTGAATACTTTCCGTATCCACTGTATATTTCATATTCATTCCTCAACTACCGAGCTCAGGGAATATAGTATGCACCTGTTTATGTGGGATATGTGTTCATTTCCTAATTGTCCACATACAGTATATTCCATGTTCATTCTGTGGCCAAGATGCATAAGAAACCTATTGTCCATATTTCTAGACCTATAAGTTATGTTCATTCTTTTTAGTTATTCCTCTATTTCATTCTTTTTAGTATGTCCCCTCCTGGATGTCTGGAAAGTTTGGGGCTGGGTGCCAAGGGCCACCATATATGCTTCTGGGGGCCACTGTTCTGCGGCAGGCAGATATCCCACTAACAAAATAAAGCTGCACTCTGTAACGAGATCGCATATAAGCATGAAATATATGAAATATGAGTTGCATTACTGATCTAGATAATAAAACATTGAGAATACTTGGTGCGTAAATTGGCCAATTCATGTGTACCCGGGATTCTCGTTGCTGGGACCTATCCTGTGGGGACGCCTCTCATGGGCTGATAGTACTATGAGAATCACCTTATCGTGGCTGCTAGGTACACATGAATTGGCCAATTTATGCGCTAAGTATCTCCATCTAGTGCAGTAATTCTATTCACATTTGATATATTTCATATCTACGTGCTATAGCGCTACAGAGTGCCACTTTGTTTGTTACATATGGAGATGACTACTCTTAGTAAGCACCTGTACACACCTGATTTCTGTTTGGAAGTGACGGTCAGTCTTTTGATATTTGCAGGCAGATATCCCATCACCCTCACTAATGTATCTCTGCGTCTATATAATAAGAAATCATGGATGATGAGCTGCTGCTCCACGATGCTGTAGTTGGTTTCTTAGGCCTCTTTCACACTTCAGTCCTGTGACGTCAGTCAAAATCCGTCAAAATGTGAAAAAAACGGATCCGTCATTTTTTTTTGGCGGATCCGTTTTTTCCTATTGACTTGCATTAGTGACGGATTTTGACGGATGGTCGTCCGTTAGGTCCATTTTTTGACGGATCCGCCAAAAAATTGGCGTCCGTCATTTCAGAAAAACGTCCAATGCAACTTTTTTTGTCCGGGGTCTCTCCCTCTCCCTCTACTTCTCCATCTCCCTCTCAATCTCTCTATCTCTCTCTCGCCTCCGTCCGGACTTACATTTCCGGAACGAAAATTTCATCATTTCCGGGTGGCAGATCCGTCAGAAAACTGATCCGTTTTACATCCGTTTTTACACTTTTCTGACGGATCCGCCATTTTCACACTTGGGCGGACGTCACACGACTGAAGTGTGAAAGAGGCCTTATTCAGCAGTCTCTAATGCAGCAATTTGTTTTCTATTTTTTTTTTATAGAACCAAGAAAAATCACAATACTAAAATAGGATGCAGTGAGATGCCCTGATATGACTACACTTAAAAGCAGCTGCGAAAACTATAAAGCTGGCACAAATAATGGGTATCAAACCGGCTACTGAAGGGCGTTATTGAAAAGGTTAAATGATTTTGGGCCACTGATCTCACACCACCATTATACAGATAGTGATGCCCTGCATCTAATTCCGATCACTCCAGTGTTATGATTTGGTAACTGAGGAGAGCAGGCAAAAAAGGAAATACACCAGAGCAGTTGGAAACTATAAGATTGCAGTACCCTGACTAACCACCACAACTAGAGGCAGCCGTGGAGCGTTCCTACGTTGGTCCTAGACGCCTCGTCACAGCCTGAGAAACTAACTACACCTAAAGATAGAAAGAGGAAATCTATCTGCCCCGGAGCAGATCCCCAAAGAACATAGAAAGCCCCCAAACATGTAATGGCGGTTAGACAAGAAGAAATACTGACACAGACAGAAAATAGTATGAGCAAACGTTGGGGCCCAAACTTACTAAATAGAAAAGGATAGGAAGGGCACTTACTGCAATCCCAAAAAACCCTGAAAAGCACCAACTCTACTAATTTCAAAAACACCTGAGATCACACGACCTCTACCACCTAAATTAGTTCTCTGGTGTAACCAAAAACAAAACAGCAGCCACTGAAAAAACTGGAAAAAGCAAATGTACAAACATCAGTGGCTGAACTGAACTGAGAGGGCAAAAGCCCCCACAGAAGTGCAGGACAAAATGCAAAAATCAAGCACAAAAACAAAAAGAAGAAAATGTCTTCTCTGTTAGCAGGAGATTCAGACACGACACAGCAGGCTACCAAGGAAACAGGAATCAAGGATTGAGACCAGAACAATTGATCACCGGCAACCCTGATGGGAAGGCGACTCCCTTATATAAGACCAGTCAGTAACACCTGATTCCCAATCCTCACAATCTTCACTGGACAGTCCAGTACCGTTTGTAACCACCAGAGGGAGCTTCTGCTCAGAACTCATTTCCAGCCTATTCACAACAGTACCCCCCCTTGAGGAGGGGTCACCGAACCCTCATTTGAGCAACCAGGTCGGTCAGGATGAGTTCTATGATAAGCACGGATGAGTCTCCTAGCATGGATGTCCGAAGCAAACACCCAAGAATTGTCTTCCTGACCATAACCTCTCCATTTAACCAAATACTGGAGTTTCCGTCTAGAAAAACGAGAATTCAATATTTTCTCAACCACATACTCCAGATTGCCCTCAACCAAAACAGGGTCAGGAGGCACAGTAGTAGGAACCACTGGCTCAACAAACCTCTTCAACAAGGACTTGTGGAACACGTTATGGATCTTAAATGTCCCTGGAAGAAGCAAACGAAAAGAAACAGGATTAAGAATCTCCATGATCTTATAAGGTCCAATGAACCTAGGCTTAAATTTAGGAGATGCCACTCTCATAGGAATATTTCTTGAGGACAACCAGACCAAGTCCCCCACTTTAAATCGAGGACCATCAGTCCTATGCCGGTTAGCAAACCGCTGGGCCCTCTCCTGAGAGAGGGACAACCTCTCCACTACCTGGTCCCAAATCTGTTGCATACGCTCCACAACAGAGTCAACACCTGGACAGACAGAAGCCTCCGTCTGTCCTGAAGAAAATCGAGGGTGAAACCCAGAATTACAGAAAAATGGAGACATCAAAGTGGCAGAGCTAGCCCTATTATTAAGAGCAAACTCAGCCAAAGGCAAAAAAGAGACCCAGTCATCCTGATCAGCAGACACAAAGCATCTTAGATAAGTCTCCATTGTCTGGTTTGTTCTCTCAGTTTGACCATTGGTCTGAGGATGAAACGCCGAGGAGAAAGACAATTGAACACCAATTTTAGAACAAAAGGTCCTCCAAAATCTGGAAACAAACTGGACTCCTCTGTCAGACACAATGTTCTCAGGAATGCCGTGTAAACGAACCACGTGCTGAAGAAACAAAGGCACCAATTCAGAGGAGGAAGGCAACTTAGGTAATGGCACAAGATGTATCATCTTGGAAAATCTATCGCAAATCACCCAGATGACGGTCATTCTCTGAGAAACAGGGAGGTCGGAAATGAAATCCATAGAGATATGGGTCCATGGTCTCTTGGGCACAGGTAATGGCATCAACAAACCACTAGAACGAGAGCAAGGCTTGGAGCGAGAGCAAGTCCCGCAGGACTGCACAAACTCCCTGACATCACGAGACAAGGTAGACCACCAAAAGGACCGACTAACCAAGTCTCTGGTACCAAAAATTCCGGGATGACCGGCCAACGCGGAACAATGAATCTCAGACATTACACTCTTTTTCCACTGGTCCGGGACAAACAATTTCCCAACAGGGCAGCGCTCGGGCTTATCCTCCTGACACCCCTCCAGAGCCAGTCTCAAATTGGGCGAGATGGCGGAAAGAACTACACCCTCTTTCAAAATAACAAGGATCAGATAACTCAGGAGAGTCCGCCAGGAAACTCCTCGAGAGGGCATCCGCCTTAACATTTTTAGTGCCAGGAAGAAATGAAACCACAAAATTAAAACGTGTGAAAAACAAGGCCCACCTGGCCTGTCTAGGATTAAGTCGCTTGGCAGATTCCAGATAAACTAGATTCTTATGGTCCGTAAGGACCACCACCTGATGTTTGGCTCCCTCCAGCCAATGTCTCCACTCTTCAAAAGCCCACTTCATGGCTAATAACTCCCGATTACCCACGTCATAATTACGTTCAGTGGGAGAAAATTTTCGAGAGAAAAAGGCACAAGGGTTACTTTTAGAGGTCTCTGGATCTCTTTGGGACAAAACGGCTCCTGCCCCAATTTCAGAGGCATCCACCTCCACCTGAAATGGTAGAGAAACATCAGGCTGCCGTAGAACAGGAGCAGAAGTGAATCTCTGCTTAAGTTCCTGAAATGCAGAGACTGCCTCAGGAGGCCAATTCACCACATCAGAACCCTTCTTGGTCAAATCAGTTAATGGTTTAACAATAACAGAGAAATTACCAATAAATTTACGATAAAAATTGGCAAAACCCAAGAATCTTTGAAGAGCCTTTAATGAAGTAGGTTGGACCCAATCACAGATGGCCTGAACTTTGACCGGGTCCATTTCAATAACAGATGGGGACAAAATGAATCCCAGAAATGAGATCCTCTGAACGCCAAAAAGACACTTTGATCCCTTCACATACAGAGCATTCTCTCTCAAAATCTGGAACACAGTCTGAACATGTTTTACATGAGAGTCCCAGTCATTGGAAAAAATCAAGATATCATCCAAATAAACAATCAGAAATTTATCCACAAAATCCCTGAAAATGTCATTCATGAAGGACTGGAAGACAGAAAGAGCATTAGTGAGCCCAAAGGGCATCACAAGGTACTCAAAATGCCCTTCAGGGGTATTAAATGCCGTCTTCCATTCATCCCCGTGCTTAATGCGAATAAGGTTATATGCCCCCCTGAGGTCAAGCTTGGTAAACCAAGTAGCGTTTTTCACCCTGGAAAACAGATCAGAGATCAAGGGTAACGGATATTGATATTTCACAGTAATATTGTTCAAGAGACGATAATCAATACACGGCCTTAATGAACCATCCTTTTTGGCCACAAAGAAAAAACCGGCACCTAAGGGTGAAGAGGATGGTCTGATATGACCCTTCTCCAATGACTCCTTGATATAAGACCGCATAGCGTCATGTTCAGGTACAGACAAGTTAAAAAGGCGACCTTTAGGGAATTTACTACCAGGCACTAATTCAATAGCGCAGTCATAGCTCCTATGGGGAGGTAAGGATGCAGATTTACTTTCGCTAAACACATCAGAAAAATCAATCAAAAAGTCAGGAACATCCTGAGCCTGGGGGGAGGCAGAAAAAACAGGAGTGTTGGTATTAACACATTGGCAGCCCCAACTGGTAACAGACACAGATTTCCAATCCAAAACAGGATTATGAGACTGTAACCAAGGGAAACCCAGTACGATAATGTCATGCAGATTATACAGAACCAAAAATTTGCAACTCTCCTGATGATCAGGTTCTACCCTCTGTAAGCTTTTCAGGGGATATAGCTCTGGGATCGCCGTCTGGGTAGACAGAGTGGCACGAAAACAGTTCATTCACACAGCAGTTCTGGTGAAAACTGGCCGCAACCAGCTTTATTAAAGTCCACAGCAAACAGATAAAAATAAATCATAAACAGAAGACCTAGGCTTGTCTAGCCACTAATTACACTTAGATAGATTTCCCTATCTATCCGGGTCCCGGCTCTACCAGCCGGGGCCAAAACAACACATATGTTCAGCATTTGTCAGCATTTACCAGCATGGAGGTTCACAGATACTCCTCTTTGTGTCTGAAGGCACATCCAACGTCCAGACTTGAGAGAGATCCCCTCCTATTCAGCCGCTATTCGCACAGATTCTCACTGAGACTACTCCTGTGTCCGGGGGTACATCGAGCACCCAGACTGAGATAGCTCAAACTCCTGGAGACACCTTCTTGTGCCGGGACACCTTCCTGTGTCCAGACTAAGCGTGCTCCCACTCCTGGAGACTGCTTCTTGTGCCGGGACACCTTCCTGTGTCCAGACTAAACTAGCTCCCTGTCTGTATTCCCAGACACCTACTTCTGGTTTCCTAATTATCACCTGAGTGGCCACAGGTTTGAGCTGCAAACGTGTACTTGAATGGATGGTGTAATGACCTTTCTCCACCACTAGTTTTACAAAGGCACACATTTCCCTTATACAAGTCAGCAAAGTACCTGTGAAATGTACACCCCATTCAATACATATGCTCTCACTGTCTCACATATCCCCCCCTCTTCTCCAGACCGGAGGGCTGGTCAACAATCCAAAAGAGACAGTGAACTCCGGACCAGTCATCTCCATCATCAACTTCATCTTCACTACCGTCCATTTACCTTCCAAGGCCACTAGCATCCACACAGGATCCAGTCTCTGACCTTTCAGGCAGTCAGGCTTCGCTCGGCCTCACCAGGCCTCACACAAACGGTGCCCCTTACACCAGGGGAACAGGAAACAGGCCTCCTCTGTCTCCAATTAAGCAGGGTTTATATACCCTTACACACACCCACACACACCCACACACACGGGACCTGACCTGATGTCATAGTCATGTGTTCAGACTTGTGTGTGTGTAAAAGGACCTGTGTGATGTCACAGTCATGTGACTAGTCAGCTGGGGAAGGAACATGGACAGTCAAACACCCACACTGAGCCATTAAAGAATGCCAGCCAAGGGCTGCATTACATATTCCCCCTTTTTCAAACTTGTAGGGTTGAACACAAAATACATCCAATCACATCAACCCACAGTTCACACAGAGACCATGTACTTGTCCATTGCTCTGTTCAGCCCCCCGGAACATTAGTCAATGACATTCGCTCATTCCTTAGGGACCTACCGTCTGTCATTGTCACAGACTTCGTCCAGTCACATTTCTGGGTCGTAACCTTGTCAGGTCTCCCCTTCGCTCCCAGCGGTCAATCGTAACCTTGTCAGGTCTTGCCTGGGTATCTAAGGTCCGGTTAGACTTCGTACTGTCCCGTACTCTATCGGGTCGTCTGTATGGGCCTCTCAAACCTGAGTTACTGGAGGTCTCACTACCTCTAAACCCACGCCCACTACCCTCAGTAGACGGCTGCCATCTTCTGTTGCTCAGATGATGCTGTCTATCTACTCGCTGTCTAGCGAGATTCAATTGTTCTACCTCTCGCAGGTAGGTCACACGGTACGCCACCAGCATGCGCACATATTCAAGACTTTCTTCCGTTCCTATAGCGTAGAATGACACCATGCCGTCTTCATCTGGTATCCAGTCCCGACGATCACGTGGACTGCTTACTTTCACCACACCAGACTTCTTCACCATTATCTGCATGGCTCGGCCATTTCTCCCAATCAGCTTTCTCACCAGAACATGAGGCACCCGGATGACCTTTTCCCGCAGACTGTGAGCACTTCTCATAAGCTTCAGTTGTCTAACGGCTTGTTCTGTCTTCAACCGGAGAAACCGCTTTGTGCGAATACATCGCCAGTGCATGTCACTTAGGATTGCCACCCTCTTCACTGTAACTTCAGTCGTGGACAAGACCACCAGCTGTTTAGCTCCTGAGGTCGAGTACACCTTACAGGCTCCCACGGCCTTCCTAAACGCTTCATGCACAGACTCACGGGTGCATTCTTCTCTCAAGTCCTCGGGTACATCTACGAGGCACTTGAACCGACACGTTTCGGTCTCACCAGTGGTTTCCAGACGATCAATCAGCTCAGGGTTCAGGGACAACTGACTGTCAGCTTCTTCCCCCTTTACGCTTCTTCTGAGCTGACTCACAGCTACAAATTCGTGAATTTCCGTCCTGACCACTTCCATTTCACATTTATCTTCCGTTACCACACTCTTAGCTCTCCTCAGGTCTATCTTCTCCTGGCCAAAAGGGAGCGAGTGCAACGTGTTTGCCCTTTTCTTTCTCCAAGGAGGCCTTGTTCACCCAGTGACACTGTATCAGGCGACTTTTCAGCCCGAGAACTTCTTCCTCTAGTTCCACCATTCGCCTCTCAGCTGCCCGTCTCTGAAGCTTCTCTTGCGTCCACTGGGCTTGTAACCACTCCTTGAGCTCCTTGATCTCGGCTCCGACATCCACCGAATCATCCGAACTCACATCACTCGAGGAAGTATCTGCTTTACACCTCCCATCTCCAGTGGCCAACTCCTGGCCCTGGTCTGTAGCTTCTCTGATGGACTCCTCCATCTTTTCCCGCTCAGCTTCCATTTGGCTGAGCTTTTCCTTAAGGCACATCTCCGCCTTCTGGAGAGTATCACAGGACATCTGTAGCTCCTTCACCTGAGCTTCCAGACCTAGGGTCTTTCTGCGCAGATCACCATTTTCATCACGGGTGTCCTGCAGAGTGGTCTCAACCACCTGGCGCATTTGCTCTGCATCCATCTTATCCTCTTCTAGTTTTTCTTTGACCCTGAGGAGATCCACATAATCTCTCTTCATCTGTTGCAGTTCCCTACTGCGTTCACCACACTCCTTCTTGGAGTCACACAGCTCCTGGTTGAGCTGTTCGCGCAGTCGTTCTAGGATTTGTTCACTTCCAGAAACTCCATCCTGCAGCGCCTCCTTCTCACGCTTCAACTGCAAAACCTCTTCCTTGATTTTGCGGCGGTCCTCTTTAATGGCAAAGAACATATTCTGCCACAGGATAACTTCCTCGTTGCTTCCTTCTAGGACTCGCTGGTCTGAGGACACGTCCTCCAGGTTTTCACATAATTGCAGCATGTCACTCTGATACTGCTGCCGAATAGGTTCCAGCTCTTGGCCATGACTGGCCCCCTCCTCTTCTACCTCTAAAGGAGAATCCACACTTGAAGCATAGGCAGACAGTACTACATTCTCTTCATTTTCATTTTCAGCGAGTATTACCGGAACAACCTTTTTGTGGCCCTTGCGCCGTCGACGACGAGAGGAGGACTCTCTTCCCTCGTCTAGCCTCTCCTGACTGACCTCACTTTTTACTTTCATAGTGTCCCAGTCAGCTACGGGGTCTGTGTCACTCCCCATGGTGTTGTGGACTAACAGGTCACCTCCCACTTTGACGTCACCCCCTTCTACTGGAGCTACCCCGTTATCAACGGTCACATTGTCATTTTTAGGAGGTACCAACCCACCACCAGTAACAATTTTCAGTTTTCCACACTCTACACTCTTGTGAAAATCCGCCCCTTTTTTAGACTCCGCCCCCTTTTTAACAACCACACCGGCAGGGTAATTTTTACACAAAAAATCAGCAGTAGTCTTAGGACTCAGTTCACAACATCTCTTACCACCTCCCCGGGCACTCTGTGACAACACTGGCACCCCCGGAGAGTCCATAGAATGGTCCACTGCCTCCATTCTATACGGTGCCCACAGCTCCCGCACCATGTCCAGTTGCATGTCCAGTAGACATTTCTCAAATATGCGGTCCGACTTGTCAGACCCATTCGCTGCTCCGTTCACAGCCATCGCGGAGCACTGTTCACACCAGAACTTCACCGCTTTCCCTTGAAAAAATCTTCGTGGCCCCGCCGAGCCACAGCAAAACTGGATTTGAGTGCGACGACAATCTTCGTAACCCCCACCGAGTCACAGCAAGATGCCTTCGTGACCCCACTGAGTCACAGCAAGATGCTTGTATCCACACTCGTCGTCCATGCTGTCAGACTTCTCTGTCTCAACAACGGCAGTCTTCACTCAAGACACACACACTACACAGCTTTTTTTTTTTTTTTTTTCACAGAAAGTTCAGCTTGCTGTGCAAACACCCTTTTTTTTTCTTTTGCAAAGTCTATTAGGGCTACTGTCTCTTTAAGACTGCTCCACAGACATTTCTTTTGCTGCTGCACATTCCACAGTCATTTTCACAACAAGTTCAGCTTTGCTGTGCATACATTTTCTCTCTGCAGACCCTATCAGGGCCACTGTCTCTCCAAGACTGCTTCAATAGACGTTTCTCTTGACACACTTTTTTTTTTTTTTCTCTGCTGCTATTTCAACAGACTTCACCTTTATTGCTGTCTCTAAGCCACTGTGCTGCACACACATTCCAGCACCAATTGTATCAGCCACTGTGCTGCCCGCATTCTCCACCAATTGTAAGCTTTTCAGGGGATATAGCTCTGGGATCGCCGTCTGGGTAGACAGAGTGGCACGAAAACAGTTCATTCACACAGCAGTTCTGGTGAAAACTGGCCGCAACCAGCTTTATTAAAGTCCACAGCAAACAGATAAAAATAAATCATAAACAGAAGACCTAGGCTTGTCTAGCCACTAATTACACTTAGATAGATTTCCCTATCTATCCGGTCCCGGCTCTACCAGCCGGGGCCAAAACAACACATTGTAATGTATGTAGTACAGTTTATATAGCGTCTTGTGCTTGGGTGCGATGAAAACACAGGAGTCACAGGTTTGATATAGAAAAGTCCTGTATTACTTCATACAAGTTGGCAGAAATAGTCACACAGTTTGCAGACACAGAAACAGGAGACACAGCAGGCCAGAGTAATCCAAGCTCAGCAATCACTCTCCAATACAGATTCAGGATCTTCTTCTCTGTTACCGTAAGTCCATGCAAACGTGGGTCTTTCAAAGAGCAGGGTTCAGAGTCCACAAGTGCTTCAGAGTTCCTCAGTAGGAATAGCTGGAGTACAAGGTCCAAGGCTTACAGGAGTCAAGTCACAGGTTCACTGCAGGCTAGATTCTGAAGCACTGATTGTTCAGCTGTGGCTGCTTAAGAAGCAAAGGAGAGAATCAGGGCGGGAACATGCAAGCTGGAAACTCCATTTTGACTGAGGGCAAGATAGCTGCAGCAAGACAGAAAGTAAAATGGCTGACGAACAAACTGAGTTTCAGGAATATATACATAGAACCTTACATTACTCCCCCCTTAAGGACAACCTCCGGATGACCTCAGACCAGGCTTGTGTGGGTACCTCTGATGAAACTGACGGAGCAAGCGAGGAGCATTAACGTTATTGACCGGTTCCCATGAGTTGTCCTCCACTGGGTAGCCCTGCCATTTAATCAGATATTGTAACTGATTTCTATACAACCTGGAATCTAAAATCCTTTCCACCACAAATTCTTCCTGACCATCGACTAGCACTGGGTCAGGGCAAGGAGAGGAACGTCCAGGAAACGTATTGGGTGTCGCAGCCTTTAGTAGGGATACATGAAAGACAGGGTGGATTCTCATAGTTCTGGGCAGTTGAAGACGACAAGCAACGGCACTTATAATTTTACTGATTTTATAGGGTCCAATGTACTTATGTCCCAACTTAGACGATGGAATCCTTAACTTAAGATTTCTGGTTGACAGCCAGACCAAGTCTCCTACCTTGAAAGCTGGTGCAGGTTTACGAAATTTATCTGCTGCTTTCTTGTACCTTTCTTGAGCCGATTCCAGATTTTCCTTTAGAAGATCCATATTCTTCTGTAAAGACGTGATTCTTTCAGCCACTGCTGGTAAAGGCGTTTCTATGGGAAATCGTGGTAGAATGTTAGGATGATAACCTAGATTAGAGTAAAAAGGAGACTGTTTAGTGGAGGCACTCTGAGAGTTGTTATACGAGAACTCAGCTAATGGAAGTAGATCCACCCAATCATCCTGTAGGTGGCAGATAAAGCAGCGGAGATACTGCTCCAGGGTTTGATTGGTTCGTTCGGTCTGTCCATTAGTCTGGGGATGAAAAGCAGAAGAAAGGTTTACTTTAATGTCCAATGCTGCACAGAAATTTTGCCAAAACCTAGAAGTAAATTGCACCCCTCGATCCGAAATAACCTCATCCGGTACTCCATGTAAGCGAAACACATCTTTAATCATCAAATCTGATGTCTGTTTTGCAGTGGGTAAGCCGACACAAGGGATAAAATGAGCTGCCTTTGTTAGACGGTCAACCACCACTAGAATGGTGTTCTTCCCCTGAGAGGTTGGTAACTCCACAATGAAGTCCATAGAAATGGATCCCCACGGGCGGGACGGGGTGGGAAGAGGCTGTAACAGACCAGTTGGTGAGGAGCGAGGTGTTTTGCATCTTGCACAGACCTCACATGAAGTGACATAATTCAAAACATCCTTCCTGCAAGTGGGCCACCAAAAGAAACGAGAAAGAAATTCCTGTGTCTTTAGAATTCCTCTATGCCCAGCTATCTTGGAATCGTGAATGAGTTGCAATACTCTTAATCTGACTGTTTCAGGAATATACAGACGTTGTCCCTGAATCCACACACCATTCTTAAAGACAAGACTTACGTCCCTTGGGGGTTGTGCCAAAAAGGAATCCGCATGGTATGCTTCCTTGATGTCCTTAAGTAGGTCTTGATTATGAATTACTCCTAGGAATCTAGAGTCAGGAAGAATAGTCTTAGGAGGAGTAATTGGACGTGTCTCTGCTGAGTAAATCCTAGAGAGTGCATCAGTCTTTCCATTGCGCGATCCTGGTCTATAAGAGATGATAAAATTAAATTGGTTTAAGAAAAGATTCCAGCGAGCCTGGCGAGGAGTCAGGCACTTAGCCGACCTGATAAACTCAAGGTTACGATGGTCTGTCAGAACGACTATTTGCTGTGCAGCTCCCTGAAGAAGGTGTCTCCATTCTTTGAAGGCGGCAATAATGGCCAACAACTCTCTATTGCCCACATCGTAGTTCCTCTCAGCCGAAGACAACTGCTGGGAAAAGAAGGCACAGGGATGCAAGACATTCTTCTCACCTGTTCTCTGAGAGAGTATAGCTCCAACGGCACAGTCTGAAGCATCCACCTCTATTATGAAGGCAAGCTCGGGGTTGGGATGTACTAGGATAGGTGCAGTGGTAAATTTATCTTTTAGACGGGAAAATGCTTCCTGGGCTTGGGGAGTCCAGGAAAACCTAGACTCTTTCAGGGTAAGTTGAGTGATAGGTGACACTACCTCAGAGAAATTTCTAATGAAACGTCTATAGAAGTTGGCAAACCGATGAAGCGCTGTACCTCCTTCACATTTCTAGGACTTGGCCAATCCTTGATGGCTTGGGTTTTGCTTCCATCCATACTAATTCCTTGTGTAGACAGTACATACCCCAGAAATTGAATTTCGGTCCTATGGAATTCACACTTTTCAAGTTTGATGAAAAGATGATTTTGTCTTAGGCTATGGTTCCACGGTCCGGAACCATAGCGCTTTGGACGGAGCGGAAATTCCGCTCCGTCTAAGCCCCGCCCCCTTTATGACGCGCGATCTTTCCGGAGGTGTTCAGGACACCTCCGGAACACCTCGGAAAGAGCGCAGGGCTACATAGCCCTGTGTTAATTCTGTTGCGGCGACGCACCGTCGCCGCAATACGCGAGGACATGCTGCGGTCTAAAAAGACGCGCCGCATGTCCGTTTACGCAGGTTTGCCACCTGCGTATTGTTACGCATGGTGGAGACGGGATTCCTTGAAATCCCCTCCACTATGCTGTAACATCTGGACGCTGCGTGTTGGCGCTGCGCCAGCGCACAGCGCCAAACACGCAGCGTTTCCTGACCGTGGAAACTCACCCTTAGACGTTCCAAGACCATTCTCACATGTCCATGATGTTCCTCTGTGGAGTCAGAAAAAATTAGAATATCATCCAAATAAATTACCACGAATGTATCTAGGAGATCCCTGAAGATGTCATTCACCAAGTGTTGGAAAGTGGCTGGGGCGGTACTCAGACCAAAATGCATAACTAGATATTCAAAGTGTCCATAGCGTGACCTGAATGCAGTCTTCCATTCATCCCCAGGTCTAAACGGACTAAGTTATAGGCCCCACGAAGATTAGTTTAGAAAAAATTTTGGCATGTCGCACTCTCTCCAATAACTCAGGGATTAAAGGCAATGGATAACGGTTTCTAATAGTAACCTTATTGAGTTCCCTATAGTCTACGCATGGTCTCAGAGATCCATCTTTCTTTACAAAGAAGATGGGTGCACCTGCAGGAGATGAAGAGGGGCGTATGAAGCCCTTGGCTAGATTTTCATCTATGTAATCCTTTAAAGCCTTTAGCTCGGGCCCCGCCAGGGGGTAGATCTTACCAAAAGGTATCTCTGCTCCAGGCAATAATTCAATTGGACAATCATATGGACGGTGAGGAGGAAGCTGGTCAGCGTTCTTCTTGTCACATAAATCCACATAGTCCTGGTATACAGCTGGTAGTTCAGGGACTGACATGATTCCTTTAGGAACAGAGCAAGCTGAAACTTTTGGACTCATCTGTTTCTCTGGAAAGTGTAATTCCTTGGTCTCCCAGTTAATGGTAGGATTCTGAGCCTGCAGCCATGGTAGCCCTAGAATAATGGGAAAGTGGGGAGAAGAGATAAGCATAAAGGACAGTTTCTCTTGATGATCTTTACCCATAAGAACCCTCAAAGGCTCTGTTTCCTGATCCACTGGTCCAGAGGTCAGCAGGGAGCCATCCACAGTTTCCATCTGTACTGGAGTAGCCTTCTTCACTGAACGTATTCCCTGTTTCAGAGCAAAGGAGACATCCATAAAATTTCCACTTGCCCCTGAGTCGATCATAGCAGAGCTAGACACCCAAGCTGAGTCAACCCAGAGTTTGATGGAAAGAAAGCAATGAGAATTGCTTTTCTTACAACTCAGCTGGGACACCGCTGACGAAACTTGAAAAATGGCAGCGTTTACACAGTCAACGTCCTCAGAGGTAACGGAGTTTAAGTCCGAGAAATCAAGATCTGTTGCTGCAGATCTCTCTGGAGCCTGAGGCTCGGACCTGACAGATCCCCTCTCGCAACACTCACAATGAATGAGTGCTGCAGTAGTCTTACGAGAACGGCTGGGGCAGTTTATAATGAAGTGCCCTGACTTACCACAATAGAAACATAGATTCTCCTTAAAACGATGTTCCTTGCGTGCATCACTAACCCGTCGTTGTAAAGAGTCTACCTGCATGGGTTCAGGTTCAGGTTCCCGTGTAATCCTACTCAAAGGTTCCTTAGCTGGAGAGGAAGGTAGGAAAAGGTTAGTACGATTGCTTTCGAACCATCTCTCTTGCCTGCGTTCAGTCAGACGAGTATCAATACGGATGCAGTAGTTAATAAAGTCACCTAACGCAGTGGGAGGGTCGGCACGAGCAAGTTCATCCTTAATCAGTGGAGATAACCCCTTTCGAAAAATAGATTTTTTGGCGGAACTGTCCCAGGTGGTATCAAGGGCCCATCTCCTGAAATCCAAGGCATATTCAGCTACCGAGTGCTTACCTTGGCGCAAAGCTAACATGGCTGCTTCAGCTGTTGCACCTCGATTGGGGTCATCAAACACCTGCCCCATGGCTGAAATAAAATCATCAAGGTGATTCAAACAATCATCCTCAGTCTCAATCAGAGGGTTTGCCCACATTAAAGCCTTGTTGGTAAGCAACATAATTATAGTAAGCACCTTAGATCGTTCAGTGGGAAATTGTGAAGCATGTGCAGAAAAAAAAGATTGCATTGATTAATAAATCCCCTGAATTTCTCACGTTCACCGCCAAAACCAAAAGGGGGCAACTTGGGAATCCCAGCACTCGGGGCTACGGCAGGAGCCTGGACTCGCCCCTCTAGAACCTCAATCCTGGCTCGCAAATCCTGGGTAGTCTGTCCAACCACTTGCAAATTGTGATTATTGAGGTCCTGTAGATTTGTAAAACGGGTCTTTATATTCTGCAAATCTGCAAGGATATTATCAGTCACTCCGCAAAGTTCCTTTATGCGGGCCTCCATTTTCCAGATCTTTTAAGACAGGATTACTGGAAGAAGAGGAGAGAAAAAAAACAATAGTGTTCACCTGTGGCAACACTGCAGAGAGGAAAAAAAATTAAGGGAACTGCTCACCTGGAATGGTTGTGAGAAGTCACAACCACTATCATCACAGAAAGTTTCAACCAGACATCTGATATCCAGAGTTACAGCAGACAAAAAAGAGAAAAGAAAGGAAAAAAAAAAAAAACAATAGTGTTTACCTGTGGTAACACTGCAAAAAGAAAAAACTTAAGGGAATTGCTCACCTGGAATGGTTGTGAGAAGTCACAACCACTGTCATCACAGAAAGTACAACCGGACGTCTGATATCCACAGTACAGCAGACACAGCCTTCCAGACCCAGCAGACACTAACGTTTTGGCTTCAGAATCTTGTAATGTATGTAGTACAGTTCATATAGCGTCTTGTGCTTGGGTGCGATGAAAACACAGGAGTCACAGGTTTGATATAGAAAAGTCCTGTATTACTTCATACAAGTTGGCAGAAATAGTCACACAGTTTGCAGACACAGAAACAGGAGACACAGCAGGCCAGAGTAATCCAAGCTCAGCAATCACTCTCCAATACAGATTCAGGATCTTCTTCTCTGTTACCGTAAGTCCATGCAAACGTGGGTCTTTCAAAGAGCAGGGTTCAGAGTCCACAAGTGCTTCAGAGTTCCTCAGTAGGAATAGCTGGAGTACAAGGTCCAAGGCTTACAGGAGTCAAGTCACAGGTTCACTGCAGGCTAGATTCTGAAGCACTGATTGTTCAGCTGTGGCTGCTTAAGAAGCAAAGGAGAGAATCAGGGCGGGAACATGCAAGCTGGAAACTCCATTTTGACTGAGGGCAAGATAGCTGCAGCAAGACAGAAAGTAAAATGGCTGACGAACAAACTGAGTTTCAGGAATATATACATAGAACCTTACACACATATGTTCAGCATTTCAGATTCAGCATTTACCAGCATTTACCAGCACGGAGGTTCACAGATACTCCTCTTTGTGTCTGAAGGCACATCCAACGTCCAGACTTGAGAGAGATCCCCTCCTATTCAGCCGCTATTCGCACGGATTCTCACTGAGACTACTCCTGTGTCCGGGGGTACATCGAGCACCCAGACTGAGATAGCTCAAACTCCTGGAGACACCTTCTTGTGCCGGGACACCTTCCTGTGTCCAACGAAAAAATAGGAACAGCATCCATCCAGGTGAAGTATAACAAGTCTTTATTCAGCCACCATAAAATACGACGTTTCGGCCATTTTCAGGCCTTTATCAAGTATGCTGTTCCTATTTTTTCGTTGGACTGTTGTTCATTTGGATCCTTGAACGCTGAACGTGCATCCGTGCTAACTCCGAGTGCTGTCAGCTGCTTGAATACCTTCCTGTGTCCAGACTAAGCGTGCTCCCACTCCTGGAGACTGCTTATTGTGCGGGACACCTTCCTGTGTCCAGACTAAACTAGCTCCCTGTCTGTATTCCCAGACACCTACTTCTGGTTTCCTAATTATCACCTGAGTGGCCACAGGTTTAAGCTGCAAACGTGTACTTGAATGGATGGTGTAATGACCTTTCTCCACCACTAGTTTTACAAAGGCACACATTTCCCTTATACAAGTCAGCAAAGTACCTGTGAAATGTACACCTCATTCAATACATACGCTCTCACTGTCTCACACCTCATTATCACCTGAGTAGAGAACTGAGGTTTATTCTCAGCCAAAGGGGTAGAATCGATCCCCAGTAGGGGAATAGACTTCCGTAGGGGTATCAAGGGAAACCCACAACGTTTAGCAAAATCAAAATCCATCAGGTTAATAGCTGCTCCAGAATCAACAAAAGCCTGAGCAGAAAATGAGGACAGAGAGCATATCAGGGTAACAGTTAATAAAAACTTAGTCTGAACACTACCCAAGACAACTGAGCGTGCAAAACGTCTTCCCCGCTTAGGGCAGACTGAAATAGCATGAGAGGCATCACCACAGTAGAAACATAACCCATTGCGCTTTCGAAATTCATGACGCTGTGCCCCAGAAACCACTCTATCACACTGCATGGATTCAGAAGCAGGTTCACAAGGCAACATTATTCCACGCATACCTTTCCGCTCACGCAAACGTCTGTCAATTTGAATCGCTAATGACATAGAATCATTGAGACCAGAGGGAACAGGGAATCCCACCATAACATCCTTTATATTATCTGACAGTCCCTTCCGAAAAAGAGCTGCCAAAGCGTCGTCATTCCATTTGGTCAGGACTGCCCACTTACGGAATCTCTGACAGTATAACTCAGCGTCCTCAAGCCCCTGACTTAATGCCAACAAAGTTTTTTCAGCTTGATCAGTGACATTAGGCTCATCGTACAATAACCCCAAAGCCTGAAAAAACGCATCAACATCACTCAAAACAGGATCCCCAGTTGTCAGGGAAAAAGCCCAATCCTGAGGGTCGCCGCGCAGGAGAGAGATGACAATTTGAACCTGCTGCGCTGCGTTCCCTGAGGACTTAGATTTTAAGGCAAAAAACAATTTACAGTTATTTTTGAAATTCAGAAACTTAGCTCGATCCCCTAAAAACAAATCTGGCATGGGGATCCTAGGTTCCACAACAGGCAACCTAGCAAGATAGGTAGCAATACTCCGAACTTCAGTGGCAAGCTGATCCACACGGCCAGACAACTGTGCAAACTCCATTGAGAGAGAAAAAAAATCATCCTCAGCACCCAGAGATACAGAGGGAAAAAAAAATGCAACAAACAGAAAAAAAAAAAAAATCTCTGACAACTCTGACAACTTTTTTCTTTCCACAATATTTTTCCCTTCTGTGAGTACCATATAATTTTCAGTTTAGGCCGGTGATACTGTTATGATTTGGTAACTGAGGAGAGCAGGCAAAAAAGGAAATACACCAGAGCAGTTGGAAACTATGAGATTGCAGTACCCTGACTAACCACCACAACTAGAGGCAGCCGTGGAGCGTTCCTATGTTGGTCCTAGACACCTCGTCACAGCCTGAGAAACTAACTACACCTAAAGATAGAAAGAGGAAAGCTATCTGCCCCGGAGCAGATCCCCAAAGAACATAGAAAGCCCCCAAACATGTAATGGCGGTTAGACAAGAAGAAATACTGACACAGACAGAAAATAGTATGAGCAAACGTTGGGGCCCAAACTTACTAAATAGAAAAGGATAGGAAGGGCACTTACTGCAATCCCAAAAAACCCTGAAAAGCACCAACTCTACTAATTTCATAAACACCTGAGATCACACGACCTCTACCACCTAAATTAGTTCTCTGGTGTAACAAAAAACAAAACAGCAGCCACTGAAAAAACTGTTAGCAGGAGATTCAGACACGACACAGCAGGCTACCAAGGAAACAGGAATCAAGGATTGAGACCAGAACAATTGATCACCGGCAACCCTGATGGGAAGGCGACTCCCTTATATAAGACCAGTCAGTAACACCTGATTCCCAATCCTCACAATCTTCACTGGACAGTCCAGTACGTTTGTAACCACCAGAGGGAGCTTCTGCTCAGAACTCATTTCCAGCCTATTCACAACACTCCAGCCTGGTCCAAATGGGTTCTGGGCATGAGAACTGGCATCAAAGTGGGCAAATAGTCAATTCTCCCAGATTTAAATAAGTAACTGGTGTTTTTCAGGGGTTAAATAATAATAATTTTATTACTATAGCGCCAACATATTCCGCAGCACTTTGCACTTTAGAGGGGACATGTTGTTAGGGGTCGAGTTCCCGCTCCTGCACAAGGGAATCTCGAGCTATCCCCGCTGCAGTCTCCCATCCGTCTCCGGCCGCAGTGGAACCTGCTCAGCAGAGACGTCGGTCCCAGCATCTCGCTCAGTCTAGTGCTGTGCAGAGGATGACTGCTGCCACTCCAGGTCCTGCCATTGTAACAAGTGCAGGTCAGCGGCAAGCAGACTATGTTGGGACTAAGTCCTGTGTTTTCCTTTCTGAGCATGCCCAGGGAAAGATCTCTCATAGGAGATCAGGGGTCACATGCTCAGCTACTGCAGCAGCTCCTATTGGTCCGCCAGGAAGGTCCTGAAACTGCGTGTGTTCTGGAGCAGTTTCTCATTGGTCCTTTTCTGGTAGGTCCTGTAGTTGCTACTATAAAAGGGTGGCATGGCCGTGTCGCCATGCGCTAGTGTCAATTATGTTATGTGCTTTGCGCCAGTATGATCATGCACGCATGTGGTTAGGGCTCGGCTGAAATAAGCCCCTAGAATACCGGCACCTCCGGTGAAGAGATTTGTATGTACGTGTTCAGGGCTCGGCTGAAATAAGCCCCTAGAATACCAGCACCTCCGGTGAGGAGATTTGTATGCACGTGTTCAGGGCTTGGCTGAAATAGCCTCTAGATTACCGGCTACTCCGGTCAGGAGTTGCGTGGTTGCGTTGCTGACTGCATGATCACGGACTGCTATCCGCACAGCAGTTATCTGTGTACTCCTGTGGTGTTAACAGGACACAGTCTCTACCTCTGTGTCATTACCTCAGCGACTCTGTGAAGTAACAGAGTTTGCTTATACCGCCATCTTACTAGCAGCAGGCTCTGCCTGCACAGTGGACCCGGGCTGCGAACGCACCCTTCATTTATATTTATTTTGGTGCGCTCCGCAGATCCTAACACATGTACAGACAATAAAGACATTACAGAATAACATAACTCAGATAACAAGAGGACTGAGTGTCCTGTTCACAAGTTTCAATCTATGACGAAATGGGGGGACATGAAAGGTGAATGGTAAAAGGTGCTTGTATGTTGGTCCTGCCATCAATGTAATAAATAGGGTGTTCACATAACGCTGCATGAACGGTCACCAGCCAGTATGTGTACGTATAGACACAGATGGCTAATAAGTGAGTGGAGGGTGTGTGAACAGATGCTACGAGGGATCTGATTTTTAAAGGGGGGTTGTGTCTGCAGTTGTGGTACTCCTCCAAAAAGCATCAAATTCAATGGCTATAGGTAAAAAGTGCCAACAAAGTATCATGGAAATAAAGGGTTCAGTACAGTCATAATTGCATCACATAAAAAATTGTACGTGAGAAGTAATGATTAAAATGTATAAACTTTATTGACATGAAAAATGTATATATAAAACGTAGGAAACTGTTATGATTTGGTAGCTGAGGAGTGCAGGCAAAAAGGCAATACACCAGAGCAGTTGGAATCTATGAGATTGCAGTACCCTGACTAACCACCACAACTAGAGGCAGCCGTGGAGCGTTCCTACGTTGGTCCTAGACGCCTCGTCACAGCCTGAGAAACTAATTACACCTAAAGATAGAAATAGGAAAGCTATCTGCCCCGGAGCAGAACCCAAAGATAATAGAAAGCCCCCAAACATGTAATGGCGGTTAGACAAGAAGAAACACTGACACAGAAAGAAAATAGCATGAGCAAACGCTGGGGCCCAAACTAACTAAATAGAAAAGGATAGGAAGGGTACTTACTGCAATCCCAGAAAACCCTGAAAAGCACCAACTCTACTAATTTCAAAAACACCTGAGATCACACAACCTCTACCACCTAAATTAGTTCTCTGGTGTAACAAAATCAAAACAGCAGCCACTGAAAAAACTGCAAAAAGCAAAAGTACAAACATCAGTGGCTGAACTAACTGAGAGGGCAAAAGCCCCCGGAGGGGACCTGAAGGCCCCCACAGAAGTGCAGGACAAAATGCAAAAATCTAGCACAAAAACAAAAAGAAGAAAATGTCTTATCTGATAGCAGGAGATGCAGACACAACACAGCAGGCTACAAGGGAAACAGGATTCAAGGATTGAGACCAGAACAATTGATCACCGGCAACCCTGATGGGAAGGTGACTCCCTTATATAAGACCAGTCAGTAACACCTGATTCCCAATCCTCACAATCTTCACTGGACAGACCAGCACCGCTTGTAACCACCAGAGGGAGCCTCTGCTCAGAACTCATCTCAAGCCCATTCACAACAGGAAACCACAAGGTGACACCACTCACTCGCTATAATAACTATAAATAGGTACAAATTATGTGCAGTATAAACATCCCAAATACTACATACAATGTCTTGAGTCAAAAGAAAGACTCTAAATGGGGAGCACATCAAAAACACATGGCATATCAAGTACAATAGGAAAATGTACCTCTTGTGTGTGATGGTGCCTGCCCCTGGGGGTACTGGGTTTGAAGAAAATTTTGTATGGGTAAAATGGGGATAGCTAGATAAGTGTGGTGAGGCAATAGGCCAGTCTAAAGAAATGCGTTTTTAGGGAAAGCCTAAAACTGTGGGTATTGGGAGTTAATTGAATTGTCCTGGGTAGTGCATTCCAAACAATTTGCGCAGCAGGCGAGAAGTCTTGGAGACGGGAGTGGGAGGTTTGGATTATTGAGGATGTTAGCAGAACGGAGGGTATGGGTAGGGTGGTAGATTTAGACAAGGGAGGAGATGTAAGGTGGTGCTGAACCGTGGAGCGATTTGTGGGTGAGTGATGGGACAAAGTCCAATGGATAAAGTATAGTATATTTTGGCCTGCAAACTATTGTAACATTAATCAGATTAATGGCAAGTAAACATGTTAGGAAAGTGATATGGAAATTTAATTAGGATAAAAATATCCTGTGTTTGCTGCTTGCTTCTCCAAATCTCTATATAATGTCTTTTTGAGCGCTCAGAACGAAATGAGGACTGCCCACACGAAAGTGTCAGTATAACAGTTCGTCAAAGACATACATTTATTATTCATTCAAGGTTTTATACGTTTACAAAAAGGGGCTGGTTAGTCAATTAACATACAATTAAAAGCTGCTAGATTATTGGCTGTTCTAGTGTAAATATGATAATTATGATAATCATGATTAAAAGAGCTGAAGTTGCAGAATTATTGTTTATATTCTTGTGACCTAGTTGTCTTGCATAACTATAATGTAAACAACTGATATCTAATAGGACTTTTTGTACTTCATGCATTTGTTCCTTTACGAAGGCCTCTTATGAAGGCCAGATTTCTTTAAAACGACTGATTATAGCTGGCCTAGAAATATGTGAGCACAGGGTTTTTTAGCAAGTGAGATCTATCTAACTGTGAACTGTGAATACATATATGTGAATATACTTTGAATATATGGAATACATATATATTTCCATGACAGTCCCCCCTTAGATACCACTTGCCCTAAAAACCTGCTCCTGGCCCAAAGCGCTGCAACTCTTTTATGCTGCCGGTGAGTTGAGACACCCCTAGTACATGCCTCCCCCACCGAATACAGACTTTTCGCAAATGGGCGGTCAGGAGGACTGTCCCTGTCGGGGGTTTATGTGTTTGCAATCATAGTCTCCTTATTTGATAGGATGTTTCATCAAGGATGTGTATTCTCAGTCTGGAGGTAGTTCGGAGATCTGGTCAAGCCAGGCAGTTCTATCCGGACTGGTGCGAGGTCCAAGATGGTGAGTGGCATCAAATTGGTTGTCTCCTGAACAGTTTTTTTTTTCCATTATCCTGCGGATACAAGGAATTACACAGCAACCAGTAATTAATGCAAAAATGAGAACCCCCATAATGGCTGTCCCAACCTGTGCCAACATTTTCTGCCACCCACTCATCCACCCAAAGTATCGATCCCATGGGTCAGTGACACCTGAGTTCTGTTTCAGTTCCTCTGATAACTCATTAAGTTTCTGTATTGCCATTGTGACTTTACCATTTGGGCCAGTGTTGTCTGGGATGTAGGTGCAACAGGTGTCTTTGATCATTTTGTAAACACCTCCTTTCTCAGCTAGAATCATATCCAAAGCCATTCTATTCTGGAATGCCATAATGGAAGTGGGGCCTAACTGTGCTGCCAAAACTTTTACAGCATCTATGGTGAAGTTAACAAATCTCTGCTGGTTATAATAGATGTAATTTATCCAATCAACATTTTTTTATAGTTACTAGTGGCAATAGTGACTCAAATCCTGCTTTAACTTGGTCTCTGGCCTTGAACTCATCAGGTAGGTCATCTGGTCATCTGTCTGGTCAGTCAGAGCATCCACGACATCCTTCATGGCTTAGGTGTCTCTCCTGGTACGGGAGCTTCCTTGCAATGCGATACGTGGATTCAAACAGGCTTTCCCTCTAGTTACACAGAGGTTGATGTCATCTGGGGCTCTTGGACAGGATCATCAAATCTGGCAGTGAGGAGAAAAACTCGAGAATGGACATTAGTTTTTGACCAATTCAATTACATAAGTGTTATGATTTGGTAGCTGAGGAGAGCAGGCAAAAAAAGCAATACACCAGAGAGGTTGGAATCTATGGGATTGCAGTACCCTGACTAACCACCACAACTAAAGGCAGCCGTGGAGCGTTCCTACGTTGGTCCTAGACGCCTCGTCACAGCCTGAGAAGCTAACTACACCTAAAGATAGAAAAAGGAAAGCTATCTGCCCCGGAGCAGATCCCCAAAGAACATAGGAAGCCCCCAAACATGTAATGGCGGTTAGACAAGAGGAAATACAGACACAGACAGAAAATAGAATGAGCAAACGCTGGGGCCCAATCTGTCTAGATAGAAGAGGATAGGAAAGGCACTTACTGCAACCCAAAAAACCCTGAAAAGTACCAACTCTACTAATTACAAAAACACCTGAGATCACACGACCTCTACCACCTAAATTAGTTCTCTGGTGTAACAAAAACTAAACAGCAACCACTGAAAAAAAAACTGGAAAAGGCAAATGAACAAACAGTGGCTGAACTAAACTGAGAGGAGCATAAGCCCCGAAGGGGACCCGGCAGACCCCCACAGAAGTGCAGGACAAAATGCAGGCACCAAAAATCTAAAAGAAGAAAATGTCTTATCTGTTAGCAGAAGATGCAGGCACGAAACAGCTTTTCTGGGTCTCTGGGAGTGTGCCTTATGCTAAACAGTGCAATAGGGAGTGTGTCATGCCATGGTTTGCGTGTCTCTTGGGCAATTTTTCAGCATTCTATTCTTAAGTGTTTCGTTCAGTTTTTCTACCTTCCTGCTGCTCTGGGGGTGGTAAGGAGTGTGTAGGCCTAAATCTGACCCTACTGCTAATCGGGTCTTGTGTGTCAGATTTGCTGTGAATGCGGGTCCCTGATCACTTTCTATCATTTCTGGAACCCCGTATCTGCACACTATTTTCCGAAAGTAGCTTCGTTGCAGTAGTCTTTGCTGACTTGGAAGGCTTCTGTTCATCTTGAAAATACTTCTTTTGACCACAATGGCTTATTTGAATCCTTCACTTGGCGATATCTGGATGTGGTCTATCTGGATCCTTTGAAGCTGGTAGAGTGGTCTTTCCAGATGAGGTGAGGGGGACTTTCTTCCATACGTCCAGGCTTGCATTTGCCGCAGGTCAGACAGCTGCTGGTGAATTTGGCTGTTAGGGTGGAGATCCCTGAAGCGAAACAGTAAGCACCAATCAGATCATTCATCTGTGTCTTTGATATGTGGATGTGGGTCCATGTACCCATTGGACCACCATAGGGTGCATACTTTGTGGTAGGCAGAGTTTGAAGTCTATTATTGATAGCCTTCCTTCTTCACGTGTTGCTTTTTTCCCATTCAGCTCTTTTCCTTTTGGAGCTTGGTCTTGTAACTTCTTGATCAGATTCCAGGACGTCTTTTTGTCAGGTTTCTTGTCTTCAGTCGTCATGTAGTAGTCGTCCGGCTCTACGACCTCTCCCACTTCTCCATGTTGTCTTCCTTTGGCTGCTTCTTTGGCTGCCATGACCGCCATGTTATTGCCTCACGCCTCTTCTGTTTTCAGTTTTCCATGCACTTTGATTTTTCAAATTGCCACCATTTTGGAAGTTGGAGTATACCCAGTAGGTCCCTGAAGGCTCCATGATGCTTCACGGTTGTCCCGTTTGCTGTGATGAAGTCCCTTGTAGCCCAGATGGGTCCAAAGTCATGTGCTATGCCATGCGAGTACCTGTAGTCCGTGTAGATGTTTGCAGTCTTGCCTTCTGCCATCTGGCAGGCCTTCGTCAGCGCTATCAATTCTGCTTCCTGGGCTGACAGGCTAGGTGACAGACTTCTGGACCACAGGATTTCTTGATTGCTGGTAACTGCACTTTCTGTGTTGAAACTTCTTCTGGAGCCATCCAAGTATCCCCCCTTGGGAGTGGGAGTAGAGTGGCCGGGCTGAGGACTGTAGGTCTGGAGACGGTGACATTATGAGACAAAGGCAATAGAGGCGCCACAAAGATGCCTGGCGGTGGGGAGATTACTGTTGGTTGAGCTTGATTGAAGATTGCCAAGATGTCATGTGGAGTGAGAGTTTCCAGTGGCTGTCCAAGAGTGATTTCAGCAACCTTGTCCAGGAGGGTGTGTGCTGCAGATACTGCCATCAGGCAGGAGGGTGCTCTTCTTGCAACTGGATCCAAGCGGGCTGAGAGGCAGCCTAAAAGTCTCTGTTTTCCCCCGTGAATCCGTGCCAGGACTCCAGTAGCATGACCTTCTTTCTTCCATCAGGTAGACGGAAAGACTTTTCATAGTCAGGTAGGCCTGGTATTGGCGCTGAGACTGTGGAGTTCTTCCAATCTCCTGAATGGGTTGAAGGCTGCGTCTGATAGAAGGAGCGGGGTTGCGTTGATGCAAGCGCACAGAGGCTGCATTAGGACTGAGGCATCAGGGATCCAGATTCTGCAATATGACACTAGACCAGGGAAGTCCTGCAGCATTCTTGGAGTTGTTGGGGGAGCCATCTTCTCCACAGTGGTCTTCCAGTCTTTTGACATGTGTTTCGTCTGGTGGGCAATACAGTGTCCCAGGGATGTAACTTGCTTCTGGCATCACTGGACTTTGTTCTTCCAGACCTTGCGTTGCTGTTCTTCCAGGTAGAGTAGGAGAGACAAGGAATAGACTGTGCAGGTGTCGATGTCAACCACACAAAAGAGAAAGTCATCCACGTGTTGTAGAAGAGTGACTCTTGCATATTCTGCAATCCAGTTGATGAGGATGGAGGACATTGTCTTGGTGAAACTTGAAGGGCTTGTTTTGAGCACCTTGAGACAACACTGTCCATATGCACTGCACTGGTGCGTGAAAGTAGGCCTCCAGGTGGAGGGGAAACACTGAAGAAGGTACTGGCCAGGTTGATCACCGTGAATACCGTTGCGGTGACTGGGACTCTTGAGAGCAGAGTGTGATGGTACAGCACTGTTGGGGTTTCAAATACCGTAGCCTCTTTCGCGGCCTCCAGGCCTTGCACCATTCTGAACTCAGTGGGGTTTACAGTCTTTTTCTTCACTGTGGAAAGCTGGGATTGATTCCGATGGGCGAGGCAGCCCAGTTTGGCCTTGTCCTTCAGTATGCAGCAGGGGACTCCCATCTGCTGGTGCAGAGCTGGCGGGAAAACAAGCCGTCTACTAGGATCCACATCATGAGAGATGACGACCAGCTGGCTTTCTTGTTCTCCACCAAGACAGTTACTGTGTTAGCACCTGTTCTGGTCACAGGGGGTCTTCTTGTTGGGACGTCTCCTTAAACGGCTGCTTTTTTCTCAGCACGGGCCATCAGTAGTTTCTTCTTCTCCAGCTCGGTCTCAGGTCAGTATTTGTGCACAAGTTTGAAGAGCTGAGTGGCCTTTTTCCGGTCTAGGGCCTGGGTGAACTGGTTGATTGCAGGGGGCACCTCCTGGTGCTTGCAAAAGATGAACCTCTGGCATTAGAGCTGGATGAGGTGTTGCCATTCCATGAAGCGAGTAGAGTCCTTCTTGAGTTGAATATCCTGGCCAATGTCAAAGTTCTCAGGCCGTCTTCTTAGGCGAGTTCACTTAGACCTTCAGTTGGTCAGAGACATCTTGACTCTGGGTGATGGAGTGGCTTTTCTGGTACTATGTCCAGCACCTCCTGTGATAGGTCTGCAGTGTGGTTGTTTGAGGTTCCTGTTTCTTCTTGGGTCAGGGGTGAAGAAAGTGTCATGGTCCCATCTTCCTGGAACACTCTGGTCGCTTTCAGCTTCTGCAGTAGGTCCACTCCCAATAGGTTGAGGTTTCAGGTTTTTTACACAACAAACTGGGACATGATGGAGTGTTCTGGCTGAGTCCACACGCTCAGGGGCTTCATAATCTGGAAATATCTGACTTGACCATCAATTCCCATGCAGGAAGCAGAAGATTCTGATAGGTAGGTGAGGTTGCGGAGTTCACACAAGAAAAGATATGACTACGCCATCCACTCTCAGGATATTGGTCCCACTGGTGGGGTTCCTTGTGGACTTGGTGTGCTCTTGTCCTATGGACGGGGTTCTTCACTGCTTTCTGTGTTTCTTCTTTTTCTGGGTGAAGTCAGTGTTCTGCACTTGTTCCGGAAATGACCAAACTCGCCACAGTTGTAACACTTGACATTCCTTCTGTCCCGGCGGGACTCAATCCTTTTTGCTACTGTGAGCAGGGTATCCATTGCTATTGACGTGTACTCAGGCCTGGCTGCTACCAGTGGTTTCCTGATTGGTTCTCTCAGTCCATGCACAAAAGCCTGTGCCAACATCCGTCTGTGTGTCTGATCATGGGTAATGAGGCCCAAATCTTGAAACACTTGCATTACTCTGTCATGGAACTTCTCCACAGACTCTGTCTTGTCTTGACTCGTGACATGTAGGCTGAGAGTTTGTCCTGTCAGTCTGCTTTTGGCCCATTCTCTGAGTTGCTCAATTAGCTTTGGTCCTGTCTCCCAGGCATACGCATCTAACTCTGTTGGAAGCTTGATGTAATGTATGTAGTACAGTTCATATAGCGTCTTGTGCTTGGGTGCGATGAAAACACATGAGACACAGGTTTGATATAGAAAAGTCCTGTATTACTTCATACAAGTTGGCAGAAATAGTCACACAGTTTGCAGACACAGAAACAGGAGACACAGCAGGCCAGAGTAATCCAAGCTCAGCAATCACTCTCCAATACAGATTCAGGATCTTCTTCTCTGTTACCGTAAGTCCATGCAAACGTGGGTCTTTCAAAGAGCAGGGTTCAGAGTCCACAAGTGCTTCAGAGTTCCTCAGTAGGAATAGCTGGAGTACAAGGTCCAAGGCTTACAGGAGTCAAGTCACAGGTTCACTGCAGGCTAGATTCTGAAGCACTGATTGTTCAGCTGTGGCTGCTTAAGAAGCAAAGGAGAGAATCAGGGCGGGAACATGCAAGCTGGAAACTCCATTTTGACTGAGGGCAAGATAGCTGCAGCAAGACAGAAAGTAAAATGGCTGACGAACAAACTGAGTTTCAGGAATATATACATAGAACCTTACATTACTCCCCCTTAAGGACAACCTCCAGATGACCTCAGACCAGGCTTGTGTGGGTACCTCTGATGAAACTGACGGAGCAAGCGAGGAGCATTAACGTTATTGACCGGTTCCCATGAGTTGTCCTCCACTGGGTAGCCCTGCCATTTAATCAGATATTGTAACTGATTTCTATACAACCTGGAATCTAAAATCCTTTCCACCACAAATTCTTCCTGACCATCGACTAGCACTGGGTCAGGGCAAGGAGAGGAACGTCCAGGAAACGTATTGGGTGTCGCAGCCTTTAGTAGGGATACATGAAAGACAGGGTGGATTCTCATAGTTCTGGGCAGTTGAAGACGACAAGCAACGGCACTTATAATTTTACTGATTTTATAGGGTCCAATGTACTTATGTCCCAACTTAGACGATGGAATCCTTAACTTAAGATTTCTGGTTGACAGCCAGACCAAGTCTCCTACCTTGAAAGCTGGTGCAGGTTTACGAAATTTATCTGCTGCTTTCTTGTACCTTTCTTGAGCCGATTCCAGATTTTCCTTTAGAAGATCCATATTCTTCTGTAAAGACGTGATTCTTTCAGCCACTGCTGGTAAAGGCGTTTCTATGGGAAATCGTGGTAGAATGTTAGGATGATAACCTAGATTAGAGTAAAAAGGAGACTGTTTAGTGGAGGCACTCTGAGAGTTGTTATACGAGAACTCAGCTAATGGAAGTAGATCCACCCAATCATCCTGTAGGTGGCAGATAAAGCAGCGGAGATACTGCTCCAGGGTTTGATTGGTTCGTTCGGTCTGTCCATTAGTCTGGGGATGAAAAGCAGAAGAAAGGTTTACTTTAATGTCCAATGCTGCACAGAAATTTTGCCAAAACCTAGAAGTGAATTGCACCCCTCGATCCGAAATAACCTCATCCGGTACTCCATGTAAGCGAAACACATCTTTAATCATCAAATCTGATGTCTGTTTTGCAGTGGGTAAGCCGACACAAGGGATAAAATGAGCTGCCTTTGTTAGACGGTCAACCACCACTAGAATGGTGTTCTTCCCCTGAGAGGTTGGTAACTCCACAATGAAGTCCATAGAAATGGATCCCCACGGGCGGGACGGGGTGGGAAGAGGCTGTAACAGACCAGTTGGTGAGGAGCGAGGTGTTTTGCATCTTGCACAGACCTCACATGAAGTGACATAATTCAAAACATCCTTCCTGCAAGTGGGCCACCAAAAGAAACGAGAAAGAAATTCCTGTGTCTTTAGAATTCCTCTATGCCCAGCTATCTTGGAATCGTGAATGAGTTGCAATACTCTTAATCTGGCTGTTTCAGGAATATACAGATGTTGTCCCTGAATCCACACACCATTCTTAAAGACAAGACTTATGTCCCTTGGGGGTTGTGCCAAAAAGGAATCCGCATGGTATGCTTCCTTGATGTCCTTAAGTAGGTCTTGATTATGAATTACTCCTAGGAATCTAGAGTCAGGAAGAATAGTCTTAGGAGGAGTAATTGGACGTGTCTCTGCTGAGTAAATCCTAGAGAGTGCATCAGCCTTTCCATTGCGCGATCCTGGTCTATAAGAGATGATAAAATTAAATTGGTTTAAGAAAAGATTCCAGCGAGCCTGGCGAGGAGTCAGGCACTTAGCCGACCTGATAAACTCAAGGTTACGATGGTCTGTCAGGATGACTATTTGCTGTGCAGCTCCCTGAAGAAGGTGTCTCCATTCTTTGAAGGCGGCAATAATGGCCAACAACTCTCTATTGCCCACATTGTAGTTCCTCTCAGCCGAAGACAACTGCTGGGAAAAGAAGGCACAGGGATGCAAGACATTCTTCTCACCTGTTCTCTGAGAGAGTATAGCTCCAACGGCACAGTCTGAAGCATCCACCTCTATTATGAAGGCAAGCTCGGGGTTGGGATGTACTAGGATAGGTGCAGTGGTAAATTTATCTTTTAGACGGGAAAATGCTTCCTGGGCTTGGGGAGTCCAGGAAAACCTAGACTCTTTCCGGGTAAGTTGAGTGATAGGTGACACTACCTCAGAGAAATTTCTAATGAAACGTCTATAGAAGTTGGCAAACCCGATGAAGCGCTGTACCTCCTTCACATTTCTAGGACTTGGCCAATCCTTGATGGCTTGGGTTTTGCTTCCATCCATACTAATTCCTTGTGTAGACAGTACATACCCCAGAAATTGAATTTCGGTCCTATGGAATTCACACTTTTCAAGTTTGATGTAAAGATGATTTTGTCTTAGACGTTCCAAGACCATTCTCACATGTCCATGATGTTCCTCTGTGGAGTTAGAAAAAATTAGAATATCATCCAAATAAATTACCACGAATGTATCTAGGAGATCCCTGAAGATGTCATTCACCAAGTGTTGGAAAGTGGCTGGGGCGGTACTCAGACCAAAAGGCATAACTAGATATTCAAAGTGTCCATAGCGTGACCTGAATGCAGTCTTCCATTCATCCCCAGGTCTAATACGGACTAAGTTATAGGCCCCACGAAGATCTAGTTTAGAAAAAATTTTGGCATGTCGCACTCTCTCCAATAACTCAGGGATTAAAGGCAATGGATAACGGTTTCTAATAGTAACCTTATTGAGTTCCCTATAGTCTACGCATGGTCTCAGAGATCCATCTTTCTTCTTTACAAAGAAGATGGGTGCACCTGCAGGAGATGAAGAGGGGCGTATGAAGCCCTTGGCTAGATTTTCATCTATGTAATCCTTTAAAGCCTTTAGCTCGGGCCCCGCCAGGGGGTAGATCTTACCAAAAGGTATCTCTGCTCCAGGCAATAATTCAATTGGACAATCATATGGACGGTGAGGAGGAAGCTGGTCAGCGTTCTTCTTGTCACATAAATCCACATAGTCCTGGTATACAGCTGGTAGTTCAGGGACTGACATGATTCCTTTAGGAACAGAGCAAGCTGAAACTTTTGGACTCATCTGTTTCTCTGGAAAGTGTAATTCCTTGGTCTCCCAGTTAATGGTAGGATTCTGAGCCTGCAGCCATGGTAGCCCTAGAATAATGGGAAAGTGGGGAGAAGAGATAAGCATAAAGGACAGTTTCTCTTGATGATCTTTACCCATAAGAACCTCAAAGGCTCTGTTTCCTGATCCACTGGTCCAGAGGTCAGCAGGGAGCCATCCACAGTTTCCATCTGTACTGGAGTAGCCTTCTTCACTGAACGTATTCCCTGTTTCAGAGCAAAGGAGACATCCATAAAATTTCCACTTGCCCCTGAGTCGATCATAGCAGAGCTAGACACCCAAGCTGAGTCAACCCAGAGTTTGATGGAAAGAAAGCAATGAGAATTGTTTTTCTTACAACTCAGCTGGGACACTGCTGAGGAAACTTGAAAAATGGCAGCATTTACACAGTCAACGTCCTCAGAGGTAACGGAGTTTAAGTCCGAGAAATCAAGATCTGTTGCTGCAGATCTCTCTGGAGCCTGAGGCTCGGACCTGACAGATCCCCTCTCGCAACACTCACAATGAATGAATGCTGCAGTAGTCTTACGAGAACGGCTGGTGCAGTTTATAATGAAGTGCCCTGACTTACCACAATAGAAACATAGATTCTCCTTAAAACGATGTTCCTTGCGTGCATCACTAACCCGTCGTTGTAAAGAGTCTACCTGCATGGGTTCAGGTTCAGGTTCCCGTGTAATCCTACTCAAAGGTTCCTTAGCTGGAGAGGAAGGTAGGAAAAGGTTAGTACGATTGCTTTCGAACCATCTCTCTTGCCTGCGTTCAGTCAGACGAGTATCAATACGGATGCAGTAGTTAATAAAGTCACCTAACGCAGTGGGAGGGTCGGCACGAGCAAGTTCATCCTTAATCAGTGGAGATAACCCCTTTCGAAAAATAGATTTTTTGGCGGAACTGTCCCAGGTGGTATCAAGGGCCCATCTCCTGAAATCCAAGGCATATTCAGCTACCGAGTGCTTACCTTGGCGCAAAGCTAACATGGCTGCTTCAGCTGTTGCACCTCGATTGGGGTCATCAAACACCTGTCCCATGGCTGAAATAAAATCATCAAGGTGATTCAAACAATCATCCTCAGTCTCAATCAGAGGGTTTGCCCACATTAAAGCCTTGTTGGTAAGCAACATAATTATAGTAAGCACCTTAGATCGTTCAGTGGGAAATTGTGAAGCATGTGCAGAAAAAAAAAGATTGCATTGATTAATAAATCCCTGAATTTCTCACGTTCACTGCCAAAACGAAAAGGGGGCAACTTGGGAATCCCAGCACTCGGGGCTACGGCAGGAGCCTGGACTCGCCCCTCTAGAACCTCAATCCTGGCTCGCAAATCCTGGGTAGTCTGTCCAACCACTTGCAAATTGTGATTATTGAGGTCCTGTAGATTTGTAAAACGGGTCTTTATATTCTGCAAATCTGCAAGGATATTATCAGTCACTCCGCAAAGTTCCTTTATGCGGGCCTCCATTTTCCAGATCTTTTAAGACAGGATTACTGGAAGAAGAGGAGAGAAAAAAAAACAATAGTGTTCACCTGTGGCAACACTGCAGAGAGAAAAAAAAATTAAGGGAACTGCTCACCTGGAATGGTTGTGAGAAGTCACAACCACTATCATCACAGAAAGTTTCAACCAGACATCTGATATCCAGAGTTACAGCAGACAAAAAAGAGAAAAGAAAGGAAAAAAAAACAATAGTGTTTACCTGTGGTAACACTGCAAAAAGAAAAAACTTAAGGGAATTGCTCACCTGGAATGGTTGTGAGAAGTCACAACCACTGTCATCACAGAAAGTACAACCGGACGTCTGATATCCACAGTACAGCAGACACAGCCTTCCAGACCCAGCAGACACTAACGTTTTGGCTTCAGAATCTTGTAATGTATGTAGTACAGTTCATATAGCGTCTTGTGCTTGGGTGCGATGAAAACACAGGAGTCACAGGTTTGATATAGAAAAGTCCTGTATTACTTCATACAAGTTGGCAGAAATAGTCACACAGTTTGCAGACACAGAAACAGGAGACACAGCAGGCCAGAGTAATCCAAGCTCAGCAATCACTCTCCAATACAGATTCAGGATCTTCTTCTCTGTTACCGTAAGTCCATGCAAACGTGGGTCTTTCAAAGAGCAGGGTTCAGAGTCCACAAGTGCTTCAGAGTTCCTCAGTAGGAATAGCTGGAGTACAAGGTCCAAGGCTTACAGGAGTCAAGTCACAGGTTCACTGCAGGCTAGATTCTGAAGCACTGATTGTTCAGCTGTGGCTGCTTAAGAAGCAAAGGAGAGAATCAGGGCGGGAACATGCAAGCTGGAAACTCCATTTTGACTGAGGGCAAGATAGCTGCAGCAAGACAGAAAGTAAAATGGCTGACGAACAAACTGAGTTTCAGGAATATATACATAGAACCTTACACACATATGTTCAGCATTTGTCAGCTTTACCAGCATTTACCAGCATTTACCAGCACGGAGGTTCACAGATACTCCTCTTTGTGTCTGAAGGCACATCCAACGTCCAGACTTGAGAGAGATCCCCTCCTATTCAGCCGCTATTCGCACGGATTCTCACTGAGACTACTCCTGTGTCCGGGGGTACATCGAGCACCCAGACTGAGATAGCTCAAACTCCTGGAGACACCTTCTTGTGCCGGGACACCTTCCTGTGTCCAGACTAAGCGTGCTCCCACTCCTGGAGACTGCTTATTGTGCCGGGACACCTTCCTGTGTCCAGACTAAACTAGCTCCCTGTCTGTATTCCCAGACACCTACTTCTGGTTTCCTAATTATCACCTGAGTGGCCACAGGTTTAAGCTGCAAACGTGTACTTGAATGGATGGTGTAATGACCTTTCTCCACCACTAGTTTTACAAAGGCACACATTTCCCTTATACAAGTCAGCAAAGTACCTGTGAAATGTACACCTCATTCAATACATACGCTCTCACTGTCTCACACCTCATTATCACCTGAGTAGGAACTGAGGTTTATTCTCAGCCAAAGGGGTAGAATCGATCCCCAGTAGGGGAATAGACTTCCGTAGGGGTATCAAGGGAAACCCACAACGTTTAGCAAAATCAAAATCCATCAGGTTAATAGCTGCTCCAGAATCAACAAAAGCCTGAGCAGAAAATGAGGACAGAGAGCATATCAGGGTAACAGTTAATAAAAACTTAGTCTGAACACTACCCAAGACAACTGAGCGTGCAAAACGTCTTCCCCGCTTAGGGCAGACTGAAATAGCATGAGAGGCATCACCACAGTAGAAACATAACCCATTGCGCTTTCGAAATTCATGACGCTGTGCCCCAGAAACCACTCTATCACACTGCATGGATTCAGAAGCAGGTTCACAAGGCAACATTATTCCACGCATACCTTTCCGCTCACGCAAACGTCTGTCAATTTGAATCGCTAATGACATAGAATCATTGAGACCAGAGGGAACAGGGAATCCCACCATAACATCCTTTATATTATCTGACAGTCCCTTCCGAAAAAGAGCTGCCAAAGCGTCGTCATTCCATTTGGTCAGGACTGCCCACTTACGGAATCTCTGACAGTATAACTCAGCGTCCTCAAGCCCCTGACTTAATGCCAACAAAGTTTTTTCAGCTTGATCAGTGACATTAGGCTCATCGTACAATAACCCCAAAGCCTGAAAAAACGCATCAACATCACTCAAAACAGGATCCCCAGTTGTCAGGGAAAAAGCCCAATCCTGAGGGTCGCCGCGCAGGAGAGAGATGACAATTTGAACCTGCTGCGCTGCGTTCCCTGAGGACTTAGATTTTAAGGCAAAAAACAATTTACAGTTATTTTTGAAATTCAGAAACTTAGCTCGATCCCCTAAAAACAAATCTGGCATGGGGATCCTAGGTTCCACAACAGGCAACCTAGCAAGATAGGTAGCAATACTCCGAACTTCAGTGGCAAGCTGATCCACACGGCCAGACAACTGTGCAAACTCCATTGAGAGAGAAAAAAAATCATCCTCAGCACCCAGAGATACAGAGGGAAAAAAAAATGCAACAAACAGAAAAAAAAAAAAATCTCTGACAACTCTGACAACTTTTTTCTTTCCACAATATTTTTCCCTTCTGTGAGTACCATATAATTTTCAGTTTAGGCCGGTGATACTGTTATGATTTGGTAACTGAGGAGAGCAGGCAAAAAAGGAAATACACCAGAGCAGTTGGAAACTATGAGATTGCAGTACCCTGACTAACCACCACAACTAGAGGCAGCCGTGGAGCGTTCCTGTGTTGGTCCTAGACACCTCGTCACAGCCTGAGAAACTAACTACACCTAAAGATAGAAAGAGGAAAGCTATCTGCCCCGGAGCAGATCCCCAAAGAACATAGAAAGCCCCCAAACATGTAATGGCGGTTAGACAAGAAGAAATACTGACACAGACAGAAAATAGTATGAGCAAACGTTGGGGCCCAAACTTACTAAATAGAAAAGGATAGGAAGGGCACTTACTGCAATCCCAAAAAACCCTGAAAAGCACCAACTCTACTAATTTCATAAACACCTGAGATCACACGACCTCTACCACCTAAATTAGTTCTCTGGTGTAACAAAAAACAAAACAGCAGCCACTGAAAAAACTGTTAGCAGGAGATTCAGACACGACACAGCAGGCTACCAAGGAAACAGGAATCAAGGATTGAGACCAGAACAATTGATCACCGGCAACCCTGATGGGAAGGCGACTCCCTTATATAAGACCAGTCAGTAACACCTGATTCCCAATCCTCACAATCTTCACTGGACAGTCCAGTACCGTTTGTAACCACCAGAGGGAGCTTCTGCTCAGAACTCATTTCCAGCCTATTCACAACACTCCAGCCTGGTCCAAATGGGTTCTGGGCATGAGAACTGGCATCAATGTGGGCAAATAGTCAATTCTCCCAGATTTAAATAAGTAACTGGTGTTTTTCAGGGGTTAAATAATAATAATTTTATTACTATAGCGCCAACATATTCCGCAGCACTTTGCACTTTAGAGGGGACATGTTGTTAGGGGTCGAGTTCCCGCTCCTGCACAAGGGAATCTCGAGCTATCCCCGCTGCAGTCTCCCATCCGTCTCCGGCCGCAGTGGAACCTGCTCAGCAGAGACGTCGGTCCCAGCATCTCGCTCAGTCTAGTGCTGTGCAGAGGATGACTGCTGCCACTCCAGGTCCTGCCATTGTAACAAGTGCAGGTCAGCGGCAAGCAGACTATGTTGGGACTAAGTCCTGTGTTTTCCTTTCTGAGCATGCCCAGGGAAAGATCTCTCATAGGAGATCAGGGGTCACATGCTCAGCTACTGCAGCAGCTCCTATTGGTCCGCCAGGAAGTCCTGAAACTGCGTGTGTTCTGGAGCAGTTTCTCATTGGTCCTTTTCTGGTAGGTCCTGTAGTTGCTACTATAAAAGGGTGGCATGGCCGTGTCGCCATGCGCTAGTGTCAATTATGTTATGTGCTTTGCGCCAGTATGATCATGCACGCATGTGGTTAGGGCTCGGCTGAAATAAGCCCCTAGAATACCGGCACCTCCGGTGAAGAGATTTGTATGTACGTGTTCAGGGCTCGGCTGAAATAAGCCCCTAGAATACCAGCACCTCCGGTGAGGAGATTTGTATGCACGTGTTCAGGGCTTGGCTGAAATAGCCTCTAGATTACCGGCTACTCGGTCAGGAGTTGCGTGGTTGCGTTGCTGACTGCATGATCACGGACTGCTATCCGCACAGCAGTTATCTGTGTACTCCTGTGGTGTTAACAGGACACAGTCTCTACCTCTGTGTCATTACCTCAGCGACTCTGTGAAGTAACAGAGTTTGCTTATACCGCCATCTTACTAGCAGCAGGCTCTGCCTGCACAGTGGACCCCGGGCTGCGAACGCACCCTTCATTTATATTTATTTTGGTGCGCTCCGCAGATCCTAACACATGTACAGACAATAAAGACATTACAGAATAACATAACTCAGATAACAAGAGGACTGAGTGTCCTGTTCACAAGTTTCAATCTATGACGAAATGGGGGGACATGAAAGGTGAATGGTAAAAGGTGCTTGTATTGTATGGTCCTGCCATCAATGTAATAAATAGGGTGTTCACATAACGCTGCATGAACCGGTCACCAGCCAGTATGTGTACAGTATAGACACAGATGGCTAA
>JARQOD010000007.1:30167526-30357227 GCA_033576555.1 Oophaga sylvatica | reverse complement strand
TAAGTGAGTGGAGGGTGTGTGAACAGATGCTACGAGGGATCTGATTTTTAAAGGGGGGTTGTGTCTGCAGTTGTGGTACTCCTCCAAAAAGCATCAAATTCAATGGCTATAGGTAAAAAAGTGCCAACAAAGTATCATGGAAAATAAAGGGTTCAGTACAGTCATAATTGCATCACATAAAAAAATTGTACGTGAGAAGTAATGATTAAAATGTATAAATTTATTGACATGAAAAATGTATATATAAAACGTAGGAAACTGTTATGATTTGGTAGCTGAGGAGTGCAGGCAAAAAGGCAATACACCAGAGCAGTTGGAATCTATGAGATTGCAGTACCCTGACTAACCACCACAACTAGAGGCAGCCGTGGAGCGTTCCTACGTTGGTCCTAGACGCCTCGTCACAGCCTGAGAAACTAATTACACCTAAAGATAGAAATAGGAAAGCTATCTGCCCCGGAGCAGAACCCCAAAGATAATAGAAAGCCCCAAACATGTAATGGCGGTTAGACAAGAAGAAACACTGACACAGAAAGAAAATAGCATGAGCAAACGCTGGGGCCCAAACTAACTAAATAGAAAAGGATAGGAAGGGTACTTACTGCAATCCCAGAAAACCCTGAAAAGCACCAACTCTACTAATTTCAAAAACACCTGAGATCACACAACCTCTACCACCTAAATTAGTTCTCTGGTGTAACAAAATCAAAACAGCAGCCACTGAAAAAACTGCAAAAAGCAAAAGTACAAACATCAGTGGCTGAACTAACTGAGAGGGCAAAAGCCCCCGGAGGGACCCTGAAGGCCCCCACAGAAGTGCAGGACAAAATGCAAAAATCTAGCACAAAAACAAAAAGAAGAAAATGTCTTATCTGATAGCAGGAGATGCAGACACAACACAGCAGGCTACAAGGGAAACAGGATTCAAGGATTGAGACCAGAACATATGATCACCGGCAACCCTGATGGGAAGGTGACTCCCTTATATAAGACCAGTCAGTAACACCTGATTCCCAATCCTCACAATCTTCACTGGACAGACCAGCACCGCTTGTAACCACCAGAGGGAGCCTCTGCTCAGAACTCATCTCAAGCCCATTCACAACAGGAAACCACAAGGTGACACCACTCACTCGCTATAATAACTATAAATAGGTACAAATTATGTGCAGTATAAACATCCCAAATACTACATACAATGTCTTGAGTCAAAAGAAAGACTCTAAATGGGGAGCACATCAAAAACACATGGCATATCAAGTACAATAGGAAAATGTACCTCTTGTGTGTGATGGTGCCTGCCCCTGGGGGTACTGGGTTTGAAGAAAATTTTGTATGGGTAAAATGGGGATAGCTAGATAAGTGTGGTGAGGCAATAGGCCAGTCTAAAGAAATGCGTTTTTAGGGAAAGCCTAAAACTGTGGGTATTGGGAGTTAATTGAATTGTCCTGGGTAGTGCATTCCAAACAATTTGCGCAGCAGGCGAGAAGTCTTGGAGACGGGAGTGGGAGGTTTGGATTATTGAGGATGTTAGCAGAACGGAGGGTATGGGTAGGGTGGTAGATTTAGACAAGGGAGGAGATGTAAGGTGGTGCTGAACCGTGGAGCGATTTGTGGGTGAGTGATGGGACAAAGTCCAATGGATAAAGTATAGTATATTTTGGCCTGCAAACTATTGTAACATTAATCAGATTAATGGCAAGTAAACATGTTAGGAAAGTGATATGGAAATTTAATTAGGATAAAAATATCCTGTGTTTGCTGCTTGCTTCTCCAAATCTCTATATAATGTCTTTTTGAGCGCTCAGAACGAAATGAGGACTGCCCACACGAAAGTGTCAGTATAACAGTTCGTCAAAGACATACATTTATTATTCATTCAAGGTTTTATACGTTTACAAAAAGGGGCTGGTTAGTCAATTAACATACAATTAAAAGCTGCTAGATTATTGGCTGTTCTAGTGTAAATATGATAATTATGATAATCATGATTAAAAGAGCTGAAGTTGCAGAATTATTGTTTATATTCTTGTGACCTAGTTGTCTTGCATAACTATAATGTAAACAACTGATATCTAATAGGACTTTTTGTACTTCATGCATTTGTTCCTTTACGAAGGCCTCTTATGAAGGCCAGATTTCTTTAAAACGACTGATTATAGCTGGCCTAGAAATATGTGAGCACAGGGTTTTTTAGCAAGTGAGATCTATCTAACTGTGAACTGTGAATACATATATGTGAATATACTTTGAATATATGGAATACATATATATTTCCATGACAGTCCCCCTTAGATACCACTTGCCCTAAAAACCTGCTCCTGGCCCAAAGCGCTGCAACTCTTTTATGCTGCCGGTGAGTTGAGACACCCCTAGTACATGCCTCCCCCACCGAATACAGACTTTTCGCAAATGGGCGGTCAGGAGGACTGTCCCTGTCGGGGGTTTATGTGTTTGCAATCATAGTCTCCTTATTTGATAGGATGTTTCATCAAGGATGTGTATTCTCAGTCTGGAGGTAGTTCGGAGATCTGGTCAAGCCAGGCAGTTCTATCCGGACTGGTGCGAGGTCCAAGATGGTGAGTGGCATCAAATTGGTTGTCTCCTGAACAGTTTTTTTTTTTCCATTATCCTGCGGATACAAGGAATTACACAGCAACCAGTAATTAATGCAAAAATGAGAACCCCCATAATGGCTGTCCCAACCTGTGCCAACATTTTCTGCCACCCACTCATCCACCCAAAGTATCGATCCCATGGGTCAGTGACACCTGAGTTCTGTTTCAGTTCCTCTGATAACTCATTAAGTTTCTGTATTGCCATTGTGACTTTACCATTTGGGCCAGTGTTGTCTGGGATGTAGGTGCAACAGGTGTCTTTGATCATTTTGTAAACACCTCCTTTCTCAGCTAGAATCATATCCAAAGCCATTCTATTCTGGAATGCCATAATGGAAGTGGGGCCTAACTGTGCTGCCAAAACTTTTACAGCATCTATGGTGAAGTTAACAAATCTCTGCTGGTTATAATAGATGTAATTTATCCAATCAACATTTTTTTATAGTTACTAGTGGCAATAGTGACTCAAATCCTGCTTTAACTTGGTCTCTGGCCTTGAACTCATCAGGTAGGTCATCTGGTCATCTGTCTGGTCAGTCAGAGCATCCACGACATCCTTCATGGCTTAGGTGTCTCTCCTGGTACGGGAGCTTCCTTGCAATGCGATACGTGGATTCAAACAGGCTTTCCCTCTAGTTACACAGAGGTTGATGTCATCTGGGGCTCTTGGACAGGATCATCAAATCTGGCAGTGAGGAGAAAAACTCGAGAATGGACATTAGTTTTTGACCAATTCAATTACATAAGTGTTATGATTTGGTAGCTGAGGAGAGCAGGCAAAAAAGCAATACACCAGAGAGGTTGGAATCTATGGATTGCAGTACCCTGACTAACCACCACAACTAAAGGCAGCCGTGGAGCGTTCCTACGTTGGTCCTAGACGCCTCGTCACAGCCTGAGAAGCTAACTACACCTAAAGATAGAAAAAGGAAAGCTATCTGCCCCGGAGCAGATCCCCAAAGAACATAGGAAGCCCCCAAACATGTAATGGCGGTTAGACAAGAGGAAATACAGACACAGACAGAAAATAGAATGAGCAAACGCTGGGGCCCAATCTGTCTAGATAGAAGAGGATAGGAAAGGCACTTACTGCAACCCAAAAAACCCTGAAAAGTACCAACTCTACTAATTACAAAAAACCTGAGATCACACGACCTCTACCACCTAAATTAGTTCTCTGGTGTAACAAAAACTAAACAGCAACCACTGAAAAAAAAACTGGAAAAGGCAAATGAACAAACAGTGGCTGAACTAAACTGAGAGGAGCATAAGCCCCCGAAGGGGACCCGGCAGACCCCCACAGAAGTGCAGGACAAAATGCAGGCACCAAAAATCTAAAAGAAGAAAATGTCTTATCTGTTAGCAGAAGATGCAGGCACGAAACAGCTTTTCTGGGTCTCTGGGAGTGTGCCTTATGCTAAACAGTGCAATAGGGAGTGTGTCATGCCATGGTTTGCGTGTCTCTTGGGCAATTTTTCAGCATTCTATTCTTAAGTGTTTGTTCAGTTTTTCTACCTTCCTGCTGCTCTGGGGGTGGTAAGGAGTGTGTAGGCCTAAATCTGACCCTACTGCTAATCGGGTCTTGTGTGTCAGATTTGCTGTGAATGCGGGTCCCTGATCACTTTCTATCATTTCTGGAACCCCGTATCTGCACACTATTTTCCGAAAGTAGCTTCGTTGCAGTAGTCTTTGCTGACTTGGAAGGCTTCTGTTCATCTTGAAAATACTTCTTTTGACCACAATGGCTTATTTGAATCCTTCACTTGGCGATATCTGGATGTGGTCTATCTGGATCCTTTGAAGCTGGTAGAGTGGTCTTTCCAGATGAGGTGAGGGGGACTTTCTTCCATACGTCCAGGCTTGCATTTGCCGCAGGTCAGACAGCTGCTGGTGAATTTGGCTGTTAGGGTGGAGATCCTGAAGCGAAACAGTAAGCACCAATCAGATCATTCATCTGTGTCTTTGATATGTGGATGTGGGTCCATGTACCCATTGGACCACCATAGGGTGCATACTTTGTGGTAGGCAGAGTTTGAAGTCTATTATTGATAGCCTTCCTTCTTCACGTGTTGCTTTTTTCCCATTCAGCTCTTTTCCTTTTGGAGCTTGGTCTTGTAACTTCTTGATCAGATTCCAGGACGTCTTTTTGTCAGGTTTCTTGTCTTCAGTCGTCATGTAGTAGTCGTCCGGCTCTACGACCTCTCCCACTTCTCCATGTTGTCTTCCTTTGGCTGCTTCTTTGGCTGCCATGACCGCCATGTTATTGCCTCACGCCTCTTCTGTTTTCAGTTTTCCATGCACTTTGATTTTTCAAATTGCCACCATTTTGGAAGTTGGAGTATACCCAGTAGGTCCCTGAAGGCTCCATGATGCTTCACGGTTGTCCCGTTTGCTGTGATGAAGTCCCTTGTAGCCCAGATGGGTCCAAAGTCATGTGCTATGCCATGCGAGTACCGTGTAGATGTTTGCAGTCTTGCCTTCTGCCATCTGGCAGGCCTTCGTCAGCGCTATCAATTCTGCTTCCTGGGCTGACAGGCTAGGTGACAGACTTCTGGACCACAGGATTTCTTGATTGCTGGTAACTGCACTTTCTGTGTTGAAACTTCTTCTGGAGCCATCCAAGTATCCCCCCTTGGGAGTGGGAGTAGAGTGGCCGGGCTGAGGACTGTAGGTCTGGAGACGGTGACATTATGAGACAAAGGCAATAGAGGCGCCACAAAGATGCCTGGCGGTGGGGAGATTACTGTTGGTTGAGCTTGATTGAAGATTGCCAAGATGTCATGTGGAGTGAGAGTTTCCAGTGGCTGTCCAAGAGTGATTTCAGCAACCTTGTCCAGGAGGGTGTGTGCTGCAGATACTGCCATCAGGCAGGAGGGTGCTCTTCTTGCAACTGGATCCAAGCGGGCTGAGAGGCAGCCTAAAAGTCTCTGTTTTCCCCCGTGAATCCGTGCCAGGACTCCAGTAGCATGACCTTCTTTCTTCCATCAGGTAGACGGAAAGACTTTTCATAGTCAGGTAGGCCTGGTATTGGCGCTGAGACTGTGGAGTTCTTCCAATCTCCTGAATGGGTTGAAGGCTGCGTCTGATAGAAGGAGCGGGGTTGCGTTGATGCAAGCGCACAGAGGCTGCATTAGGACTGAGGCATCAGGGATCCAGATTCTGCAATATGACACTAGACCAGGGAAGTCCTGCAGCATTCTTGGAGTTGTTGGGGGAGCCATCTTCTCCACAGTGGTCTTCCAGTCTTTTGACATGTGTTTCGTCTGGTGGGCAATACAGTGTCCCAGGGATGTAACTTGCTTCTGGCATCACTGGACTTTGTTCTTCCAGACCTTGCGTTGCTGTTCTTCCAGGTAGAGTAGGAGAGACAAGGAATAGACTGTGCAGGTGTCGATGTCAACCACACAAAAGAGAAAGTCATCCACGTGTTGTAGAAGAGTGACTCTTGCATATTCTGCAATCCAGTTGATGAGGATGGAGGACATTGTCTTGGTGAAACTTGAAGGGCTTGTTTTGAGCACCTTGAGACAACACTGTCCATATGCACTGCACTGGTGCGTGAAAGTAGGCCTCCAGGTGGAGGGGAAACACTGAAGAAGGTACTGGCCAGGTTGATCACCGTGAATACCGTTGCGGTGACTGGGACTCTTGAGAGCAGAGTGTGATGGTACAGCACTGTTGGGGTTTCAAATACCGTAGCCTCTTTCGCGGCCTCCAGGCCTTGCACCATTCTGAACTCAGTGGGGTTTACAGTCTTTTTCTTCACTGTGGAAAGCTGGGATTGATTCCGATGGGCGAGGCAGCCCAGTTTGGCCTTGTCCTTCAGTATGAAGCAGGGGACTCCCATCTGCTGGTGCAGAGCTGGCGGGAAAACAAGCCGTCTACTAGGATCCACATCATGAGAGATGACGACCAGCTGGCTTTCTTGTTCTCCACCAAGACAGTTACTGTGTTAGCACCTGTTCTGGTCACAGGGGGTCTTCTTGTTGGGACGTCTCCTTAAACGGCTGCTTTTTTCTCAGCACGGGCCATCAGTAGTTTCTTCTTCTCCAGCTCGGTCTCAGGTCAGTATTTGTGCACAAGTTTGAAGAGCTGAGTGGCCTTTTTCCGGTCTAGGGCCTGGGTGAACTGGTTGATTGCAGGGGGCACCTCCTGGTGCTTGCAAAAGATGAACCTCTGGCATTAGAGCTGGATGAGGTGTTGCCATTCCATGAAGCGAGTAGAGTCCTTCTTGAGTTGAATATCCTGGCCAATGTCAAAGTTCTCAGGCCGTCTTCTTAGGCGAGTTCACTTAGACCTTCAGTTGGTCAGAGACATCTTGACTCTGGGTGATGGAGTGGCTTTTCTGGTACTATGTCCAGCACCTCCTGTGATAGGTCTGCAGTGTGGTTGTTTGAGGTTCCTGTTTCTTCTTGGGTCAGGGGTGAAGAAAGTGTCATGGTCCCATCTTCCTGGAACACTCTGGTCGCTTTCAGCTTCTGCAGTAGGTCCACTCCCAATAGGTTGAGGTTTCAGGTTTTTTACACAACAAACTGGGACATGATGGAGTGTTCTGGCTGAGTCCACACGCTCAGGGGCTTCATAATCTGGAAATATCTGACTTGACCATCAATTCCCATGCAGGAAGCAGAAGATTCTGATAGGTAGGTGAGGTTGCGGAGTTCCAAAGAAAAGATATGACTACGCCATCCACTCTCAGGATATTGGTCCCACTGGTGGGGTTCCTTGTGGACTTGGTGTGCTCTTGTCCTATGGACGGGGTTCTTCACTGCTTTCTGTGTTTCTTCTTTTTCTGGGTGAAGTCAGTGTTCTGCACTTGTTCCGGAAATGACCAAACTCGCCACAGTTGTAACACTTGACATTCCTTCTGTCCCGGCGGGACTCAATCCTTTTTGCTACTGTGAGCAGGGTATCCATTGCTATTGACGTGTACTCAGGCCTGGCTGCTACCAGTGGTTTCCTGATTGGTTCTCTCAGTCCATGCACAAAAGCCTGTGCCAACATCCGTCTGTGTGTCTGATCATGGGTAATGAGGCCCAAATCTTGAAACACTTGCATTACTCTGTCATGGAACTTCTCCACAGACTCTGTCTTGTCTTGACTCGTGACATGTAGGCTGAGAGTTTGTCCTGTCAGTCTGCTTTTGGCCCATTCTCTGAGTTGCTCAATTAGCTTTGGTCCTGTCTCCCAGGCATACGCATCTAACTCTGTTGGAAGCTTGATGTAATGTATGTAGTACAGTTCATATAGCGTCTTGTGCTTGGGTGCGATGAAAACACATGAGACACAGGTTTGATATAGAAAAGTCCTGCATTACTTCATACAAGTTGGCAGAAATAGTCACACAGTTTGCAGACACAGAAACAGGAGACACAGCAGGCCAGAGTAATCCAAGCTCAGCAATCACTCTCCAATACAGATTCAGGATCTTCTTCTCTGTTACCGTAAGTCCATGCAAACGTGGGTCTTTCAAAGAGCAGGGTTCAGAGTCCACAAGTGCTTCAGAGTTCCTCAGTAGGAATAGCTGGAGTACAAGGTCCAAGGCTTACAGGAGTCAAGTCACAGGTTCACTGCAGGCTAGATTCTGAAGCACTGATTGTTCAGCTGTGGCTGCTTAAGAAGCAAAGGAGAGAATCAGGGCGGGAACATGCAAGCTGGAAACTCCATTTTGACTGAGGGCAAGATAGCTGCAGCAAGACAGAAAGTAAAATGGCTGACGAACAAACTGAGTTTCAGGAATATATACATAGAACCTTACATTACTCCCCCCTTAAGGACAACCTCCAGATGACCTCAGACCAGGCTTGTGTGGGTACCTCTGATGAAACTGACGGAGCAAGCGAGGAGCATTAACGTTATTGACCGGTTCCCATGAGTTGTCCTCCACTGGGTAGCCCTGCCATTTAATCAGATATTGTAACTGATTTCTATACAACCTGGAATCTAAAATCCTTTCCACCACAAATTCTTCCTGACCATTGACTAGCACTGGGTCAGGGCAAGGAGAGGAACGTCCAGGAAACGTATTGGGTGTCGCAGCCTTTAGTAGGGATACATGAAAGACAGGGTGGATTCTCATAGTTCTGGGCAGTTGAAGACGACAAGCAACGGCACTTATAATTTTACTGATTTTATAGGGTCCAATGTACTTATGTCCCAACTTAGACGATGGAATCCTTAACTTAAGATTTCTGGTTGACAGCCAGACCAAGTCTCCTACCTTGAAAGCTGGTGCAGGTTTACGAAATTTATCTGCTGCTTTCTTGTACCTTTCTTGAGCCGATTCCAGATTTTCCTTTAGAAGATCCATATTCTTCTGTAAAGACGTGATTCTTTCAGCCACTGCTGGTAAAGGCGTTTCTATGGGAAATCGTGGTAGAATGTTAGGATGATAACCTAGATTAGAGTAAAAAGGAGACTGTTTAGTGGAGGCACTCTGAGAGTTGTTATACGAGAACTCAGCTAATGGAAGTAGATCCACCCAATCATCCTGTAGGTGGCAGATAAAGCAGCGGAGATACTGCTCCAGGGTTTGATTGGTTCGTTCGGTCTGTCCATTAGTCTGGGGATGAAAAGCAGAAGAAAGGTTTACTTTAATGTCCAATGCTGCACAGAAATTTTGCCAAAACCTAGAAGTGAATTGCACCCCTCGATCCGAAATAACCTCATCCGGTACTCCATGTAAGCGAAACACATCTTTAATCATCAAATCTGATGTCTGTTTTGCAGTGGGTAAGCCGACACAAGGGATAAAATGAGCTGCCTTTGTTAGACGGTCAACCACCACTAGAATGGTGTTCTTCCCTGAGAGGTTGGTAACTCCACAATGAAGTCCATAGAAATGGATCCCCACGGGCGGGACGGGGTGGGAAGAGGCTGTAACAGACCAGTTGGTGAGGAGCGAGGTGTTTTGCATCTTGCACAGACCTCACATGAAGTGACATAATTCAAAACATCCTTCCTGCAAGTGGGCCACCAAAAGAAACGAGAAAGAAATTCCTGTGTCTTTAGAATTCCTCTATGCCCAGCTATCTTGGAATCGTGAATGAGTTGCAATACTCTTAATCTGACTGTTTCAGGAATATACAGACGTTGTCCCTGAATCCACACACCATTCTTAAAGACAAGACTTATGTCCCTTGGGGGTTGTGCCAAAAAGGAATCCGCATGGTATGCTTCCTTGATGTCCTTAAGTAGGTCTTGATTATGAACTACTCCTAGGAATCTAGAGTCAGGAAGAATAGTCTTAGGAGGAGTAATTGGACGTGTCTCTGCTGAGTAAATCCTAGAGAGTGCATCAGCCTTTCCATTGCGCGATCCTGGTCTATAAGAGATGATAAAATTAAATTGGTTTAAGAAAAGATTCCAGCGAGCCTGGCGAGGAGTCAGGCACTTAGCCGACCTGATAAACTCAAGGTTACGATGGTCTGTCAGGACGACTATTTGCTGTGCAGCTCCCTGAAGAAGGTGTCTCCATTCTTTGAAGGCGGCAATAATGGCCTACAACTCTCTATTGCCCACATCGTAGTTCCTCTCAGCCGAAGACAACTGCTGGGAAAAGAAGGCACAGGGATGCAAGACATTCTTCTCACCTGTTCTCTGAGAGAGTATAGCTCCAACGGCACAGTCTGAAGCATCCACCTCTATTATGAAGGCAAGCTCGGGGTTGGGATGTACTAGGATAGGTGCAGTGGTAAATTTATCTTTTAGACGGGAAAATGCTTCCTGGGCTTGGGGAGTCCAGGAAAACCTAGACTCTTTCCGGGTAAGTTGAGTGATAGGTGACACTACCTCAGAGAAATTTCTAATGAAACGTCTATAGAAGTTGGCAAACCCGATGAAGCGCTGTACCTCCTTCACATTTCTAGGACTTGGCCAATCCTTGATGGCTTGGGTTTTGCTTCCATCCATACTAATTCCTTGTGTAGACAGTACATACCCCAGAAATTGAATTTCGGTCCTATGGAATTCACACTTTTCAAGTTTGATGTAAAGATGATTTTGTCTTAGACGTTCCAAGACCATTCTCACATGTCCATGATGTTCCTCTGTGGAGTTAGAAAAAATTAGAATATCATCCAAATAAATTACCACGAATGTATCTAGGAGATCCCTGAAGATGTCATTCACCAAGTGTTGGAAAGTGGCTGGGGCGGTACTCAGACCAAAAGGCATAACTAGATATTCAAAGTGTCCATAGCGTGACCTGAATGTAGTCTTCCATTCATCCCCAGGTCTAATACGGACTAAGTTATAGGCCCCACGAAGATCTAGTTTAGAAAAAATTTTGGCATGTCGCACTCTCTCCAATAACTCAGGGATTAAAGGCAATGGATAACGGTTTCTAATAGTAACCTTATTGAGTTCCTATAGTCTACGCATGGTCTCAGAGATCCATCTTTCTTCTTTACAAAGAAGATGGGTGCACCTGCAGGAGATGAAGAGGGGCGTATGAAGCCCTTGGCTAGATTTTCATCTATGTAATCCTTTAAAGCCTTTAGCTCGGGCCCCGCCAGGGGGTAGATCTTACCAAAAGGTATCTCTGCTCCAGGCAATAATTCAATTGGACAATCATATGGACGGTGAGGAGGAAGCTGGTCAGCGTTCTTCTTGTCACATAAATCCACATAGTCCTGGTATACAGCTGGTAGTTCAGGGACTGACATGATTCCTTTAGGAACAGAGCAAGCTGAAACTTTTGGACTCATCTGTTTCTCTGGAAAGTGTAATTCCTTGGTCTCCCAGTTAATGGTAGGATTCTGAGCCTGCAGCCATGGTAGCCCTAGAATAATGGGAAAGTGGGGAGAAGAGATAAGCATAAAGGACAGTTTCTCTTGATGATCTTTACCCATAAGAACCCTCAAAGGCTCTGTTTCCTGATCCACTGGTCCAGAGGTCAGCAGGGAGCCATCCACAGTTTCCATCTGTACTGGAGTAGCCTTCTTCACTGAACGTATTCCCTGTTTCAGAGCAAAGGAGACATCCATAAAATTTCCACTTGCCCTGAGTCGATCATAGCAGAGCTAGACACCCAAGCTGAGTCAACCCAGAGTTTGATGGAAAGAAAGCAATGAGAATTGTTTTTCTTACAACTCAGCTGGGACACTGCTGAGGAAACTTGAAAAATGGCAGCGTTTACACAGTCAACGTCCTCAGAGGTAACGGAGTTTAAGTCCGAGAAATCAAGATCTGTTGCTGCAGATCTCTCTGGAGCCTGAGGCTCGGACCTGACAGATCCCCTCTCGCAACACTCACAATGAATGAGTGCTGCAGTAGTCTTACGAGAACGGCTGGTGCAGTTTATAATGAAGTGCCCTGACTTACCACAATAGAAACATAGATTCTCCTTAAAACGATGTTCCTTGCGTGCATCACTAACCCGTCGTTGTAAAGAGTCTACCTGCATGGGTTCAGGTTCAGGTTCCCGTGTAATCCTACTCAAAGGTTCCTTAGCTGGAGAGGAAGGTAGGAAAAGGTTAGTACGATTGCTTTCGAACCATCTCTCTTGCCTGCGTTCAGTCAGACGAGTATCAATACGGATGCAGTAGTTAATAAAGTCACCTAACGCAGTGGGAGGGTCGGCACGAGCAAGTTCATCCTTAATCAGTGGAGATAACCCCTTTCGAAAAATAGATTTTTTGGCGGAACTGTCCCAGGTGGTATCAAGGGCCCATCTCCTGAAATCCAAGGCATATTCAGCTACCGAGTGCTTACCTTGGCGCAAAGCTAACATGGCTGCTTCAGCTGTTGCACCTCGATTGGGGTCATCAAACACCTGCCCCATGGCTGAAATAAAATCATCAAGGTGATTCAAACAATCATCCTCAGTCTCAATCAGAGGGTTTGCCCACATTAAAGCCTTGTTGGTAAGCAACATAATTATAGTAAGCACCTTAGATCGTTCAGTGGGAAATTGTGAAGCATGTGCAGAAAAAAAAAGATTGCATTGATTAATAAATCCCCTGAATTTCTCACGTTCACCGCCAAAACGAAAAGGGGGCAACTTGGGAATCCCAGCACTCGGGGCTACGGCAGGAGCCTGGACTCGCCCCTCTAGAACCTCAATCCTGGCTCGCAAATCCTGGGTAGTCTGTCCAACCACTTGCAAATTGTGATTATTGAGGTCCTGTAGATTTGTAAAACGGGTCTTTATATTCTGCAAATCTGCAAGGATATTATCAGTCACTCCGCAAAGTTCCTTTATGCGGGCCTCCATTTTCCAGATCTTTTAAGACAGGATTACTGGAAGAAGAGGAGAGAAAAAAAAAAATAGTGTTCACCTGTGGCAACACTGCAGAGAGAAAAAAAAAATTAAGGGAACTGCTCACCTGGAATGGTTGTGAGAAGTCACAACCACTATCATCACAGAAAGTTTCAACCAGACATCTGATATCCAGAGTTACAGCAGACAAAAAAGAGAAAAGAAAGAAAAAAAAAAACAATAGTGTTTACCTGTGGTAACACTGCAAAAAGAAAAAACTTAAGGGAATTGCTCACCTGGAATGGTTGTGAGAAGTCACAACCACTGTCATCACTGATATAATGACTGGCAATGTTTGTACTGTGCTTGGGATAGACAAGGTGCCCTGTGTTGGAGACACTGAATACAGGGACACCACATTACTTGGATTGGGCGTTGACCCAGTTGATGACGAAGTAGAAAAAAGAGGAAGAGAAGGGAGGTGTGAGGGAGGAGCGAGAGAAAGAGGAGGGGAGGGAGAGAAGAGTGAAAGGGGGAAAAGAGAGAAAGATAGAGGAGAGAGAGAGAAGAAAGATGGAGGGGGAGAAGTAGAAGAAGATGAAGAACAAGATTTGAGAGTTGGAGAGGAAGAGATAGAAGAAGAGGAAGATGAAGAAAATGGATGTGTCAGAGATGTGATGGAGGGAAAAGAAGGAATGAGAGGGATGGCAGCGAGGAAAGAGGAGAAAAGTCTGAAGAAGAAAGAGAAAGGGACTGAGAGAAGAAAAAGGAGAGGGTGTCCCCCTGTGACTCTTGAGAGGGGATGGTTGAAACAAAAACGCCTTCTCCCTGTGGAGAGAGGCGGGGAGCATTTTTCCCTGTACAAGGCTCCTTACTCAATGAGAGCAGCCTACACCTGTCCCGTGTCTCCACATGATGGACATGTGATGTGTGTGACTCTGAATTCTGCTCTTGTGACATGTCAGTGATCTTTTTCTCACAGATGATTTAACACCTTTTCAAACTTATTCACATAAAAAAAAAAAAAAAAAAAAATTTCCTCGCCGAATGCCCAACGGGAGGGGCTACTCAGACCACTGCGTAGTTTGTGTCTGCTCTCTCCCTCAGCCTGTAATTCTCCTTATCTATGTGACCTTGTTCTAAAGCAAGCTTGTAGAAAAAAAAATGGCTGGAGAAATAAAGCTCTAAAATAAATTGCTTAGAGAAAAAATCTCTCCAAAATCATTTAAAAATGTACTTAAAAGAAAAATTTTAAAAACAAAAGTTAGATTTAGTAAAAAAACTCTAGAAAAAGAAAACAAACAAAAAAAAAATAAATTCATCAAAAAGGGGAGAAAAGAAAAACCGTATTAATCATAAAACTCTGAAAAACAACCCTTGTTACTAAAACAGCTAATTAAAAATCTCTGGAATGTCAGCTGGCTGCTTCCCCCCTCCCTTCCTTATATCTCTGCTTGCTGTCTCTATAGGCACTGAAATCACATAAAAAAAAAATATATATTATTCCTCAGAATAGCAAAAAATGAATATAGTTCAGTCTGAATGCCTGAGAATTTTCACATTAAAACCTGTAGCCAAAAAACTAGCTTAAAAATAAAAAATCAAAGCCAAGAAGAACAGAATGTCCCCTGCAGAACCGTTTGAATTAGCGCAAAGAGGTAAGGGGTGGCAGCGCGTCCAAAGGGGATTTTTTCGATCGTGCTTGCAGCCATCGCAACTACATGCAGCTGAATGATTTACATGACAGATGCGCACGGGATGATTTTGGATTGTAATAGCGGCGCCGGTACCTGTGATACAGACAATGATGGACAGACATACGACGGAGCGGGAGAATACGAATCCCTCTTTTGATGATCTGTGACACATACAAGCTGCTCTGGTAACTGATAACTCACCAATTGCACTGAGCGCGGTGAAGCTCAAGGTTCTATCGCTCTGTATCGTACGCCCTGGCTGGTGCGCCGGTCACAGTAATCTGCAATAGCCTTCATCAAATTCTCACTATCCACGTCTGATTTGACTGGGATGGCCTCCCGGTGCATGGACAATTATTGTGAGAACTTATCCAAACAAAGCTTCTGCCCTTCACGTCTGATTTGACTGGGATGGCCTCCCAGTGCGTGAAAGTTTACTGCAGAAACTTAACCGAACAAAGCCCTCGCTTCCACAACTGGATTTTTTGGGATAACCTCCCTCCAATGTGTGAAGAATATCTGCGTGGACTTATCCAAAACAAAGCTCCCGCCCTTCACGTCTGATTTGACTGGGATGGCCTCCCGGTGCGTGAAAGTTTACTGCGGGAACTTATGCAGCAATTTGTCTTTTGCTATACAGCCCCCAGAGATCAGCAAGCAAAAACACAGTCACCGTTCCAACTTTCTCCCGGTTCACATAAAACATGAAACATATACAGCACAGCAGCAACCAACTCGACTTATATCCCAGGGCTTTTGGATAAGGGTATGGACTTTTTACACAACCTGGGAATGCGGTGATGACCACGTCCGACCGGCTGGAAGTGTAGGCTAGGACTAGGCACAGGGAACATTCAGGTAAGATGACAAAGTTTTCTTACCTTACTGATGGAGCTGCAGTCTCCGTCCCGTGTGCCAAGGCCAGGGCCAACACCCCCGTCTCTCCGGTCGGCCGAGTCCTCGTGCGTTTCGTCCAATGCCCCGCGTGCAGGCGCCAACTGATATGGAAATTTAATTAGGATAAAAATATCCTGTGTTTGCTGCTTGCTTCTCCAAATCTCTATATAATGTCTTTTTGAGCGCTCAGAACGAAATGAGGACTGCCCACACGAAAGTGTCAGTATAACAGTTCGTCAAAGACATACATTTATTATTCATTCAAGGTTTTATACGTTTACAAAAAGGGGCTGGTTAGTCAATTAACATACAATTAAAAGCTGCTAGATTATTGGCTGTTCTAGTGTAAATATGATAATTATGATAATCATGATTAAAAGAGCTGAAGTTGCAGAATTATTGTTTATATTCTTGTGACCTAGTTGTCTTGCATAACTATAATGTAAACAACAGATATCTAATAGGACTTTTTGTACTTCATGCATTTGTTCCTTTACGAAGGCCTCTTATGAAGGCCAGATTTCTTTAAAACGACTGATTATAGCTGGCCTAGAAATATGTGAGCACAGGGTTTTTTAGCAAGTGAGATCTATCTAACTGTGAACTGTGAATACATATATGTGAATATACTTTGAATATATGGAATACATATATATTTCCATGACAAAAGTAAATCCATAAGTATACAGAAGAGTATCAGGGTACCAATTCAAAAGCCTATTTTAGTGTCAAAATACCCTGTATAGCTATTTCACAACCTCATACACAGAACTCTTCTGGGTGGTGCAAGATCCAAGACATATATCAAACTTTCAATGAGAATGTCAGCACTCACCCGGTCTGCAGGTAAATCAGTCCATTTTATTATCTTGACATCCTGGACAATAACATTAAAGTGCGGTGGTGCTAGTATTGCAATGCAGGTGCAGTGATTTTAGAAAAAAACTAAAGGCATGGCGGACAACAACCTTCTCGCACTTCACTAGCACTTCTACAGGTAGATAAGTATTCCTGTATTATTCTCCACCTGTTGGAATGCCGCCAGGTAGGGGGTGAATGGCAAATCTAAATCAAATATAACACCATGACAGCGGTCATTTTGCTGGGGAGTAATGATGGTACCACACACCGAAATGGCAATATTGGGCATAGGTAGGTTAGTGGAGAGCAAAAACACAAGGATTTCAGTTTTTGACAGATTCAGTTTTAGATAGAGGGAGGACATGATGCTAGAGACAGCGGTAAGACAATCACTTGTATTTTGTAGTAATGCAAGGGTGATGTCAGGAGACGATGTGTATAGCTGGGTGTCATCAGTATAGAGATGGTACTGGAAACCAAATCTACTGATGGTTTGTCCAATACGGGCAGTATACAAAGAGAAGAGAAGGGGACCTAGGACTGATCCTTGAACCCCAACATAAGGAGGATGAGGAGCCAGCAAAAGAGGCGCAGAACCAGGAGAGAACGGTATCCTTGAGGCCTATAACACAGAGCACAATAAGGAGCAGCTGGTGATCCACAGTGTCAACTGTTGCAGCGAGATGCAGGAGAATCAGCAGGGAGTAGTGACCATTAGATTTAGCTGTTAGTAGATCATTAGAGACTTTAGTGAAGGCAATTTTAGTGAGAAGAATGTAAGGAGCTGAAACCAGATTGTAAAGGGTTGAGAAGAGAGTTATCTGAGAGATAGTGGATTAGACTGGATTGGACCAAGCGTTCCAGGAGTTTAGAGATGAAGGGAAAATTAGAGATAGTTCTGTAGTTAGCAGTGCAGTTCTGGTCAAGGGATGATTTTTTAAAGTGATGGATGTATGATGGCATGTTTAAATAAGGAACGAAAGATACCGGATGAGTGACAGAGATTAAGTATTTTAGTTAGATGAGTGGTGACAGCCGAGGAAAGAAACTGGAGGAGATGTGAGGGAATTGGGTCACTGGTGCAGGTAGTAGGGTGAGAAGATGCAAGAAGCCTGTTTACTTCTTCTTTGTCCGGTTCAAAGACCGAAAGTGAGCTAGATGAAGTGCACGAGGGAAGAGAATGAATGATAAGTGATTGGGAGAAAATTTCCTGTCTGATATGGTTCAATTTTTCTTTGAAATAATTAGTCAGCTTGTCAGTGCTGAGTTTGGTGATGGGGGCCTGTATTTTTTGATTGAGGAGAGAATGAAAAGTGCCAAAGTCGTTTAGGATTGTCGGATAGTGATGATCGAGCTCTAAAATGCTTGAGTGCTCCATACTCAAATACAGCAGGTCGGATGCTCGGACAAGCTGGACTCGAGTACCGAGTATACTGAGAGGCAATGGGAAACTCAAGCATTTTTCCAGAAGACCCTAACAGGAGGGCTGAGGGGGGCAGGAAAATCGCTGAAATAGATGGAAACAGTGCTCAAATGGAATAGGAACAGCATGGATAAGACACCTTGACGCATCTTTGACTGCCAGGTCAACTCCCAACAATGTTGTCAGAGTATTGGGCTGCGTACCCACAATCAGTAATAATGGTGTTCTGGACGCATCATAGTTTATTTATTAACCAAACAAATAATTGAAAAAAATGACGCTGGGTAGGTCCATGGTTGTTTGGCCCTTTCCAGCCTAAAAATGCCAGCTTGCATCCACTCCAGAATGGGTGCATCACATTAGATTTGCCTTTTTCCTGATTACCCTGGTGTGGCAATCGGGGAAATGGTAGTTGGGTTTCATAACTGCTGTGATTTATCAAAATCCTCCCATACTCCAAAACCTACTGAATCTAGATTGTGAGCGCCATTAGGAACAGCAATAATAATGTATGTAAAGCGCTGCGGAATATGATAGCGCTATATAAGCAATGCATAATAAATAAATTGTTGAAAACTTAAGTATTCATTCAATTTGTTTCGGAGTCGATATGACTTCATGTTTGTATGTATGTCAGTATGTTTTTTTATGTGCCTTCATCAGGCATAACAAGCAGGATGTTAGTCCTGACCTTTTATAGAGGTCAGTCCTTAGTGGGGTAACATGATTGGTGGACAATCTTGTTACAAAAAAATCCATATAAAACCATAAAAAAAATAACAGAAATACAACAAAAAAAAGAATTTACACATAACAAACCTCAATGTATTACAGAGCTATACAAACCAGCAGTTCTAACATAATATGATAATCTATATAAAATTGTATAAACCAATAATATAATTTTGTACACAGTTATTGGATCATTAATGCATGATTGCAAATAAAGTTATTTTGTATTTTCAATGCATTCATTTAACCAGTTGGGCTAGTGCGACTATTGTAAAGATCCAATAGGATTTCCTATTGATAAGTTTTTGATCTCTGTTGGGAATATTTTCCAATATCTGCTTTATTAAGATTAATTTGAGATTAGCAGGGTCCTTCTGATGTTCCAGTAAGAAATGTCTAGAGAGACTATGATTGGTCACACCATTCTTGATGTTATAGCAATGTTTATTTATCCTATTATCTACTGCTTGAATTGTTCTACCTATGTATTGCAAATTGCAACTACATTGAAGTAGGTAGACAACAAAATTAGAGTTGCAACTGAGATCTTGAAAAATTGGATATTTACATGGTGTATCTATCATATTACCATACAGACATTTTCTTCCACCACAACAGTGTGTTCCTACTGTCATATTGTAGCACTCACTCCCACTTGAACTGGGTGTATTAATTAGTTTTATTGTACTAGGTAGATGATTTGCCAGATGATTTTTTAAAGTCATGCTTCGGCGATAAATGATGTTTGATTTAGCAGGTAAATTCTTAGATACAATGGGGTAATTTTTAATTATCGGCCAATATTTGGTTAACAAGGGTCTAATGGGATTGGTTGTAAGTAGTAATGAAACTACACTGCTCAAAAAAATAAAGTAAACACTTAAACTACACAAGGTAACTTCAAGTAAATCACACCTGCTGTTGTGTAAATGGAACAGACAACAGGTAGAAATGATCTGCAATTAGCAAAGTTCTCATCCTCTTTGGCTGTTGTTTTGGTCACATTTGCATTTTGTCATTGCTCTCACCCCTAGAGGTACTGTACAGTAGCATGAGGCGGTGTCTACAACCACAGAAGTTGCTCAGGTAGTATTATTCATCCAGGATGGCATATCAATGCAAGCAGTGGCAAGATGGGTAGCTGTGTCTGTCAGCACAGTGTCCAGCGAATGGAGCAGATACCAGGAGACAGACCAGTACATCAGGAGATGTGGAGGGGGCTGTAGGAAGGCAACAACCCAGCAGCAGGACCGCTAGCTCTTCCATTGTGCAAGAAAGAACAGGAGGAGCAGTGCCAGAGCCCTGCAAAATGACCTCTAGCAGGTCACTAACATCCATGTGTCTGCTCAAACTGTCAGAAACAGTCTCCATGAGGGTGTTATGAGGGCCCGATGTCCACAAGTGGGTGTTGTGCTTACAGCCCAACACTGTGCATGGCGATTGGCATTTGCTAGAGAACACCAAGATTGGCAGATTCGACATTGGCGCCCTGTGCTCTTCACGGATGAGAGAAGGTTCACACTGAGCACATGTGACAGAGTCTGGATTCGCCATGGAGAATGTTTGCTGCATGCAATGTCCTCCAGCATGACCGATTTTGCAGTGGGTCAGTAATGGTGTGGGGAGGCATTCCTTTGGAGGGCTGCAGAGCCCTCCATGTGCTCACCAGAGGTACCCTGAATGCCATTAGGTACCGATATGAGATCCTCAGACCCCTTGTGAGACCATACGCGGGTGCAGTGTGCCCTGGGTTCCTTCTGATGCATAACAATGCTAAACCTAATGTGGCTGTAATGCGTCAACAGTTCCTGCATGATGAAGGCATTGATGCTATAGACTGGCCTGCCCATTCCCCAGACCTGAATCCAATCGAGCACATCTGGGACATCATGTCTCGTTCCATCCGACAACGCCATCTTGCATCACAGACTGTTCAGGAGTTGACTGATGCTTTAATCCGGATCTGGGAAGAAATACCTCAGGAGAACATCCACCGTCTCAGTAGCATGCCCAGGCGTTGTTGGGGGCAATATTTCCTTGTCTTGAGGCATTTCCACTGAAGTTGGATCAGCCTGTAATTTGATTTTAAGATTTGATTTTGAGTATCATTCCATATCCAGACCTCCATGGGATATTCATTTTGATTTACATTGATCATTTTTATGTTTTACTGTTCTCAACTCATTCCACTATGTAATGAATAAAGATTTGCAACTGGAATATTTAATTCCGTGATATCTAGGATGTGGTATTTTAGTGTTCTCTTTATTTTTTTGAGCTGTGTTTATTTTATCCTATTATTCAATTCAGGATCCTAGGACTCAGTATTTTTTTTTCGAGGTAGACAATAATTTTCAGTAAGAATTTTGATACTGCTTCAAGTGTTCTTTATGATCTGTTTGGGTTATTTCTTCTTGTATATATTCTGCAAGATTCTTGCTTCTTTCTCAAAATTGTTTTCATATGTACAGTTCTTTTCTTATATGTCTATTTTGTCCATAATGAATATTTAGGATTCATTTATGATGGTGTCCACTGGAAAACCCTAAGTAGCTATTAACGTCTACATTTTTGAGATGTGTGCTTGTGACAATCTTGCCCTGTCCATTCTTGGAAAGAGTAAGGTCAAGCTAATTTATTTTCGTGTCAGAGAATGAATGAGAAAATTCTAAACCCCAGGTGTTTTTATTGAGGTTATAAATGAACAGTTCTGCCTCCTGTCGGATACCAGTCCGGATGAAAAACAAATCATCAATATAACGTCTATAGAAAAGGATGTTGTCAAACTGCAGGGGGCCTGAGCGATATGTAGGGACTCAAAATACCTCATGAATAAGTTGGCATAACTGGGGGCGAATCGAGTACCCATTGCACAACCCCTCAAGTATCGATAGGACACACCCTCAAAAGAAAAATTGTCAGATGTTGTAGACACTCTACTATCACGAGTAGGTGTATTGTTCACATTACTGGATTGTCTAGGATTACGATCAGATTGCCAGTGTTGAATGTGACCTAATATTACATCATCATGGTCTCTGAGTAGTTTTCTTGTTTTATTTTTGGTTATAGGCTCACTTTCTAATTTGACCAACCAAAGGTTCACTGACTGGTCTAGCCGTAAATAATTAATTGCTCCATTAAACGCACCTGGTTGACCTTTAATGTGTTTAATTGTGCTAGTGGCCCTAGCAGCAATGCTTTCACATAGTCTATAGTACCTTGAGAACATTCAGGCATCCATTTAGATAACAATCTTTTCAGTTCACTAAAGAGGGACGGGTAGTTACAATTATATAGACTATTAGGCTATGTTTCCACGTGGTGTATTCCTTTAGTATTTGCTGTGGATTAGACTCTGTGTACAGGGTCCAGATGTTACAGCATAATGGAGGGGATTTTATGAAATCCCATCTCCACTATGCGTGCACGGCTGCATCTGGTGGCCCTGCGTAACCGGACATGCGGCGCGTCTTTCTAGATTACAGCATGTCTAGAACATCTCCGCAAGATAAATATCACAGTTCTATGTATAGGATGCGGTGATTCCGCATGTGTTCAATGAACACATGCGGAATCACCACACCTACAAAAGCCGGCAGCGCTTTGGGCGGAGTGGGTATCCGCCGCGTCCAAAGCGCTGCCAATACGTCACGTGGAGACATAGCCTTATAGGAAGAGGATAGATTGATCCCCAGATATTTGACAGCCTCGGTTTTCCATCTGAATTTGAAGTTTATTTTTAAATGGTCTAGAACTCTAGGAGGAATATTTAAAGGCAAGGATTCTGTTTTGGAAGTGCTCAATTTATATCCCAAGTGACTATACACATTTAAAGTATCCATGAGATTAGGAAGCGTTATGTGAAGCTTAGTGAGGGTCAAGAGGACATTATCTGCAAGTAAAAATCTCTTAGATACTGTGTTTTCAACCTCTACTCCTGAGATATTAGGGTTTTGACGGATCATTGCCACCAACGGCTCTATACACATCACATATAGTAAAGGGGACGGGGCATCCCTGACGTGTGCCAAGATGTTAAAAGAGGGGGAGCTATGGAATGGTAGTTTAATTGAAGCCGAAGGGGATTTATACAATGCCTCCTTTCAAGCTGTTAGGAAAGCCCTCGAAATACCAAACGCCAATATAGTTTCAAACGGGAAAGACCAATTAAGGCGGTCGAAAGACTTCCGTGCATCAAGGTTCAGTATGAGGGTTTGTAAGTTAGTTTTATTAGATACATCTATTAGATCTATCGCTGTCTAGTGTTGTCACCACCCCGACGGAAGGGGACAAAGCCCACCTGGTCCTTATTAATAAGTTGGGGTTACCAACAATTAAGCCAGCATGCAGGTAAATATTTTCAGATCTGAGTTTAATAAAGCTATTGGACCATAGTTTGAGCAGTCCAGGGGGTCCTTTCCAGCTTTAGGGATGAGGATCAAGTAGGACTGTGATATTGTATCCTGAATGGGAGAACCTTCCAAAAAGGAGTTGAACATCTTAGTTATCTAAGGAGTCAACTCTTCAGCAAAAGTTTTATAATACAAATACGTCAACCCATCTGGTCCACGGGATTTGCCTAAAAGTAGTTATTTCATGATTTCTGCAATCTCGTCCGGGGTAACTGGCTTATTAAGAGAGTTTAATGCTTCTGATGGGAGCACTGGCAGATTTAGGTTCCATAAATAGTTTTTCAATAAAGTGTCTCTACGGGTCCAAATGAGGGAAGTGTATCCTGTAGATAATATAGTTTGCAATAAAAATTCTAAAATAGATTCTATATCTCAGATGGATTATAAATAATGAATAGTACCATCCTCCCTCCTAAGGGCCTGTGGATTCAAGAACGAGACCCTGTCCTTTAATTGCCTAGCCAATAATGTGTGGGCCTTATTGCCTTTTTCATAATATTTTGGTTTTTGTGTATAAAAGTAGTTTTTCAACCTTTCGTATAGAGAGGTCCTTTAGCCTATTTCTAATCTCCACTACCCTCTTCAAGACCCCCAAAGAAGGTGAATCGGACAGTTTATGTTCTTCCTTTATGAGTTGTGAACTTAAGTTATTGTATTCCAGTTTAGCATTTTTTTCAATCTGGAGCCCTCTTTAATACAGTAACCCCTCATCAATGCCTTGCCTGCCTACCACAAAACTTAAGAGGAGGAAACCAAACCCTCATTAAGATGAAAGAAATCAGTGAGATTTTCCATGAAGGCCTTTCTAATAATGGGATCCTTAATCACAAACTCATTCAGGCGCCAATGGCAGGTCCGAGTTAATGATTGAGAAGATATAAGACCTAATGCCATAGGGGCATGATCCACCCAAGTGATTTGGCCCATCTCAGCTTTTTCAAGCACCCTAAGAGTTAGAATATTTGCAAAGAAAAAATCAATTCTTGTATGGGTATGGTAGGGAGGAGAATGAAAGGAATAAGCTCTATCTTTAAGATGATCTACCATCCAGAAATCAAACAAGGACCTGGCCCTAATCAGTTTCCTGAATTCCAATGCTAATCTGACTAAATTTTGTGATAGAGAGTTTCTGAAAAGGAAACATTAAAATTCCCTCCTACTACTAAAGCCGCCGGTGGAAATTTCTGGAGTAAAGAAAACACCTTCCAGCAAAAAACGGATCTGCCCTGTTTTCAGAGCACTTAATTACATAATGTAATTGTTTTACCCCTCAGAGATGCCTCCAAAACTACAAACCGACACACGTATCTATGTGTCTTGGTCACCTGCAGTGGACAATTTGAGGATAGCAAAATCGCGACACCTCCTCTCTTATTGTTATTAAAAGATGAATAGGACATAGGAAAGGAATTGAGGGCAAACTTAAATGTACCAGTTTTATCAAAATGGGTCTCCTGTATAAAGGCTATATCGGCCTTTTAAGACTTCAACTCCGGCAAGGTAAGCCTCCTCTTCCTAGAGGAATTAAGACCCCCAACGTTAACTGATATTATGCAAGTCATGATGATCGTATGTGCTGCTCACTTGTTCAGAGGACCCTGAGCTTGTCTCCCCTCTGAAGCTTCCCAGTAGATGATTCCCGGACCTTTCAAGAATTTCCTCAGCGTCTGTCCAGAAAGCTGTGCCAAGTCAGTTAGGAAGGGTGGAAACACAAGGTCAAGGGACGCAAACTTTAGTAAAATAAGAACCATATTTTCCAGGGAGAATCTCCTGACCTTGGGTTACTCCTGTGGACAGTCCAGGGCTTCCCCAGGCTATTATTGCTTAGAACTTGCGGATACTTCAGCACGACATAAAAACAGCTCCATTTATCTTAATTAACATTATATTAGTATACTTGCACCAACCAGTACTTGTAAAAAGAAATAAGTGAATGCAGTAAAGCCAAATCAACAGGGTAAGAAATACTAAACATCAGTGTTATTCAACACTATTAAAGGCAAATTCAGCAAAGTTCAGCAAGGTGTAATCCCTCCTGTCGCCCTTGTCTCCTGGTCCTTTCCGTTCCCTTTTTCTTTTCTGATTCCAAACTGAGGGGGGGGCTCACGCAAGAATAGGAGTCTCCCAGTCATAATCAGGGGGGCCTGCAGCCCCAAAGCTTTGAAAAAAACTGGTAAGTTCTCCAATGTCGCAGAGATTCCCTCCTGACGAGCTGTTTAGTGCAAAAGTGAAACCCATCTGTAAGAGATTTGGACATTTTCAGGATGTTTAACCCCTGGAGGTATTTTAGTTTTTGCATTTTCGTTTTTCGCTCCCCTTCTTCCCAGAGCCATAACTTTTGTATTTTTCCGTCAATATGGCCATATGAGTGCTTGTTTTTTGTGGAATGAGTTGTACTTTTGAATGCCACCATTGGTTTTACCATGTTGTGTACTAGAAAACAGGAAAAAAAATTCCAAGTGTTGTGAAATTGCAAAAAAAGTGCAACCCCACACTTGTTTTTTTGTTTGGCTTTTTTACTAGGTTCACTAAATGCTAAAACTGACCTGCCATTATTATTCTCCAGGTCAATATTACAAGTTCATAGACACCAAACATGTCTAGGTTCTTTTTTTATCTAAGACTCCCTCTGTGCCGATCTGCCATTTTGCAAACCGCGCTGTGTAAGTGGGCCTTGATCCTTCAGCCCATCCTGAATCTGCTGCTGCTGGGGGACGACTCCAATATGCCCGTCTGCCCATCCTCCTTACCCCCTCCAGGCTCGTCCTATCCAGCTGAGATCCGCAGTTCCCCTCCATCCAGACCACCGAGCACAGTGTCCTCGTGCATTGCGGCCTTCTCCTTCCCACAGCAAGATGGCACCGGGATCGCCAAGCCCACCTACTCTCATAGGAGGAAGGTGTCTAGAGCTGTAGTGGGAACGGCTGTCACCTTTTCCATCTGCCAAGGGATCCTGATTCTCTTGGGACCCATCAGAGGTGAGAAGAAAACCGGTGCAAGTGCTGTTAGCTGTTTTAAATGTGTTGCCCGGTGGGAGCTCCTCAGCCAAACGTTCTCTCAGTAAAGCATCCCAGACATGCCCCCCCCCCCCTGAACTTCAGTATTGATGATCCGATGGCTGGGGATAATAGAGGTGCTGTTACTACAAAATACATCTGATCTTCTGATCCTCGGAAACCGATGGTCTGATGAGCATGTGAAGAAAGAGATAACGCTCCTAAGTGTAATACCGCCAACACTGTGTAATTGGAAGGTGAGTGTTTTAAACTCTCCCGACTGTGTTTTTATGCAGCAGGTACAACACTGGTGTGTTTGTAATGATCAAAGCCTCATAGGCAGCAGCTCTTACCACGGAATCCTGAAGGGGCCGTCAGGAATCAGAAATACAATGAAAAATAAATTATAAAAGAACCATGGTTTCAATGAAAGCTGCCAGTAATGGGGAAATCAGAGAGATCATTGAAAACTCAGTATTTATTCATGCAATGCGTTTCGCAGTATGACTTCTTCATCAGGGATATAACAAACAGGATGTCAGTCTTGCCTTGGATAGACTTGGCACAAGCTACTCCGTCTGACAGATGCCAGAGAAATCCCAAAACCCTTTAACACCTATAAAGGGATCTAGTTTTACAGTAGGACCCATTGGAATGCTACCATGGATAGTCTGCTATCCAGAGGTAAGAATGGTCACCAAGCAGGGTCAGAGCTGAGAGGTCAGGTCAAGGACGAAATCAGGATCCATAAGAATAGTCAGAAACAAGCCTGGGTCAAAACTGGATTACACTAAAGAAAACAGGAGCAGAAGATGCACACCCAGCCAGGGGAATACTAAGCTATATCTAGCAGCTTCCAGCAGTAAGCTGGAAACTTTAGTAGGATGTAGTGCTATCCAATTGGCTGCAGCAGGGAGCTGATAACTTTAGTTGAAAGCACACACACCTATACTGCCAAACTGTACTGCACTACAGGTCCCAGTCACTGTAACATTAGTGTCTGGGCAGAGCCTGCCGTCCACAGCTTCAGGCTATGTGCACACGTTGTAGATTGGTCTGCAGAATTTTCTGCACAGAATCTGCATCTCTTGGCAGAAACTGCAGGTCAAAATCCACGCAGTTTTTATCCTTTTTTTGTCCTTTTTATCTGCAGATTTACTGCAGTTTTTGTGCAGATTTCCCTGCCTTTTGAGACCTGCAGATTCCTATAATGGAGCAGGTGTAAAACCGCTGCAGTTCTGCACAAAAGAAGTGACATGCTGCAGTTTTAAATCCGCACCAAATCTGCGCAGAAAAATCTGCAGCGTGTGCACTGCATTTTTTGATTTCCATTGACTAGAATGGCACTGTACATCACTTGCAGTTCTGCTGCAGATCTGCAAGGCAAAATCTGCTGCAGAACTGCAACAGAATCCGCAACGTGTGCACATACCCTCAGGTTCTGACATTTCTATCACCAGTGCCGCCCACAGAGTAAATACAGCGGCGCCTGGTGACAAAAGTTGAAGTCGTAGGAGCAGGTTCTGGTAGAAATGTGACAAAAAAATTCCATATAAAACCCATACAAAATTAACACAATTACAACATGTAAAGAAAAAGAATACATTTACACATAACAAACCTTGCTCAATGTGCAGTATTACAGAACTATACAAACCGGCAGTTCTAACATTAATATGGTAATGATCTATATACAATTGCATAAAGGAAAAGGATACCTGAAAGACAAAAAGACAGAAATAAAAAAGAAGAGACAGTACCTTGTTCACTAGCATTCTCTGGCCGGTGAAATTCCTGCAGTTGTTGACTGTACACTATAGCTGACAACTTGCTGAATCAGCTACGACCAGTGTTGGCACTGACCATGGCCGTTTAACCCCTTAGATGCTGCTGTCAATAGTGACTACAGCATCTAAATGGTTAACAGAGTGTTGGCACTTCTGCTTCAACCGCATTGGCACCCTGAGATTTTGTCTGAGTTGTCCTGATGTTTGTCATGGCAGTTCATGGCCAAATAACAGTCTTAAAGTTTGCCGTCTACAGCGGCCTGTTCAAAAGTTAGCGACATTTATGTGGTGAAAATCAACTTCTTCATTTCTGTTATGCCATTTTGCACAGATTCCTGAACAGTACCTGGAGGTTTAATACAGGTCCTTCTCAAAAAATTAGCATATAGTGCAAAATTTCATTATTTTCCATAATGTAATGATTACAATTAAACTTTCATATATTTTAGAATCATTACACACCAACTGAAATTTGTCAGGTCTTTTATTGTTTTAATACTGATGATTTTGGCATACAACTCCTGATAACCCAAAAAACCTGTCTCAAAAAATTAACATATTTCAACCGTCCAATAAATAAAAGTTTTTTTAAAAACAAACAAAAAAACCATCAAATAATAATGTTCAGTTATGCACTCAATACTTGGTCAGGAATCCTTTTGCAGAAATGACTGCTTCAATGCGGCGTGGCATGGAGGCAATCAGCCTGTGACACTGCTGAGGTGTTATGGAGGCCCAGGATGCTTCGATAGCGGCCTTAAGCTCATCCAGAGTGTTGGGTCTTGCATCTCTTAACTTTCTCTTCACAATATCCCACAGATTCTCTATGGGGTTCAGGTCAGGAGAGTTGGCTGCCAATTGAGCACAGTAATACCATGGTCAGTAAACCATTTACCAGTGGTTTTGGCACTGTGAGAAGGTGCCAGGTCGTGCTGAAAAATGAAATCTTCATCTCCATAAAGCATTTCAGCCGATGGAAGCATGAAGTGCTCCAAAATCTCCTGATAGCTAGCTGCATTGACCCTGCCCTTGATGAAACACAGTGGACCAACACCAGCAGCTGACATGGCACCCCACACCATCACTGACTGTGGGTACTTGACACTGGACTTCAGGCATTTTGGCATTTCCTTCTCCCCAGTCTGCCTCCAGACTCTGGCACCTTGATTTCCGAATGACATGCAAAATTTGCTTTCATCAGAAAAAAGTACTTGGGACCACTTAGCAACAGTCCAGTGCTGCTTCTCTGTAGCCAGGTCAGGCGCTTCTGCCGCTATTTATGGTTCAAAAGTGGCTTTACCTGGGGAATGCGGCACCTGTAGCCCATTTCCTGCACACGCCTGTGCACGGTGGCTCTGGATGTTTCTACACCAGACTCAGTCCACTGCTTCCTCAGGTCCCCCAAGGTCTGGAATCGGTCCTTCTCCACAATCTTCCTCAGGGTCCGGTCACCTCTTCTCGTTGTACAGCGTTTTCTGCCACATTGTTTCCTTCCAACAGACTTCCCATTGAGGTGCCTTGATACAGCACTCTGGGAACAGCCTATTTGTAGAGAAATATCTTTCTGGGTCTTACCCTCTTTGCTTGAGGGTGTCAATGATGGCCTTCTTGACATCAGTAAGGTCGCTAGTCTTACCCATGATGGGGGTTTTGAGTAATGAACCAGGCAGGGAGTTTTTAAAAGCCTCAGGAATCTTTTGCATGTGTTTAGAGTTAATTAGTTGATTCAGAAGATTAGGGTAATAGGTCGTTTAGAGAACCTTTTCTTGATATGCTATTTTTTGAGACAGGTTTTTTGGGTTATCAGGAGTTGTATGCCAAAATCATCAGTATTAAAACAATAAAAGACCTGACAAATTTCAGTTGGTGTGTAATGAATCTAAAATATATGAAAGTTTAATTGTAATCATTACATTATGGAAAATAATGAAATTTTGCACTATATGCTAATTTTTTGAGAAGGACCTGTAAACTACCTGAAAGCAATTTTGAATACATTGAAGGGTGTGGTTTTTAAAATGGGGTTCACATTCACTTTTTGGGGTTTCCAATATATAGGACCCCCAAAGTCACTTTGAAATTGAACAGGTCCCTATAAAAATAAGTTTTGTAAGTTAACTTAAAAAATGAAAAATTACTGCTACATTTTTAAACCTTCTAAAATGCTAACAAAATAAAACAACATGTCAAAAATGGCCCTGATGTAAAGCAGACATGAGGGAAATGTTATTTATTAAAGGGAATCTGTCACCTCGTTTTGCCGCTATAAGATACGGCCACCGCCTTTTGGGGCTTATCTACAGCATTCAGGAATGCTGTAGATAAGCTCCCGGTCCGACCTGAAAGATAAAAAATAGAGGTTTTATTATACTCACCCGGGGGGGCGGTCCGACGTGGTCCGGTCCGATGGGTGTCGCAGGTCCGGGTCCGGTGCCTCCCATCTTCATGCGATGTCGTCATCCTCCTTGCTTCGTGTTACGCTCCTGCGCAGGAGTACTAATCTGCCCTGTTGAGGGCAGAGCAAAGTACTGCAGTGCGCAGGCGCTGGGCCTCTCTGACCAGACGGACACAAAGCCCAGGCCGCTCCTTAGGGCACAGAAGATCTTCGTGCTGGAATGATGTCAAATGCCAGCCACAGTATTGGCGGATGCCAAGTCAAGGACCTGGTGTAGCGACACAATGGCAGTGGTCTGAAATGAAGATGTTCTGGAGAGAGGATGACGTTTTCGGGCAGCCGTGGTGACAAACAGCAGCAGAGATGAGGTACAGGTCAGGAGGCAAAATATTCTGGGCAGTTGGAATGGGCTCATCCTGCAAGACATAAGAGGAAGACATTTCCACAACTTGTATCTACTGGGTCTTATCTTAACCCCTTTCTACCATATGGCTTACTATCCCGTCCATGTGACCTGGGCCTTAAGTCCAGTGACGGGATAGTACGTCATATAGTATCGGACGCGCTCACCGGCTGAGCGCAGCCGATCGCTGCCGGGTGTCAGCTGATTCTCACAGCTGACACCCGGAACTAAGTGCCAGGAGCAGTCACGGACCACTTCCGGCACTTTAACCCCCGGCACACTGCGATCAAAGATGATCGCAGCATTCCGGCAGCTGCAGAGGGGCTGATAGCCCCTCTGCTTTTGGATCGGAGACCCGTGGCATGACGCGGGGTCCCTATTGTTCCCATGGAGACCCAGATGTCGTCATGACAACATCCGGGTCTCCAGGTCAGAGAGACTTCCTGACATGCGCAGTGCATGTCAGGAAGTCTCAGGTTAGTGCATAAAGAAGCTGCAGCGCTGAAAGCTTCTATAGCATGCAGATACTGCTTCATCTGCATGCTATAGAAATGATGAGCCTGCAGAAAATGAGTGTCCCATAATGGGACAAGGTGTAAAAATAAGGATTAATAAAAATTTTTTTTTTTAAATAATTGTAAAAATATTGAAAAAAATAATGAAAGAAATAATTAAAAAATCAATATTCATTATATCAATAATTAAATATTTTAGTGCAAAAAAGTTTAAAACAATAAAAGTACACATATTTAGTATCCCCGCGTCCGTAACGACCCTACCTATAAAACTGTCCCACTAGTTAACCCCTTTAGTGAACAACAAAAAAAAGACAAAAAACAATTCTTTCTCATTATGCTGCTGAAGAAAAAGTGGAATAACACGTGATCAAAAAGACGAATATAAATAAACATGGTACCACTGGAAACGTCATCTTGTCCTGCAAAAAACAAGCCCCCATACAATGTCATCAGTGAAAAAGTAAAAAAGTTACAGCTCTCAGAATAAAGTGATGCAAAAATAATTATTTTTTTAAAAAAATAGTTTTTATTGTATAAAAGCGCCAAACATAAAAAACTATATAAATGAGGTGTTGCTGTAATCAAACTAACCCGATGAATAAAACTGCTTTATCAATTTTACCACACGCGGAACGGTATAAACGCCCCCCCAAAAGAAATTCATGAATTGCTGGTTTGTGTTCATTCTGCCTCCCAAAAACCGGAATAAAAAGCTATCAAAAAATGTCATGTGCCCGAAAATGGTACCAATAAAAACGTCAACTCGTCCCACAAAAAACAAGACCTCACATGACTTTGTGGTCCAAAATATGGAAAAATTATAGCTCTCATAATATGGTGATGCAAAAACTTTTTTGCAATAAAAAGCATCTGCCATGCGCCCAAACAGTGGTTCCCCCCACATATGTGGTATCAGCGTACTCAGGACAAATTGCACAACAACTTTTGTAATCAAATTTCTCCTGTTACTCTTGGGAAAATAAAAAATTGGGAGCGAGAAGATCATTTTTGTGGAAAAATTATCATATTTTATTTTTACGGCTCTACGTTATATACTTCTGTGAAGCACTTGGGGGTTCAAAGTACTCACCACACATCTAGATAAGTTTCTTAGGGGGTCTACTTTCAAAAATGGTGTCACATGTGGGGGGTTTCCACTGTTTAGGTGAAGAATCAACAGCAAGTGGGACACAATTGTGAAGTTGAATGAAATTTATTGGTTGTTTTAAATTTTTGTGGAAATACACACACGGAAAAGTGGGGCATGCAATATTATTCGGCCCCTTTACTTTCAGTGCAGCAAACTCACTCTCTGAATGATCCAATGTTGTCCTAAATGACTAATGATGATAAATATAATCCACCTGTGTGTAATCAAGTCTCCGTATAAATGCACCTGATCTGTGATAGTCTCAGGGAGCTGTTTGAGGCACAGAGAGCATCATGAAGACCAAGGAACACAACAGACAGGTCTGTGATATTGTTGTGGAGAAGTTTAAAGCCAGATTTGGATAAAAAATGATTTCCAAAACTTTAAACATCCCAAGGAGCACTGTGCAAGCGATCATATTGAAATAGAAGTAGTATCATACCACTGCAAATCTACCAAGAGCCGGCCGTCCCTCTAAACTTTCGTCTCAAACAAGGAGAAGACTGATCAGAGATGCAGCCAAGAGGCCCATGATCACTCTGGATGAACTGCAGAGATCTACAGCTGAGGTGGGACAGTCTGTCCATAAGACAACAATCAGTCGTACACTGCACAAATTTGGCCTTTATGGAAGAGTGGCACAAAGAAAGCCATTTCTCGAAGATATCCATAAAAAGTGTCATTTAAAGTTTGCAACAACCCACCTAGGAGACACACCAAACATGTGGAAGAAGGTGCTCTGGTCAGATGAAACCAAAATCAAACTTTTTGGCAACAATGCCAAACAATATGTTTGGCATAAAGGCAACACAGCTCATCACACTGAACACACCATCCCCACTGTCAAACATGGTGGTGGCAGCATCATGGTTTGGGCCTGCTTTTCTTCAGCAGGGACAGGGAAGATGCATGGAGCCAAATACAGGACCATTCTTGAAGAAAACTTTGAGTCTGCAAAAGACCTGAGACTGGGACAGAGATTTGTCTTCCAACAAGACAATGATCCAAAACATAAAGCAAAATCTACAATGGAATGGTTCACAAATAAACGTATCCCGGTATTAGAATGACCAAGTCAAAGTCCAGACCTGAATCCAATCGAGAATCTGTGGAAAGAGCTGAAAACTGCTGTTCACAAACCATCTCCATCCAACCTCACTGAGCTAGAGCTGTTTGCCAAGGAAGAATGGGCAAGAATTTCAGTCTCTCGATGTACAAAACTGATAGAGACATACCCCAAGCGATTTGCAGCTGTAATCGCAGCAAAAGGTGGCGCAACAAAGTATTAAGTTAAAGGAGCCGAATAATTTTGCAGTCCCCACTTTTCAGTTTTTGTATTTCCACTAAAATTTAACAAAAACAATAAATTTTGTTCAACTTCACAATTGTGTCCCACTTGTTGTTGATTCTTCACCAAAAATTAACATTTGGTATCTTTATGTTTGAAGCATGATATGTGGGAAAAGGTTGAAAAGTTCCAGTGGGCCGAATACTTTTGCAAGGCACTCTATGTTTTGAAAAGGTGGTGTCCCCATTAAATCGGAGATATATGTTTTTAAGAGTCCATCTATTCTTAAGGTACTGTCACACTAAGCGAGATCGCTAACGAGATCGCTACCGATTTATGATGCAGTAGCGATCTCGTTAGCGACGCAGCTGTGTGTGACATGTAGCAGCGATGTGGCCCCTGCTGCGATGTCGCTGATCGCTTATGAACGTTCTGAGCTGTTTTTTGGTCGTTGGTGTCCCGCTGGTGAGCCTGAATCGCTGAGTGTGACACCCTTTATGAACGACTTTACCAGCGTCGCAGGCGGGACTAGGTTTTCCCAACGACCGCAGAGGTCGTTATACAGATCGCTGATGAGATCTTTGTGTTTGGAAGCTAACTAGCGACCACATAGCGATCGCACTAGCGATCTTGCCAGGTCGTGTCGTTGTCGTGATCGCTAGTGCGATCGCTATGTGTGACAGTGCCTTTAGAAGTAATGTTACCAACCAATGAGGCAACAACCTCCAAGTTTAGTGACTTTATGCGCGTTAGTTTTTGAAGGTTATCTTTTAAGATCTGATAAGACATAAACTCTCCAGAGGGCACATGGAATTTGTCCTTGATCCCGGAGAAGGAAATAACCTGATTACCATCCCATATGTCTCCTACTTTTTTAACATTTAATTCGGACCAAACATTAGGCAAAGGGAACTGGTATATGACTGAGTAATTTAAGAGGTAAATTTTGTAAAGTGACCGTTCTGTATTCTTTTCACTTTAATCTGGAGAATTTCTTCCAAGCTTCTAATATGACATTAAGAATAGGATGTGTATGAATTCTTATCGAGTGCTCTAATAAATAACTAAAGAATATGTCTTGCAGAGGTTTGTAATTGTTACAGGCTAATTCCAAATCCATCCATATAGGGTGCTTCTCTTTCATAAACCATTGTATACTATTTTTGATAAGAGTTGCTTGATAGTAAGCCTCCATATTTGGTAACGCAAGGCCGCCGTTCTTCTTTCCCCTAAACAGTATGTTATGCGAAACTCTTGGTTTCTTGTTTTTCCAAACAAATAATTTTACTGAGTTTTGCAATTTATTTGGAAGTGTTACATGAATTTTTAGAGGAATAGTACAAAAAATATATAGTATTTTGGGTAATATAATTGATTTCACTACCAAGATTCTTCCCATAAGTATTAGGTCCAAAAGGTCAAAATGAGCAAAGTCTTTAGAGAGAGTATTTATAAGACTTTCAATGTTAGTAGGGATGATTAGTCTAAAACTCTTTGTTATATTAATGCCTAGATATGTTAAACTTTTTGTTTCTAGCTGAAAATTAGTCTTGTCCAAAACAGCTTTGATATCGCATTGTTGCATATTGAAGGGCAAGATTTTAGATTTGTACGTGTTTATCTTGAAAATGTAAACTTTTGAGAAGTGCTCTAAATCTACCATTAAGGTTTCAACAGATTTAACTGGGTCAGTTAGCGAGACAAATAGATCATCGGCGAATAGACTTAGTTTATGGGAACAGTTTTTAGTGTTAAAACCAGAAATTAAGGGGTTTGTCCTGATTTTCTCTGCTAATGGCTCAATTGCCATTGCAAATAGTAGGGGAGAAAGGGGACATCCCTGTCTAGTACCATTTGTTATGTTAAATGATATGGATAGATGACTATTTATATAAACTTTGGCGTTAGGTTTTGAATATAGAGAAAGAACAGAGGATATAAATTTTTCATCAAATCCGAATTTAAACAACACACTTTTGAGGTATAACCAATTTATTCTATCAAACGCCTTCTCTGCATCTAAGGTTAGAAACAGAGAAGGAGCACTGGAGATCCTAACCAAATTAAGTAAATTAAGAGCTCTTCTTGTACCATCTGACGCTTGCCTTCCAGAGATAAATCCCACCTGATCATTTTTGATCAAGTGTGGCAGAATATTTTTAAGTCAGTCCGCTAATATCTTGGAATATATTTTAATATCTCGGTTAATTAGGTAGATGGGCCTATTTTGCACGTTCTCTGACTCACCTTTCTCCTTAGGTATAAATATTATTGTGGCCTCCAGCATATCTTTCGGAAATGATCCGAGAATTGCCACTTGATCAAATAGGGCCTTAGTTGAGGGGGAAAGAATTTTAGAAAATATTTTATAATATTCGTTTGTAAAACCGTCCGGTCCGGGAGATTTTAATGGTTTAAGTTTTAGAATAATATTATTATTCATTTCCTCTATGTTAATGGGTTTGTTTAATACGTCTAAGTCTAGTTTGTCTACTTTTGGGAGGTTTAGGCCGGCTAAAAAGGAGTTTATTGCACTTTGGTCTGGAGGTTGAATCAGAGGATCTTGCTTTAAGTTGTACAATTTTTCAAAAAAATCAGCAAAGACATTTGCAATATCTTGCGGATGTGTTTTAAAATGTCCTGCTGGAGTTTTAATCTTATTTATTCTTTTAATAAGCCTTTCTCTTTTTAACTTCTTCATCATATATTTCGTTGGTTTATTTATGATGACGTGTAGAAATTAAATTTAGAGGCTCTAATGGCTGCATCATAATCAGATATTAGTTGCGTTTTTAGCTCTTGTCTTAACTCCAATATTTCCGTGTGGATGTCATGTGATGGAGTGTGTATACTGTTTTGTTGTTCCTCTTTTAATTTGATTTGTGATTGTATATTCATTATTTTTTCCTGCTTCTCTTTTTTGAACCTAGATGACAGTTGCATAATACATCCTCTAATAACAGCCTTATGAGCCTTCCACAAGATAACTGGATCTATATTTTCCTTGGCATTTTCTTTAAAATAGTTGTTCATTGTCTCTTCTATAGTATCCCTACATTTATGCGCTTTTAGTACAGTTAAATTGGTTTTCCATAGAAAAGTATTGTGAGTTGGAGGGTCATATTACAAATTCTGCTCTGAGTGGAGAATGATCTGAGAATGATTGGTTAAGAATTTCAAGTTTCCTAAATTTAGACAGAGAGAAAATATTGGTGAGAAAAAGGTCTATTCTTGATGAGGACTTATGTACCTCGGAGTAATGAATATATTATCTAGATCAGGGGTCTCAAACTGCATTCCTCAAGGGCTGCAAACCGTGCGTGTTTTCAAGATTTCCTTAGCATTGCATTAGGTGCTGGATTCTTTATCTGCAGGTGATTAAATTATCACCTGTGCAATACAAGGATATCTTGAAAAGATGATCTGTTTGCGGCCCTTGAGGAATGCAGTTTGATACCTCTGCTCTAGATGATGTATTGAGACATCTATAGACATCGTACAATTCGTTATTAGCTATCCAATTACCTAGAGATGAGGACAACAATCGAGCCATAGAGGAAGAGTCCATATTATTATCGGGCACTATATTAAAATCTCCCACTGTCAGGGTCTGCGGAACACACCTAATAGATATAGTAGAGAGGTGCGTTCGCAGCCCGGGGTCCACCGTGCAGGCAGAGCCCGCTGCTAGTAAGATGACGTAAGTAGCGAACTCTGTTATCACTCAGAGTCGCTAAAAAAAAAACGCCGTAGCGCACTGTGGCAGTTAGTGCGAACTCTGTTAATCCCCAGAGCCGCTAGCGGGATGCCACAGCGCTATATGGCGATAAGTGCGAACACACTTAGCTTCAGTGAGCCGCAAAGTAAAATGCTAGGGCGCTGACCAGCGTTATAAAGCGAACCCTGTTGCGTCACAGAGCCGCTGAGAAAAAGACTGTGTCCTGTTAGACTCACAGGGAACACAGATGATTGCTAAGCGGATTGCAGTCTGTGGTCATGCAGTCAGAACACAAGCAATAATCTCCTCACCGTAGTAGCCGGTATTCTAATGGCGTTTTCAGCCGAGCGCTGAACACATGCATACAATCTCCTCTCCGGAGGTGCCGGTATTCTAGGGGCTTATTTCAGCCAGACCTAACCACATGCATACATGACCACACTGGCGCAAGCACGAAACAGATTTGATACTAGTGCATGGCGGCCCGGCCATGAAATCCTTTTATAGTAGCAACTGCAGGACTTACCAGAAAAGGACCAATGCGAAACCATCCCAGAACACATGTAGTTTCAGGACCTTCCTGGCGGACCAATGGGAGTCGCTGCTGTAACCGAGCATGTGACCCCTGATCTCCAATGGGAGATCTTGCCTTGAGCATGCTTAGATGAAGAAAGCAGGGACTTAGTTCCCGAACTGCCTTCTCCAGCACTGGTTTTAATAGAGGAACCAGGAAAGACCGCAACAAGCCTTTGCACAGTGTTAAACTGGGCGAGACGCTGGGACCGACGTCTCTGCTGAGCAGGCTCCACTGCGGCTGGAGATGGATGGGGGACCGCAGCGGGACTGGCTCGAGATTCCCCTTGTGCAGCAGTGGGAACTCGATCCCTAACACCCACTAGCATTAACTCTCTCCTTTTGACCCTGTCAATTCTTTTGATTAGTTTGTTAACAAATGGAAACTGCTTCTTATTTGGGGCATAAATATTGACAATTGTAAAAGTTTTGCCATTGAGGTTACAAACCAAAATATGAAATCTTCCCCTGGGATCCATTTCTTCGCTAATCAGCTGGAATGAGATTCTATTAGTAATCATGGTTATAACTCCCGCTTTCTTTTTAGTTTTAAGCGCTTAAAATATGTTAGGGTAATTTTTATTTTTAAAGGTGGGATGGTTATCTTTGGCCAATTTCACTTCTTGCAAGCAAATAATATCAGCGTTATACATTTTGATCTCATTCCATGTAACATGCCTCTTATAGGGACTATTAAGGCCTCTGACATTATATGAGAGAATTTTAACATCCATTTATTCTCACTCTAGGAATTAAAACACTAGAAAGTAATTGTCTGGAAATGTAAAAAAAGAAAAATCAAAAGAAACAAAAGAAAAGAGTAAATACAACTCAGTGGAGATCTCCTGGAGGGAACCACCTATAGTGGTTATCTCCTGAAATCGGGGGAAAAAAAGTGGCAAAGGTCCTACATGACCAACCACTATTTTATCATAAATTATCAGTAACTCTATAATATTAGTAGGATAATACTTCCAAAGAGAAACCTCAATGAAGTATTAATATAACGGTTCAACCCTTGTTTTTAAGGTCCCTTTGAAGAAAGGTTATAAAATCCCGACCTTCTTCCACGTTAAGCAGCGGGACATTCTAGCCTCTATACCAGACTATAATTCTGGTGGGAAACCCCCACCTATATGCAATTTCTAAGTCTCTTAACTTGGTCGTAATTTCTCTGAATGATCTTCTGGCTTCCATTGTGTTTTTGGAAAAATCGGAAAAGACTTTAATATGATCATATGGGGCTGGGATCCTCTTCTTTTTTTGTAACCTCGCTCTCTTCTCTGTGCCCAGTAGACACCATTCTCAGAAATTTTTTCTAGTCTGTAGACTTCAGTCCCATCTCTTCGGTCAACAGTTGAAAGTAAACAGCAGTTGGTCGTGTGCAGGTGGCGAGAGGTCAGAGGTGACGGAACCCTCAGGTGGCACCTGCCAGGCAGCGGTTCATGGCCCTGCTGTGCCCTATACACTGTGATGTGGGCATCGTGGGTGACAGTTTAGAATCCAGTGGAACGGCAGAGAAATTCAAGGCTGCTTGTAGTGCATTTTTTTCATAACCCATTCTTTTTAGCCACATATACAGAGTTGTAATAATATGCCAAGAATACATTAAAAAACCTAACATACTATAAAATCCCAGCTCTTCCCATTACCAATGTAATTCTTGGGTTTCCATATATTTAAAAAAATCATTAGTTTTATCTTTCATATTATAATTCTATTTCTCATATGTTATGGTTACAAGAAATTATATTTGTAAAATATTTAGAAAGCCATGTATCATTTCCTTTACACTTCACAAATACTTGATACTTAGTGTTGGTATCACATTAGATTCCAATAAAATACATTTAAGTATGTGGATGTAACGTGAAAAAAATGTGGAAAAGTTGACGGGATATGAATTCTTTTTCAAGGCACTGTATTGCTGGTCATTTTCAGCAATGCTTTGATAATTCTCTTTTTGTGCTATATTGCCTCTGTTACATTGATATAAGACTCTTATACTTATTGAGTATTTTTTACTATTCTTATATTTTTCTTGAAAACTCTTGCTCTTATTTTGAGTATGGGGTGGATTGTCCTTTCTTTTCATGAAATGGGAAATGGATTGGTCAGTTTGCAGATGTTGATTTTTTTGGATTTTTGTAATCTATGGATTTGTTCTGCTTTTTCTTTCACAAGAAATATGTCCTATTATTTCCTTGAATGTCCGATCCTTTGTTTCTTTCTTGTTGACAATACTGTACTTGTGCATTTTTCTCTGGCACTCTGGTCTTTATTTAGTTTGCACCCACCCAACCTTACTGCCAAAATAATACTAGCAAAATCACCATCCTGCTGTCATATAGCACCATTTTAATATCAGCAGTTCTCTTCTGTCATCTCCTGATGAAACTTGGTGGTGCGTGCACTTTATATTACCAACTACCGTAATTGTCAGTACGACAAGCATGGTGGAATAAGGCCCAACAAAATTACAACCAATTAACTTAAAGTGAATGTGTCACCAGATTTTTGATACCCCATCTGAGAGCAGCATGATGAAGAGGCAGAGACATTGATTCCAGCAATATATCACTTACTGGGCTGCTTGCTACAGTTTTTATGAAATCACTGTACACTAGGCTGCAGATCTAGCAGAGCTCAGAATGCTGAGCTGTGTATAAGCCCACCCACATCACTGATTGGCAGATGTCTATGTACACTGTGCATAGGCAGCAAGCTGTCAATCAGTGGTGGGTGCGAGTTTATATGAATGAGTTTATGCTCATGAATATGGAGGACTACCTGATGACAGGTTTACTAGTACTAGTTTACTAGTCCTCTAGTGATTTCCTGTTGATAAAACAGTGATTTTAACAAAACTACAGTAAGCAGCCCAGTAAGTGACACATTACTGAAATCAGAGTCTCTGTCTCTACATTATGCTGCTCTCAGATTAGGTGACAAAAACCTGGTGATATTCCGTTTAACCCATTAATAAAAAAAGGCTAGACGAAGTTAGTTTGGATAAAGATTGGGCTCACAATGTTTATTAAAGGTTGCGTAAAAACATAATAGATCAATAAATATTAAAAATCATGGCATAAATTAATCAGTCAGTAATCAAATAAATAATCAACTGTGACTATCAAAATGGACCAAGTCCCCTCTGCCTTATCCTAATAGGCATCGCATCAAAAAGATGGTGGGTTTTTGTTCATTCTGCCTCTCAAAAACCGGAATAAAAAGCGATCACAAAATGTCATGTGCCCGAAAATGGTACCAATAAAAATATCAACTCGTGCCGCAAAAAACAATACCTCACATGACTCTGTGGGCAAAAATATGGAAAAATTATAGCTCTCATAATATGGTGATGCAAAAACTTTTTTGCAATAAAATGCGTCTGCCATGCGCCCAAACAGTGGTTCCCCCCACATATGGGGTATCGGCGTACTCAGGACAAATTGCACAACAACTTTTGGGGTCACATTTCTCCTGTTTCCCTTGGGAAAATAAAAAATTGGGGGTGAGAAGATCATTTTTGTGTAAACATTATGATTTTTTATTTTTGCGGCTCTACGTTATAAACTTCTGTGAAGCACTTGTTACTCTTGGTAAAATAAAAAAAATTGGATCTGAATAAAATATTTTGTGAAAAAAGTTAAACATTCCAAAAATTCCTGTGAAGCACCTGAAGGGTTAATAGACTTCTTGAATGTGGTTTTGAGCACGTTGAGGGGTGCAGTTTTTAGAATGGTGACACTTTTCAGTATTTTCTATCATATAGACCCCTCAAAGTGACTTCAAATGTGATGTGGTCCCTAAAAAAAATGGTGTTGTAAAAATGAGAAATCGCTGGTCAACTTTTAACCCTTATAACTTCCTAACAAAAAAAAAACTTGGTTCCAAAATTGTGCTGATGTAAAGTAGACATGTGGGAAATGTTATTTAGTAGCTATTTTGTGTGACATATCTCTCTGATTTAAGGGCATAAAAATTCAAAGTTTGAAAATTGAAAAAAATTTTTTTTGCCATATTTCCGTTTTTTTCATAAATAAACGCAAGTTATATCGAAAATTTTTTACCACTAACATGAAGTACAATATGTCACAAGAAAACAGAACGTCAGAATCGCCAAGATCCGTTGAAGCGTTCCAGAGTTATAATCTCATAAAGGGACAGTGGTCAGAATTGTAAAAATTGGTCCGGTCATTAACATGCAAACAACCCTCGGGAGTAAAGGGGTTAAAGGAATGGTTATTATAATGAACCATTCCCCTATGTAACATCAGATAAAATGTACAAATATATTGATCGGTGTCCTGTGTGTTCAGCGGTCATTCACCAGGTGATTGTGGATTCTTTCACAGCCCAGATATTCTTATCCACCTAAGAATAACAGAGACTTACAGACATTGGCAGAAACAGTGGGAGAAGACAAGGACGGTGATAATGACAAGGTGAGAAGAACATTTGATGGGATTTATCCTCAGAGAAGTATGATCTTAGTGGGCACAGCTTGATGACAGGTAATTAAATCCAGCCATGGGGATAAAGGCTTTCTTTTCCTCTGGCTATTGCATAAGATGGTTTCCAGAACTGGCCTGAATGGTATGAATGCTGACTGCGCTCTCCTTTTCTGGAAAAGAATGGATGCTCTCTGATGTTCCCACACACACTCAATCCATGCTGAGGATTTTTACACAGCAGCTTCTTGATAAGATGTTTCACGTCACCATTAAGACGTTTTGCTTATGGAGCCAGTGAAAAATGGGGAGCGCCCTGTTGCCATCTTGGACACCACAATCCTCAGGCTCCACCAATCCACTGCTGTATCATATCCTTTTCTGCAAAGCACCTGAGGAGCCATGAAATGGAAAGTGCTGGTCACTCCAGAGATGTTATTGGAGTAGGTAACGCTATCTTGGGTGAACCCCAGGCCGATAATACGGATGTGACCATTTGCATCCAACATGATATTTTCTGGCTGAATATCTCTGCAATGAAATAAGACAACAGTAAGAATTTTGCCCAGTGATACAGGAGATGGAAAATGGGTCACTGCAAGATCCGGTAGAACAGGTAGACAGGAGCCCAGGAAAATTGGGGGCAATATTTCTAGCATGTAAAGGGGACAGAGAGTAGGAGGAAAGTTCTGCTTACCGATGGATGATGTGTCCATGGAGGAACTGGAGGCCGCATATAATCTCTGCTGTACAGAAGCTGACGGAGAGAACAGAGTGCAGTATCAGTGCCATCGCTGGCTCCTACTTCCCGCCAGGGCTACATTCCCTGTCAGCCCTATTTCTGCTACATCCCAGCCTCCACTTTTATTTCCACCCATCTCCTCACTTTTTGGTATATCTTCCTCTTTCTCACCTTATGTTGTCGATGTTCAAGTAGCCGCGCATCTCAATCAAAGCCTTCAGCCTGCCGTCAGACAGATACTCCATGATGAAATAAGCGTGCTTCCGAGACTGGTGTGCGGCATAGAGGTGGCATAATAATGGGCAGTCTCGAGCCGCCAGGAGTATCCGCCACCCTCTAATAATGATGTTTTCATTAACCTCCCTTTTCTTGATCATCTTTACAGCCATGTAGATGTCTCGGCTGGTGATTGATGTCAGGATCACCTGTGGAAAGAAATAGGCAATTCTTAGAAAATGTATATGGTGGTAAACAGCTGGTTTATCTACTGCACAAAAAACAGGTGGACTGAGTGGTTTGTGAGTCTGCTAGTAACCTGGACCTTATAGCAGTGCACAGCTAAGCTATCAGAATAATGCACTGTCTTCTCTATGAATGCTCTATGGATAGATCTTAAAGGGGAATTCCATTGTCACCATATGAGACAAATAGAACAAGCACTGGATAGCTCTGTGAACTGGTTGAGGTCAGTATTGGTTTGATATCAATGTGCAGCTGATTTAAAGTTTACTGAAGCATAGAGCTCAAAGTATATATTATATCATATCCTAATAACACCATACATGGACCAGGACATTGAAATAAACCATGTCCCCCAGCTCCCCACATATGTAATCCCTGAGATCAGCTCTTTGATGAATTAGAATACCCATTTATAGAAGTACTACACCCAACAATGGTGATCAGATGAGCTCAAATGTGAAATAATTATGGGGCAAAGGAGCGTTTGGATGTTTTTTCAGTTATCTAATAGAAGAACAAGTCAATAAATATCTATATACAGAAGATAACAAATGGAGATAAATGGCAAAAATAGGTTGATAACAAAAAATATATAAAAACTTACCTTGCTAAAGCTGCCATACACGAGATTTCATGTACAGTAAAATTAAGCCTGGGGTAGGGGCTTGATGTTCCGGGGTCCCTGCTGCTTCCAAGTGTTGGCTCTTCATTCTCCAATCCAATGTCTTTGGCCTCTCTCATCTTCTTCGTGATCTTCTTGAATCCTGTGGTATCACTTTCCTCTTCTTTCTTTGTATCCTCGCTCTCTTTTCTGTGCCCAGTAGACACCATTCTCAGAAATTTCATCCAGTCTGTAGACTTCAGTCCCATCTCTTTGGTCAACAGTTGAAAGTAAACAGCAGTTGGTCGTGTGCAGGTGGCGAGAGGTCAGAGGTGACGGAACCCTCAGGTGGCACCTGACAGGCAGCGGTTCATGGCCCTTCTGTGCCCTATACACTGATGTGGGCATCGTGGGTGACAGTTTAGAATCCAGTGGAACGGTAGAGAACTTCAAGGCTGCTTGTAGTGCATTTTTTTCATAACCTATTCATTTTAGCCACATATACAAAAAACTGACCGTGACATCCAAACATAGACCTTGTGTGAACAGATGCTTAACCTAGAGTCACCAACTCATGCACATTCAAGAAAAAAGGAAGCACACTGTAGCACTATAGCTTGCAAGCATAAGATATGAAAAATGAATTGCATCACTGTCTTAGAAGTATGAAAAATTGAGAAGGCTTAGCGCATAAAATGGCCAATTTATGTGTACCTGGAAGCTACGTTAAGGCGCCTCTCGTTTTCCAGGTGCTAACTAATGCCAATCCTCACTTAGAAAAGTCTTTATCTGTATGGGAACTTATCTTTCCTCTCTCTAGACTGAAATCCACATCTCTGTGGAGGGGTAGTAGCCCTGCTATAATTAAAACGCCTTTGACTAGCAGGTGGAGTGCTCAGTCAGAAGATAAATGAATACATCTCAAAAAACTGACCATCACAACCAAACATAGACCTAGTGTGAACAGGTGCTTAACTTAGAGTCACCAACTCATGCACATTCAAGAAAAAAAGGAAGCACACTGTAGCGCTATAGCTTGCAAACATGAGATCTGAAAAATGAATTGCATCACTGCCTTAGAAATATGAAAAATTGAGAAGGCTTAGCGCATAAAATGGCCAATTTATGTGTACCTGGAAGCCACGTTAAAGCTCCCCTCGTTTTCCAGGTCCTAACTAATTCCAATCCTTGCTTAGAAAAGTCTTTTCTAAGCGAGGATTGGCATTAGTTACGAAAATTTTTTATAAAAACTGTAAAAATCGGTAACATTCGGTAAAAGTGCGGGAAAATATTTGCGTTGACACAAAAATATTTTCAGCACTTTATCAATGATAATGGTGGTGTATCATGAGTGTTTGGCATGTGTTTGAGGGGAGGGGGTTTTCAGAGCTCAGAGGCACAGCATTCTTGTAAGCACAGCACAGCAGTCATTTTTTTTTTCTTAACTTTATGTGTGCACATTGCGGCTAGCCAATCAGGGCGCAGGAAACACCCACAATGTCCTGACACAACGGCTTGTGTCATTGGTTGCTTAAATCACATGTCCCTCTCCATTTTAATAGCGGACATCTTGTTTTAGCACCATTTTGACACTAACAGCGCAGAGAAGCTGCTCCTGATGCTGGCACTGTTAACAGCAAGATTTCAGCTAGTTAGCTAGGTGGTTGTATATCAGTCAGATAGTGTAGCTAGATAGTGTTCAGTGTGGCTGTAAAATTTACCTTCCGGAATTTTTTTTTTTGGGGGGGGGGGCATTACTGAGGTTCATAGACAAAGCCAGCAGAGCACATGTCCTACAAGTGTGTTATGCACTGCTTCTATTGTGCTCTATGCACAAGTATAGCATTCTAAATAATATTTTTTTCAATAGCTAAATGTGAAAAAGCCTGCTGTATCCCACATTTTAGCTAGTTAGATAGGTGGTTGCATATCAGTCAGATAGTGTAGCTAGATAGTGTCCAGTATGGCTGTAATATTTACCTTCCGGAATTTTTTTTTTGTGCCATTACTGAGGTTCACAGACAAAACCAGCAGGGCACATGTCCTACAAGTGTGTTGTGCGCTTGTTCTATTGTGCTCCATGCACAAGTATAGAATTCTAAATAATATTTTTTCAATAGCTAAATGTGAAAAAGCCTGCTGTATCCCACCTTGTCATTTAGTGCTGTGGTGATATGAAACTGTCTGCAGACCTAAGGCACATTAAAAATAAGTATATTTTTTTCTGTTGCTAAATGTGAAACAGCCTGCCGTATCCCACGTTGTCATGTTGTGGCGGTAATTTGAACCTGTGTGCCGACCTAACGCACATTAAAAAAAATTCTAATATTTCTTTGCTGATTGTGATACAGCCCGCCATGTCCCACATTGTCATGTGGTGGCGGTGATATGAAGCCGTCTGTACATCTAATGCGCATGAAAAAAAAAATTGAATATTTTCTTTTGCTGCATGAGATATAGCTCGCCGTATCCCACATTGTCATGTTGTGGCAGTGTTATGAACCTGTCTGCAGATCTAACGCGCATTAAAAAAAAGTTCTAAAGTTTTTCTGTTGCTGAATGTGATACAGCCTAACGTATCCCACATTGTCATTTTGTGGCGGTGATATGAAGCTCTCTGCAGACCTCAAGCACATTAAAATATTTATTTTTTTCAGTTGATAAATGTGATACAGCCCGCTATATCCAACCTTTTCTTTTAGTGGCGTTGAAATTGTTCTGTGTGCAGAGCTGTTGCACATTGAAATTAATTTATTATATTTTTTTTACAAACGTGATACAGCAGCCGAGATCTGTGTTCGAAATTGTTTTGAGCCTATCTTCTAGATTATGTACTTCAATACCATACAATTTCTCACGGGCATCTTTTATACCTAGCTTGAGACACGCATCTGTTACACGTATCTTCTGACGAGCATTAAACGCTCTCTGGTAATTGGCATTGGGTAGATGACTAATAGTTGTAGGCTGGATCCTGGATCCTGTACTTCCCATAGTCGCCCTGTTATTGATCCTTTTGTATGTTCCCATTCCCGCCCCTAAAAATTCTTCTGTTACTAATGTCATATAGTAGGGCACATGGCACTTTAAACTGTTTTCAGCATCCACTCAATCTTTTACAGGCCTTATCGACAGGCCTCCCAAAAATTATTTTATTACTAACGTCATACAGCAGGGGAAATGTCACTTTTAAATTGTTTGGAGCATCCACGCAATCTTATACAGGCCTTATCGACAGGCCAAAAAAAATTCTTATGTTACTATCGTCATACAGTAGGGGACATCTCACTTTGAAATTTTTTGGATCCTAGCTTCTAGATTATGTTCATCTTTGGCATCCAATTTCTCACGGGCATCTTTACACCTATCTTCTGACGAGCATCAAACGCTCTCTGATAATTGGTGTTGAGTAGATGAGTAATAGTTGTAGGCTGGATCCTGGACCTCATACTTCCCATAGCCATCCTGTTATTGATCCTGTTGTACGTTCCCATTCCTGCCCCCAAAAATTATTTTGTTACTAAAAAGATACAGTAGGGGACATATCACTTTTAAATTGTTTGGAGCATCTACTCAATCTTATACAGGCCTTATTGACAGGCCCCAAAAAATTCTTCTGTTACTTAACTCATACAGTAGGGAAGATCTCAGTTTTAAATTGTTTGGAGCACATTTTCTTTGTCATACAGGCCTCATCCACACAGATTTTTTTTTGTCTGTGACTAACTCGCTTCAGCACGCCATATTTCACCTCATTTAGTGCCACTGAAATTCAGCTGTGCAGAGGTAGTGCAGAGTAAAATATCTAATTTTTAGTTGCTAATACTGTACTCATAGCACACTATCTGAGCAACATGACTGGGAAAAGGGAGGTTGTGGTTGAAGGGTGATTAGGCTCGGTGTTCGAGGTCTAAATGGGGTAGGTGGTGAAATTGATGCCACTTTATTGGTGTCTGCCACTAATTTATGGAAATGTGTACACTCTTGGTTGGGTGTCCATTTGCTGGGTTAGCTGTAGTGGAAGATGCGTCGGTCCTTATTGTACTATTTCTGCTGTCTTGAAATTGATACCACTTTGTTGGTGTCTCCAACTAATTTTTAGAAATGTGTGCACTCATGGTTGGGTGTACATCTGCTGGGTTAGCTGTAGTGGAAGAGATGTTGCTCCCCATTATACTATTTTTACTCTGGTGAAATTGATACCACTTTGGTGGTGTCTGCCACTAATTGTTTGAAATGTGAGCCCTCCTGGTTGGGTTTCCAACAGTAAATATGCTGAGTTGGGTGTAGTAAAAAAAAAAGGTAAATGTGGATTTAATCTGTGCTGCTGAATAATTCAGGATCCAGGCCATGTAGCCATTAAATTGTGGATTTATTCTCAAGTCGTTTCAAAGTACAAGACTTCTTCATCAGGAGCACCACAATGACATTGTGGACATTGTGATGCTCCTGATGTAGAAGTCTTGTACTTTGAAACGCGTTGAGAATAAGTCCACAATTTAATAGCTACATGGTCTGGATCCTGAATTATTCAGCAGCGCAGATTAAATTTACATTTACCCATTTTTTTTTTTTAATCTCTGGTTGGTCACGAGTAGAGTTGAGCAAAACAGGTCGGTCAGATTCAAAAATCGACGAATTTCGCCAAAGTCGGGTTTCGCCGAGCGAAACCCGACCATAGCGTTAAGTCGGCCATGTTGTCGTCGACCCGAACACCAAAGTTGGTTTTCCCAGAATGCTTGCAGGCGCCTTTTTTCAGCCAATAAGCAAGGATGTACACTGTGGGCAACGAGATGACATGGGCAGCGGCCACCACCATCTTAGAGAAGGGCATTGCAGTGATTGGCTTGCTTTGTGTGGCGTCACAGTGGCTATAAAAGCCCTGACCGCCGACCGCCATTTTACTTCTGCTGATCTTAGCGTAGGGAGAGGTTGCTGACGCTGTTTCTCAGTAGGGAGAGAGTTAGGCAGGAAAGAAAAGTGATTCTGTGCTTGTGCTGATAGCAATTGTGCTGTACAGTTAGTGTGCAGTGACAGAGGAGGATTTTGTTGTGTGCAGCAGCGCTGGTTATTAGGCTGCCTGCCAGTGACAGGGGAGGATTTTCTTGTGTGCAGCAGCGCTGATTATTAGGCTGCCTGCTAGCTGTATTGCTGTGTGTACACTGCTGCGCAGACTGCTTTTTACACAGCACAAATACTTTTATTCTTTTTTTCTGCAGTTAGCGAGCGTTCATTTTTTCCACACCGTATAGAGCTGTACGCTCCTCACACACTACCGTGTACCGGCTGGTATCACGGACAAATACATGCTGACTATCTGTGTGTGACTCCGGAAATCTATACGGAGATTTACAATATACCCCTATACTATATACACCTGTTATCTTCAGATATAGTACCCTTTTTCAGCTTTTTATATTGTGGTCTAATCCATACTGAGCCTGTGAGCGTCTGTGTGTTACTCCGGAAATCTATATGGAGATTTACAATTTACCCCTATACTATATACACCTGTTATCTTCAGATACAGTACCCTTTTTCAGCTTTTTATATTGTGGTGTAATCCATACTGAGCCTGTGAGCGTCTGTGTGTTACTCCGGAAATCTATATGGAGATTTACAATTTACCCCTATACTATATACACCTGTTATCTTCAGATACAGTACACTTTTTCAGCTTTTTATATTGTGGTCTAATCCATACTGAGCCTGTGAGCGTGTGTGTGTTACTCTGGAAATCTATACGGAGATTTACAATTTACCCTATACACCTGTTATCTTCAGATACAGTACCCTTTTTCAGCTTTTTATATTGTGGTCTAATCCATACTGAGCCTGTGAGCGTCTGTGTATTACTGCAGAAATCTATACGGAGATTTACAATTTACCCCTATACTATATAGACTGTTATCTTCAGATACATTACCCTTTTTCAGCTTTTTATATTGTGGTCTAATCTATACTGAGCCTGTGAGCGTCTGTGTGTTACTCCGGAAATCTATTCGGAGATTTACAATTTACCCATATATACCTGTTATCTTCAGATACAGTACCCTTTTTCAGCTTTTTATGTTGTGGTGTAATCCATACTGAGCCTGTGAGCGTGAGTGTTACTCCGGAAATCTATATCGAGATTTACAATTTACCCCTATACACCTGTTATCTTCAGTTACAGTACCCTTTTTCAGCTTTTTATATTGTGGTATAATCTATACTGAGCCTGTGAGCGTCTGTGTGTTACTCCGGAAATCTATTCGGAGATTTACAATTTACCCATATATACCTGTTATCTTCAGATACAGTACCCTTTTTCAGCTTTTTATGTTGTGGTGTAATCCATACTGAGCCTGTGAGCGTGAGTGTTACTCCGGAAATCTATATCGAGATTTACAATTTACCCCTATACACCTGTTATCTTCAGTTACAGTACCCTTTTTCAGCTTTTTATATTGTGGTCTAATCCATACTGAGCCTGTGAGCGTCTGTGTGTTACTCCGGAAATCTATATGGAGATTTACAATTTACCCCTATACTATATACACCTGTTATCTTCAGATACAGTATGTTATGGAAATTTAATTAGGACAAATTTATCCTTCAATGTTTGCTGCTTGCCGTTCCCAATTCTCTATTTAATGTCTTTTTGAGCGCTCAGAATGAAATGAGACTGTCCACAACGGAAGTGTCAGTATAGCAGTTCGTCAAGACCACTCATTTATTATTCATTCAAGGTTTTATACGTTTACAAAAAGGGGCTGGTTAGTCAATTAACATACAATTAAAAGCTGCTAGATTATTGGCTGTTCTAGTGTAAGTATGATAATTATGATAAAAGGCTGAAGTTGCAGATTTATTGTTTTTTATTCTTTTGCCCTAGTTTTCTTGCATGACTATAAAGTAAACAACAGATATCTAATAAGACTCTATGTACTTGTTCCTTATGAAGGCCAGATTCGTTTAAAACGACTGATTATAGCTGGCATAGATATATGTGAGCACATGATTTTTAGCAAGTGAGATCTATCTAACTGTGAATGCATATATGTGAATATACTTTGAATATATGGAATACATATATATTTCCATGACAGTCCCCCCTTAGATACCACTTGCCCTAAAAACCTGCTCCTGGCCCAAAGCGCTGCAACTCTTTTGTGCTGCCGGCGAGTTGAGACTATGCCTTGCGCATGCCTCCCCCACCGAATACAGACTTTTCGCAAATGGGCGGTCAGGAGGACTGTCCCTGTCGGGGGTTTATGTGTTTGCAATCATAGTCTCTTTATTTAACTGCATGTTCAGAAAAAAACGTGTGTATTCTTCATCAGGTAGGTCATCTGTTCGGTCAGTCAGAGCATCCACGACATCCTTCATGGCTTAGGTGTCTCTCCTGGTACGGGAGCTTCCTTGCAATGCGATACGTGGATCCAAACAGGCTTTCCCTCTAGTTACACAGAGGTTGGTGTCATCTGGGGCTCTTGGACAGGACCATCAAATCTGGCAGTGAAGAGAAAAACTCGAGAATGGACATTAGTTTTTGACCAATTCAATTACATAAGTGTTATGATTTGGTAGCTGAGGAGAGCAGGCAAAAAAGGCAATACACCAGAGAGGTTGGAATCTATGGGATTGCAGTACCCTGACTAACCACCACAACTAAAGGCAGCCGTGGAGCGTACCTACGTTGGTCCTAGACGCCTCGTCACAGCCTGAGAAGCTAACTACACCTAAAGATAGAAAGAGGAAAGCTATCTGCCCCGGAGCAGATCCCCAAAGAACATAGAAAGCCCCCAAACATGTAATGGCGGTTAGACAAGAAAGAAATACTGACACAGACAGAAAATAGTATGAGCAAACGTTGGGGCCCAAACTTCCTAAATAGAAAAGGATAGGAAGGGCACTTACTGCAATCCCAAAAAACCCTGAAAAGTACCAACTCTACTAATTACAAAAACCTGAGATCACACGACCTCTACCACCTAAATTAGTTCTCTGGTGTAACAAAAACTAAACAGCAGCCACTGAAAAAACTGGAAAAGGCAAATGAACAAATAACAGTGGCTGAATTAAACTGAGAGGAGCACAAGCCCCCGAAGGGGACCCGGCAGACCCCCACAGAAGTGCAGGACAAAATGCAAAAAACAAGCACCAAAAAACTAAAAGAAGAAAATGTCTTATCTGTTAGCAGAAGATGCAGGCACGATACAGCAAGCTACAAAGTGAACAGGAATCAAAGATGAGACCAGAACAATTGATCACCGGCAACCCTGATGGGAGGGAACCTCCCTTATATAAGACCAGTCAGTAACACCTGATCTCCAATCTTCACAATCTTCATTGGATAGTTCAGTACTAGAGTTGAGCGATACTTTCCGATATCCTAAAGTATCGGAATCGGAATGGTATCGCCGATATCACTAAAAAATCGGCGATACCCGATACCGATACCGGAAGTCCCATGTAAGTCTATGGGAACAAAATATCGCAACTAAAAAAACCCCATTCTTTCCTTGTAAACACTAAATATACACACATAGAATACATATATATATATATACATGTCATTGTGACATATATATATACATATATGTATAGTTTATACACTTCTACATAGTAAAATATCCTTTGATTCAATTGCCGGGTAAAGCCGGCTTCAGTGAAAAGACAGAAGCACCGACATGAAATGACACTTGGTGTACATAGGGTTAACCATGTCTTTTCATGTCATTTGCTATCTGATTTGCACAAACAATTAAATCAGACTATGTGTGCAAAATTTCACACCTGTAGGGGTTAATTAAAGGTGTAAATTCGTTGTAAAAAAAACGGACTTTTTTGCTACGAATTTACACCTTTAATTAACCCCTACAGGTGTGAAATTTTGCACACATAGTCTGATTTAATTGTTTGTGCAAATTAGATAGCAAAGGACATGAAAAGACATGGTTAACCCTATGTACACCAAGTGTCATTTCATGTCGGGTTCTGCATTTTCACAAAAGCCGGCAATTGAATTAGCGGCTATTATACTATGTAGAAGTGTATGAACTACAAATATAAATATATATATATATGTGTCACAAATTCAATGACATGTATATATATATATATATATATATATATATGAGGTGTAAAATTGCTGACAAAAAAATGCGTGGGCTCCCGCCCTATTTTCGCAACCAGACAGACAAAGCCAGTGAGTGGGGGCAGATAATAATAGCCCAGAGAGGGACCATTTTTTTTGGCCCCCCCGGCTACTTAACATCTGCCCCCAGACACCCCAGAAAGGGCAAATCTCTAATTAGATTTGCCCTTTCTGGCACTTTGCCCGTCTATTCCCATTGCCCTGTAGCGGTGGCGAATGGGTTAATAAGGGGTTAAAATGACCTTGCAATTGAAAGGTCACTTTAAGCCAGGTTAATAATTGAGAGCTGTCAATTAGACAACTATCAATTATTAATCCTATTGTATGAAAGAAAAATCAAACACACACACTTTAATAAAAAAGAAGTTTAATGAAATAATCACACAGTTTTTGACCATATTTTATTTACCTGCTAAAACCATTTCCTGTAATAAAAATAAAATAATAAAGCAAAATTATTCTTACCAATCCGATGCACAGTCAGGTCCCACGGTGTAATCCTTCAGAAAGGGTTAATGTTTACTGCAGGGACCGCAGCTAATGCTGCAGCCTCACAGTAAACCCCAAATGAATGAGTTCCTCTCCTGCCTGACAGGAGAGTAAAGGCTGGGTGTCACATAACGATACACCAGCGATCCCGACAACGATATGCACTTGTCAGGATCGCTGGTGTATCGCTACATGATCGCTGCTGAGCTGCCAAACAGGCAGCTCAGGCAGCGATCTGGGACAGCGACACTGCGGGTAACATCGCTTAAGGGCCCGTCTCACATAGCGATATCGCTACCGAGATCGCTGCTGAGTCACAAGTTTTGTGACGCAGCAGCAAGCTCACCAGCGATATCACTGTGTGTGACATTCAGCGACGATCAGCCCCCCTGCCGGGTATCGCTGATCGTCGCAGAAATGTCAGGACCTTTATTTGATCGCTGGTTTCCTCTGACAGGCACGCATCGCTGCGTGTGACAGGCGGGAGACCAGCGATCCGCTGGTAACCAAGGTACACAGCGGGTTTCCAGGCACCGCGCAGCGCTTGGAAACCCGCTGTGTATCTTGGATACCAGCTCCCTGCATCAGGGCGCTGGTATCCAAGGTACACAGCGGGTTTCTAGGCACAGCCCCGCTCCTGGAAACCCGCTGTGTACCTTGGTTACCAGCGGATCGCTGGTCTCCCGCCTGTCACACGCAGCGATGCGTGCCTGTCAGCGGAAACCAGCGATCAAAAAAAGGTCCTGACATTTCAGCGACGATCAGCGATACCCGGCAGGGGGGCTGATCGTCGCTGAATGTCACACACAGCGATATCGCTGGTGAGCTCGCTGCTGCGTCACAAAACTAGTGACTCAGCAGCGATCTCGGTAGCGATATCGCTATGTGAGACGGGCCCTTAAGTGGAAAGCTTAATTGATTGCTTTCCACTTTCACTTCAGGTCAGCCAGGGACACAATCAGTGACGTCAGAGGGAACTGATTAACAAAAATAGGGGTTCCCTTCGAAAAAAAAATGGCGTGGGGTCCCCCCTATTTTTGTTAACCAGCCAAGTAAAATGCAGACTGCTGCGGCCTGGTATTAAAAGACTGTCAAGGCCCATGGATTTTGGCCCTCAACAGCCTGATAATACCAGGCTACAGCAGCCCCACATTTGGCGCATCAAAAGATGTGCCAATTGTGGCACTTTACCCGGCTCTTCCCACTTGCCCTGTAGCGGTGGCAAGCGGGGTAATAAGGGGTTAATGTCACCGTTGATTGCACGGTGACAATAAGCCCGGTTAATAATGGAGAGGCGTCAATAAGACACCGATCCATTATTAATTCCAAAGTTATTAAATGCATAAAAAAAAGACAAAGCAAGAAAAAAGTATTTTAATGAAATAAAAGAGACAACACAGTTTTCATTACTTTTATTACTCTCTCATTCCTGCGACGCCATCGATCTCCTGTAAAAAAAGAAAAAAAACAAACCAACAGTATACCACCTGTCCGACGCAGTCCATAACGATAGTCCCACGACGATCCAGCTCTGCTACATCGCAATGACAGGCAGAGCCTGTCATTGCAACGCAGCACAGCTGATTACCTGCTTCCCCGGCGGTGACGTCATCGGACTGACTGCTTTACGGCCGGGATTACCCAGCAGTCACTGCAGTTATCGCGAGAAACTGCATGTGACCGCCGGGGAAAGAAGATGGCGGCCATGAAGCAGTCCAGGACGTGACCGCCGGAGATCTTCTGCCAGGTAAGTGCCGCTGACTCCTGACAGACCCGACCGACGGACACTGACAGTGACAGTGACAATCCCGATTCCGGTATCCGATAAGACGAAAAGTATCGGAACTCGGAATCGGAATTCCGATACAGCCAATATCGGCCGATACCCGATATTTGCAGTATCGGAATGCTCAACCCTATTCAGTACTGTTTGTAACCACCAGAGGGAGCTTCTGCTCAGAATTCATTTCTAGCCCATTCACAACACATAAGCAAACAAGATATCATTTTGCATATTCTGCTGCTGAGGGAAGAATGTACCTAACTTGGGTCTCTGGGAGTGTGCCGTACGCTAAACAGTGCAATTGGGAGTGTGTCATGCCATGGTTTGCGTGTCTCTTGGGCAATTTTTAACATTCTATTCTTAAGTGTTCCGTTCAGTTTTTCTACCTTCCTGCTGCTCTGGGTGGTAAGGAGTGTGTAGGCCTAAATCTGACTCGGGAACGAGTGTGCCCAGTTTTTTTATATAAATCTGACCCTACTGCTAATCGGGTCTTGTGTGTCAGATTTGCTGTGAATGTGGGTCCCTGATCACTTTCTATCATTTCTGGAACCCCTTATCTGCACACTATTTTCCGAAAGTAGCTTCTTTGCAGCAGTCTTTGCTGACTTGGAAGGCTTCTGTTCATCTTGAAAATACTTCTTTGACCACAATGGCGTATTTGAATCCTTCACTTGGCGATATCTGGATGTGGTCTATCTGGATCCTTTGAAGCTGGTAGAGTGGTCTTTCCAGATGAGGTGAGGGGGACTTTCTTCCATACGTCCAGGCTTGCATTTGCTGCAGGTCAGACAGCTGCTGGTGAATTTGGCTGTTAGGGTGGAGATCCCTGAAGCGAACCAGTAAGCACCAATCAGATCATTCATCTGTGTCTTTGATATGTGGGTGTGGGTCCATGTGCCGATTGGACCACCATAGAGTGCATACTTTGTGGTAGGCAGAGTTTGAAGTCTATTATTGATAGCCTTCCTTCTTCACATGTTGTTTTTTTCGCATTCAGCTCTTCTTCTCCTTTTGGAGCTTGGTCTTGCAACTTCTTGAGCAGATCCCAGGACGTCTTTTTGTCAGGTTTCTTGTCTTCAGTCATCATGTAGTAGCCGTCCGGCTCTACGACCTCTCCCACTTCTCCATGCTGTCTTCCTTTGGCCGCTTCTTTGGCTGCCATGTCCGCCATGTTATTGCCTCACGCCTCTTCTGTTCTCAGTTTTCCATGCACTTTGATTTTTCAAATTGCCACCATTTTGGAAGTTGGAGTACACCCAGCAGGTCCCTGAAGGCTCCATGATGTTTCACAGTTGTCACGTTTGCTGTGATGAAGTCCCTTGTAGCCCAGATGGGCCCAAAGTCGTGTGCTATGCCATGCGAGTACCTGTAGTCGGTGTAGATGTTTGCAGTCTTGCCTTCTGCCATCTGGCAGGCCTTCGTCAGCGCTATCCGTTCTGCTTCCTGGGCTGACAGGCTAGGTGACAGACTTCTGGACCACAGGATTTCTTGATTGCTGGTCACTGCACTTCCTGTGTTGAAACTTCTTCATCATCTGCAAATCTGGAGCCATCCAAGTAGAGGATAAATTCTGTAAATTTTGTTCTGGAAAGTCCATATTGTATCCCCCTTGGGAGTGGGAGTAGAGTGGCCGGGCTGAGGACTGTAGGTCTGGAGACGGTGACATTATGAGACAAAGGCGATAGAGGCGCCACAAAGATGTCTGGCGGTGGGGAGATTATTGTTGGTTGAGCTTGATTGAAGATTGCCAAGATGTCATGTGGAGTGAGAGTTTCCAGTGGCTGTCCAAGAGTGATGTCAGCAACCTTGTCCAGGAGGGTGTGTGCTGCAAATACTGCCATCAGGCAGGAGGGTGCTCCTCTTGCAACTGGATCCAAGCGGGCTGAGAGGCAGCCTAAAAGTCTCTGTTTTCCCCTGTGAATCCATATTAGGACTCCAGTAGCATGACCTTCTTTCTTCCATCAGGTAGACGGAAAGACTTCTCGTAGTCAGGTAGGCCTGGTATTGGCGCTAAGACTGTGGAGTTCTTCTAATCTCCTGAATGGGTTGAAGGCTGTGTCTGATAGAAGGAGCGGGGTTGCGTTGATGCAAGCGCACAGAGGCTGCATTAGGACTGAGGCATCAGGGATCCAGGTTCTGCAATATGACACTAGACCAGGGAAGGCCTGCAGCATTCTTGGAGTTGTTGGGGGAGCCATCTTCTCCACAGTGGTCTTCCAGTCTTTTGACATATGTTTTGTCTGGTGGGCAATACAGTGTCCCAGGGATGTAACTTGCTTCTGACATCACTGGACTTTGTTCTTCCAGACCTTGCGTTGCTGTTCTTCCAGGTAGAGTAGGAGAGACAAGGAATAGACTGTGCAGGTGTCGATGTCAACCACACAAAAGAGAAGGTCATCCATGTGTTGTTGAAGAGTGACTCTTGCATATTCTGCAATCAACTTAACGAGGATGGAGGACATTGTCTTGGTGAAACTTGAAGGGCTTGTTTTGAGCACCTTGAGGCAACACTGTCCATATGCACTGCACTGGTGTGTGAAGGCAGGCCTCCAGGTGGAGGAGAAACACTGAAGAAGGTACTGGCCAGGCTGATCACCGGGAATACCGTTGCGGTGACTGGGACTTTTGAGAGCAGAGTGTGCGGGTTCAGCACTGTTGGGGTTTCAAATACTGTACCCTCTTTCACGGCCTCCAGGCCTTGCACCATTCTGAACTCAGTGGGGTTTACAGTCTTTTTCTTCACTGTGGAAAGCTGGGATTGATTCCGATGGGCGAGGCAGCCCAGTTTGGCCTTGTCCTTCAGTATGCGGCAGGGGACTCCCATCTGCCGGCGCAGAGCTGGCGGGAAAACAAGCCGTCTACTAGGATCCACATCATGAGAGATGACGACCAGCTGGCATTCTTGTTCTCCACCAAGACAGTCACTGTGGTAGCACCTGCTCTGGTCACAGGGGGTCTTCTTGTTGGGACGTCTCCTTAACCGGCTGCTTTTTTTCTCAGCACGGGCCATCAGTTGTTTCTTTTTCTCCAGCTTGGTCTCAGGTCAGTATTTGTGCACAAGTTTGAAGAGCTGAGTGGCTTTTTGCCGGTCTAGGGCCTGGGTGAACTGGTTGATTGCAGGGGGCACCTCCTGGTGCTTGCAAAAGATGAACCTCTGGCGTTGGAGCCGGATGAGGTGTTGCCATTCCATGAAGCGAGTAGGGTCCTTCTTGAGTTGAATATCCTGGCCAATGTCAAAGTTCTCAGGCCGTCTTCGTAGGCGAGTTCACTTAGACCTTCAATTGGTCAGAGACATCTTGACTCTGGGTGATGGAGTGGCTTTTCTGGTACTATGTCCAGCACCTCCTGTGATAGGTCTGCAGTGTGGTTATTCCTGTTTCTTCTTGGGTCAGGGGTGAAGAAAGTGTCATGTTCCCATCTTTCTGGAACACTCTGGTCGCTTTCAGCTTCTGCAGTAAGTCCACTCCCAATAGGTTGAGGGTGCAGGTCTTTGACACAACAAACTGGGACATGATGGAGTGTTCTGGCTGAGTCCACACGCTCAGGGGCTTCATAATCTGGAAATATCTGACTTGACCATCAATTCCCATGTAGGAAGCAGAAGATTCTGATAGATAGGTGAGGTTGCGGAGTTCCACAAGAAAAGATCTGACTACGCCATCCACTCTCAGGATATTGGTCCCACTGGTGGGGTTCCCTGTGGACTTGGTGTGCTCTTGTCCTATGGACGGGGTTCTTCACTGCTTTCTGTGTTTCTTCTTCTTGTTTGCGAAGTCGGTGTTCTGCACCGGTTCCGGAAATGACCAAACTCGCCACAGTTGTAACACCGGACATCCCTTCTGTCCCGGCGGGACTCAATCCTTTTTGCTACTGCGAGCAGGGTATCCATTGCTATTGACGTGTACTCAGGCCTGGCTACTACCAGTGGTTTCCTGATTGGTTCTCTCAGTCCATGCACAAAAGCCTGTGCCAACATCCGTCTGTGTGTCTGATCATGGGTAATGAGGCCCAAATCTTGAAACACTTGCATTACTCTGTCATGGAACTTCTCCACAGACTCTGTCTTGTCTTGACTCATGTCATGTAGGCTGAGAGTTTGTCCTGTCAGTCTGCTTTTGGCCCATTCTCTGAGTTGCTCAATTAGCTTTGGTCCTGTCTCCCAGGCATACGCATCTAACTCTGTTGGAAGCTTGAAGTGTTCTCTCATAATTGGCCAGAATGCATCACCTGCTTTTATTTCCATTACGGTCCAGAGATCAATCCAGGCTGCTGCATTTTTTGGCAAAATGGCATGGGGTGTATCCCTGGGTCTGGCAGCATACTGATCACCTGGCTTGGGATGAAGGGCTCATAGGATGGTGCCTCTACCTGTCCCTGCTCTATTGGTGCTTGTGTGTTTTCTTCCCTAGTATTGGGCAGCATGTGTGACGTTGCATCTTCATCTTCATCAGATAAGAAGTGACATGGTGTACTTGGTGCATACACTGGGTGAGATTTGGGCTTAAAAGTTGTCTTGCTGCATGGGGATTTCCCACTTCCTTGCTGAGGCTGCGGTGGATCAGTGTCATGGTTCCATGCTGGCAGCCCTGCTCGGCACTGAGGTTCCTCATTTGTGTCTGTAGCTACACTACCCCCCCTGTGATGCCCTAGCTGTGGGCTCTGCTAGTTTTTGTGTCTGGGGGCTACCTGCAACGTTTTGTGTAGGGAGATTTGCACTTTCTTCTCCTGATATAATGACTAGCAATGTTTGTACTGTGCTTGGGATAGACAGGGTGCCCTGTGCTGGAGACACTGAATACAGGGACACCACATTGCTTTGATTGGGCGTTGACCCAGTTGATAACAAAGTAGAAAAAAGAGGAAGAGAAGGGAGGTGTGAGGGAGGAGCGAGAGAAAGAGGAGGGGAGAGAGATGGAGGGGAGGGTGAAGAAGAGGTGGAATGTGCCTGAGGGGAGGAGGAAGGAGGAGAGCAAGCATGAGCAGGTGGGTGTGGTGTGGGAGGAGAAAGGGAGGAAAAGGAAAGAGGGGAGGGAGAGAAGAGTGAAAGGGGGAAAAGAGAGAAAGATGGAGGAGAGAGAGAAGAGAAAGATGGAGGGGAGAAGTAGAAGAAGATGAAGAAGAAGATTTGAGAGTTGGAGAGGAAGAGATAGAAGAAAAGGAAGATGAAGAAAATGGATGTGTCAGAGATGTGAGGGAGGGGAAAGAAGGAATGAGAGGGATGGCAGCGAGGAAAGAGGAGAAAAGTCTGAAGAAGAAGGAGAAAGGGACTGAGAGAAGAAAAAGGAGAGGGTGTCCCCCCTGTGGCTCTTGAGAGGGGATGGTTGAAACAAAAATGCCTTCTCCCTGTGGAGAGAGGCGGGGAGCATTTTTCCCTGTACAAGGCTCCTTACTCAATGAGAGCAGCCTACACCTGTCCCATGTCCCCACATGATGGACATGTGATGTGTGTGACTCTGAATTCTGCTCTTGTGACATGTCAGTGATCTTTTTCTCACAGACGATTTAACACCTTTTCAATCTTATTCACATAAAAAAAAAAAAAAAAAAATCACTTCCTGGTCCGTTCAAATTAACTTGCTGTACCTTCTACACGATGCACCACTGCTCTTTTATAGCAGAAGGTAATCTATTAACAAACTTTCCCGTTACCTTTCAAACAACAAAAACAAGAAAAAACATTTCATTATGCAGCGTAAAGGCTGCCTGTCTATTTGCTTCTCACGTACTCTGACCTTCTATTCACATGCCTAGTCCTTCGATTCTTACCTACTGTGTCTTTTCCAAAAACCTATTCAACAAAGGTGATTAAAAAATCTGAAAACTGCTGCACTCTGGCTCTGCGTCCTCGCCGAATGCCCGATGGGAGGGGCTAGTCAAGCCGCTGCGCAGTTTGTGTGTGCGCTCTCCCTCAGCTTGCAATTTTCCTTATCTGTGGAGTGACCTTGGTCTAAAGCAAGCTTGTAGAGAAAGAAAAAAAATAAAAAAAAATGGTTGGAGAATAAAACTCTAAAGTAAATTGATTAGAAAAAAAAAATCTCTCCAAAATCATTTAAATATGTACTTAAAAGAAAAACTTTAAAAACAAAAGTTAGATTTAGCAAAAAACTCTAGAAAAAGAAAAAAAATAAATTCACCAAAAAGGGGAGAAAAGAAAAACCGTATTAATCATAAAACTCTGAAAAACAACCCTTGTTACTAAAACAGCTAATTAAAAAAACAGAAAAGAGGTGAAAAAACTGATTGTAAAATGATAAAAACAAAAAGAAAAGTACTTTAAAACTTTTGTCTGGTAGCGTAGGCTTTTTCCTACCGCGCCTTCTGGAATGTCATCTCGCTGCTACCAGCACTTCCCCCCTCCCTTCTATCTCTGCTTGCTGTCTCTACAGGCACTGAAATCACGTATCAAAAAAAAAAAATAAATAAAATTATTATCCCTCAGAATATCAAAAAATCAATATAGTTCAGACTAAATGCCTAAGAATTTTCACGCTTCAGCCTGTAGCCAAAAAACTATCTTAAAAAGATCAAAACCAGGAAACAGATGTGACAACGTGATTAGCAGAGGAACGGGGTCAAAGGGGTTTCTCGCTGCTCTCTGAATGAGATTTAAAGCGACAGTACCTGCAAGACAGACAGTGACATGTACAATGAGACAGACACCCGGGAGAATACGAATCCCTCTTTTGATGATCTGTGACACATACAAGCTGCTCTGGTAACTGATAACTCACCAATTGCACTGAGTACGGCGATGCTCAAGGTCTATCGCTTTCTGTACCGTACGCCCTGGCCGGTGCGCCGGTCACAGTAATCTGTAATAGCCTTAATCAAAATTCTCACTATCCACGTCTGATTTGACTGGGATGACCTCCCGGAGCGTGGACGATTATTGTGAGAACTTATCCAAACAAAGCTGCTGCCCCTCACACCTGGATTTTTTGGGATAACCTCCCTCCTGTGTGTGAAAGATAACTGCAGAAACTTAAGGTACTGCCACACTAAACAATCCCGCTAGCGATCACGATAACGACGCATACTAATGCGATCGCTAGCGGGATTGTTTCTATATCGCTAAATGCGGCCACATTTAGCGATATAGTTAACGACGCTATCGCCGTTAGCGATCTTCTTAACGACTTTAGCGGTACAAAAGTACCGCTAAATCGCTAAGAAAAGGTGCCACACAGCGATTAGATACTTACCCAGCGGGAGCGCCGACGAGAAAATAGGGTCCGGAACGATTCCAGCGACGAGCGAGATCACAGCAGGAAGCTCGTCGCTGGAAGCTGCCGCACTGAACAACATCGCTAACAGGATCGCTAAATAGTGACGTTTTTTAGCGATCCCGTTAGCGATATTGTTTAGTGTGGCATACCCTTTAACCGATTCAAAGCCCTCGCTCCTCACAACTGGATTGATCTGGGATAACCTCCCTCCAATGTGTGAAGAATAACTGCGTGGACTTATCCAAAACAAAGCTCCCGCCCCTCACACCTGGATTTTTTTTCTGGGATGGCCTCCCTCCTGTGTGTGAAAGATTTCTGCGGGAACTTATCCAGCAATTTGTCTTTTGCTATACAGCCCCCAGAAATCAGCAAGCAAAAACACAGTCACCGTTCCAACTTTCTCCCGGTTCACATAAAACATGAAACATATACAGCACAGCAGCAAACAACTCGGCTTATATCCCAGGGCTTTTGGATAAGGGTATGGACTTTTTACACAACCTGGGAATGCGGTGATGACCACGTCCGACCGGCTAGAAGTGTAGGCTAGGACTAGGCACAGGGAACATTCAGGTAAGATGACAGAGTTTTCTTACCTTACTTATGGAGCTGCAGTCTCCGTCCCGTGTGCCAAGGCCAGGGCCAACACCCCTGTCTCTCCGGTCGGCCGGGTCCTCGTGCGTTTCGTCCAATGCCCCGCGTGCAGGCGCCAACTGTTATGGAAATTTAATTAGGACAAATTTATCCTTCAATGTTTGCTGCTTGTTATTCCCAATTCTCTATTTAATGTCTTTTTGAGCGCTCAGAATGAAATGAGACTGTCCACAACGGAAGTGTCAGTATGGCAGTTCGTCAAGACCACTCATTTATTATTCATTCAAGGTTTTATACGTTTACAAAAAGGGGCTGGTTAGTCAATAACATACAATTAAAAGCTGCTAGATTATTGGCTGTTCTAGTGTAAGTATGATAATTATGATAATTATGATAAAAGGCTGAAGTTGCAGATTTATTGTTTTATATTCTTTTGCCCTAGTTTTCTTGCATGACTATAAAGTAAACAACAGATATCTAATAAGACTCTATGTACTTGTTCCTTATGAAGGCCAGATTCGTTTAAAACGACTGATTATAGCTGGCATAGATATATGTGAGCACAGGATTTTTAGCAAGTGAGATCTATCTAACTGTGAATGCATATATGTGAATATACTTTGAATATATGGAATACATATATATTTCCATGACAAGTACACTTTTTCAGCTTTTTATATTGTGGTGTAATCCATACTGAGCTTGTAAGCGTGTGTGTGTTACTCCGGAAATCAATATGGAGATTTACAATTTACCCCTATACTATATACACCTGTTATCTTCAGATACAGTACCCTTTTTCAGCTTTTTATATTGTGGTCTAATCCATACTGAGCCTGTGAGCGTCTGTGTGTTACTCCGGAAATCTATACGGAGATTTACAATTTACCCATATACACCTGTTATCTTCAGATACAGTACCCTTTTTCAGCTTTTTATGTTGTGGTGTAATCCATACTGAGCCTGTGAGCGTGTGAGTGTTACTCCGGAAATCTATATGGAGATTTACAATTTACCCCTATACACCTGTTATCTTCAGATACAGTACCCTTTTTCAGCTTTTTATATTGTGGTCTAATCCATACTGAGCCTGTGAGCGTCTGTGTTTTACTCCGGAAATCTATACGGAGATTTACAATTTACCCCTATACTATATACACCTATTATCTTCAGATACAGTACCCTTTTTCAGCTTTTTATATTGTGGTCTAATCCATACTGAGCCTGTGAGCGTCTGTGTGTTACTCCAGAAATCTATACAGAGATTTACAATTTACCCCTAAACTATATACACCTGTTATCTTCAGATACAGTACCCTTTTTCAGCTTTTTATATTGTGGTGTAATCCATACTGAGCCTGTGAGTGTGTGTGTGTTACTCCGGAAATCTATACGGAGATTTAAAATTACCCCAACACTGTATACAGCTGAACGCTTCTGATACAGTCTTATATATCTGCTGGTATTTTTGGTACATTTCCAAAACATGAGGAAGTATGGTGGAAGAGGCCGCGGACGTGGGCGGGGGGCCAGCTGGTACTGATGGTGGTGGTGGTGCATCTGCTGGTAGTGCCAAAAGCACAATAGCACCTAAGGCAGGAGGTGTTGAGCCTGCGGCATCGTCTGGCTCCTGAAGGCCTGGAAGGCTCCCTTTTCTGGGAGTAGGTAAACCGATTTTAAAGCCGGAGCATCAGGAACAGGTTTTGGCTTACGTTGCCGAAGCAGCCTCCAGCTCTATCGCCTCCTCTTCTGAAGTTTCAAAAAATGCAAGCACTGAGTCGTCAGTGCAGGCTCCTGGTCAGGAACAACACCTTTCATTGAGTCCTTCACCTCCACCAAAAGTGAAGGATGCTGCAGACCACACTTCAAATTACTCCATGGAGCTCTTTTCACATACCATGCCTGGGTTATCAAGTCAAATCCTGAATTCCCCAGTCCAAGATGAATCTGACATGGAGTGCACTGATGCACAGCCACTGCTAGATGCTTCTGCTGGTACATTGACCCATAGCACTACATTGACCTCGCAGTCTGCTGCGCCACAATCTGACCCTGATGAAACTCAGGTGACCCTCCCCGCATACAATACCACCTTACACGGTGACAGAGAGGAAGGTGCAGATGAAATTGAAGAGGAGGTGATGGATGACCCAGTTGTTGACCCGGATTGGCATCCATTGGGGGAAGAGGGTGCCGCTGGCAATAGCTCAGAAGAGGAGAAGGATCCGCAGCAGGCATCGACATCACAGCAGCGGTTATCTGGCAGGCCTGTAGCTGTCCAAAAACGTGTTAAACAAATAAAAAGAGTTGCAGGACAGCTTGGCCAGACGGTCCAATTAGCACAGCATGCAAGCCCTGAAAATTTATACCATAGTAGGAAGAGTGCAGTGTGGCACTTTTTTGACCAAAATCCTATTGATGAGGCAAAGGTTATCTGTAAGAAGTGCGGAAGGACCTTTAGCCGAGGGAAAAATCTCCGAAATTTGAATACCAGTTGCATGCTTAGACATTTAATGACCATGCACTTGCAAGCATGGACGGACTACAAAACCTCAGGTAGCACATGTGCACCTGCTCCGACTGAAGGTAGCCAGCACAACTCCATCGCTTCCCCCACTGTAAGCCCTCCGGTTAGCACACCACCAGCAAGAAATGTTGAGTTGTCGTCGCAAGGCAAAGCAGTCAGGGAATCACAATGTTTTCGCACCGAAAGACTGAATCTAGGCCATCACCACCACCACCACCATCACCAACCCCCTCTCAGTCCGCCATGTCCACCGCTAGTTCCCCCATATGCAGCTCTCAAGTCCAGCTCACCCTAGCAGACACTCTGAGTAGGACGAGAAAGTACTCATCCTCTCATCCGCGTACACTGGCTTTGAACGCCTACATTGCCAAACTGATCTCATTAGAGATGATGCCCTTCCGTTTGGTTGAAAGCGCAGCGTTCCGAGAGCTCATGGCCTACGCTGTCCCACGCTATGACCTACCCAGTCGGCACTTCTTTTCTAGAAAAGCTATCCCTGCCCTCCACCTGCATGGGAAAGACCGCATTGTCCATGCACTCAAACAATCAGTGAGTGGAAAGGTGCACCTCACAACAGATGCATGGGCCAGTAGTCATGGCCAGGGCCATTACGTGTCCATCACTGCGCACTGGGTTAATGTGGTGGATGCAGGCTCCACAGGGGACAGCGGCGGTGGGACAGTGCTGCCTAGCCCACGGTATAGGAAACAGTTGGCTGTAGGCTTTTGACCCTCCTCCTCCTCCACAAGCGAAAGCTCGTCGACAGAGCGCAGTCGAACGATCACTCCATCCGCAGCTGCCAGTGTTGCACACGAGGTTTCCCACTATCGAACAGCTAGTGGTAAGCGTCAGCAGGCTGTTTTAAGGATGATATCTGAGGGCGACAACAGACACACCGCGGAGGTTTTGGCCAACTGCTTGCAGCGAGAGTCATGGCTGGGCAGTCTACATCTTGAGCCAGGCAAGGTAGTCAGTGATAACGGCCGTAATTTTGTGGCGGCCATAGCCCTGGCAAAACTCAGACACATACCTTGCCTGGCTCACACCTTGAACCTGGTGGTGCAGTGCTTCCTAAGTAATTATCCGGAGTTAACAGCCCTGCTCCATAAGGTGTGAAGACTGTGCTCGCACATCCGTCGCTTGCCCGTAGATTCCAGTCGTATGCAGAGGCTGCAGCGATCGCTCCACCTCCCCAAGCACCACCTAATCATAGATGTTGCAACAAGGTGGAACTCCACCATGCACGTGGTTGAGAGGCTGTGCGAACAGAGGCAGGCTGTAATGCATTTGTGGGAGGATATACGGGCAAGCAGATTGAGGGCAGACATGGAGTTGTCGGGTGTGCAGTGGTCAAAGCTGAAAGACCTCTGTAAAGTCCTTCAGTGTTTTGAGGAATGCACATGGCTGGTAAGCGCAGACGACGCCATCATAAGCATGAGCATCCCACTTATGCGTCTGCTCATGCAAACTTTGACGCACATTAAGGATCAGGCGTCTGCAGCGGAAGAGGAGGATGAGGAGGGAAGCCTTGATGACAGTCAGCCATTGTCTGCTCAGGGAACTGTCCTGGATGAGGGGGATGATTATTTTGGGGAGGAGGATGCTTCTCAGGGGGCAAGCGAAAATGTTGGCTTGCCAAGGTCAGGTACAGGGTTTGTGCGTGACTGGAGGGATGTTGATTTGGCAGAAAGTGCTCCTTCCACCCACCACTGGCAGTGCATCATTGACACCTGGAACATTGGCCCACATGTGTGATTATGTCTAGCGGATCCTAAAAAGTGACCCTCGCATTGCCAAAATGATGAAGGATGACGACTACTGGTTGGCCAGCATCCTCGATCCACGCTATAAAGGCAAATTACAGAGCATCATGCCACAGGAGAACCTAGAGCTAATATTGGCGAACAAACAAGCAACTCTTGTAAACCGTTTGTTAGAGGCATTCCCAGCACACAGCAGCGGTGCAGGTTCTACCACGAGCCATAGTGGGCCAAATGGAAGAGGTGTTCGTGGTGCACACAGCCGAAGTGGCATTGGAGACAGGGGTGTCATGACCATGTTGTGGACTGATTTCTCAAGTACCGCTCACACAACTGTTAATACTGAATCGATTAAAACAGACAGGAGACAGCAGTTGTCAACTATGGTTCAAAATTACCTCTCCTCCCCTGTCGATGTTCTCCCTCACAGTTCATTCCCCTTTGACTACTGGCCTGTAAACTGGACACCTGGCCTGAATTGGCACAATATGCCTTACAGGAGCTCGCTTGCCCTGCTGGTAGTGTGCTATCAGAAAGAGTCTTCAGTGCTGCTGGATCAATCCTCACAGAAAGAAGGACCCGGCTGTCGACCCAAAATGTTGATGATCTCACCTTCATTAAAATGAACCATGCCTGGGTTTCAAAGGATTTTGTACCACACATAGGTTGCCAGCAAAATGGCTCGCTTTGTCCTCCTCTTCCTCCGACTTCTCCAATTCCTCCATTTGCAGATGCTGAACGTCCAGCCTACACCTCAACATATGCCAGTTTTTGCACCTCCCTAACTAGGCTGTACCCCCCACGGCCGGAGTCACCACCTGGCGCACCCGGGCAAGTGCCGGTGCCCTGAGTAGGTGGGGGGACCCACTTGTGAGCGACGGCACTGGCACAGGGCCTCTAATAGTATGCCGGTGTCTTCTTTTAAAGAAGAAGGTACCTAGACTAAGACTCTAGGTCTACAAAAGAAAATAATATAGAGAAGAAACAAGGGGGAAAGAAAGTAAAAGAAAAAAAAGAAAAGGGGGAGGGGAAGGATTTTAAGGAGTGGGGTAGGAAATGTGGCTCCATCCAGTAGGTAAACTCATATGACCCATCATCTATGGGTCTATCAACCAAGAGTCCAATTCCGATGATTATCTAAACATAACCCAGGGGGCCCAAGTGTTATATACTTTTCCTGTGGTACCATTCAGTTGTCCTATCAGCTGTTCCATTCTATATATGTCATTGAGTTCCATCACCAAATCAGAATGCAAGGGAACCTGTTCCTGTTTCCAAAATCTAGTAATCACATTTCTGGTAGCAGTGAGAATATGTCTAAGAAGACCTTTCTTAAATCTAGAAATCGAGGAGCTACACAAGGACAGCAGCGCCACCTCCATTGTGGGTGTAATTTTGGTTAGAGACAGCTTGTTGCAGAGATCAAAGGATGCTAACCACAGTTTCTGTATGAGTGGACAGTGCCGCCAAATGTATACAAATGAACCTCTATCTTTAAACATCTCCAGCACGTATCCGGTGTTGTTGGATAAATTAAGTTTAAATCTGATGGTCATCTGTACCACCTCGACAAGATTTTGTAGCTTCTTTCCTGTGATGTCGAACAGAGCGATGACCTGAATGTGCATAAGAGAATCTTTGTTCTTTCTTCAACTGATAAGGGTCTACCCAAATCAATCTCCCATTTTGAAAAAAAGGCTGGGAAATCTCTCGATGGGGTCTTCCCTTCTTGGAAGGTTTTGAATAATAAAGAGATAGTGTTATCTATAGAGTTTGTTGATAAACAAAGAGTCTCAAACGGAGACAATATTCTGTATGGATCGGATTGTTTGGCTAATTTAATAATAAAACTCTTTATTTGTTCATAAAAGAACCATGCACCTGTTGGCGGCTCCTTGTCCGAAAAATGTCCTGGAGAGACCTCATCCCTGTCCTTGTAACATAATCATGGACTATGGGGCATGAAGCTCTATTTTTGTGTAGATAAAGTGTCTCTTTTTAATCCTGCAGGAAAGGATGGATTGTCATATATAGGAGTTAGGGGGCCAGGAGACGAAGAGACTCACAGCTCTCGACTCCCTCTTTTGATAAATGATATCATGTTTTTGGTGAGGAAGGGTAAAGGTATATCCCATTCTTCCATCGGGGACCAAATAACTATACGGGAGTCACGTCCATTAAGATCGTTTTCTAATGTAACCCCTTTTTTTGGTTTTTATTATGAAACAGCTCTAAAATACATGTACCAATTGCTGCTTGACTATACATAGCAAAATCTGGCAGACCTATTCCCCCTTCTTGCTTCGATCTACTTGACAAAAAGTATGAAATACGTGCTCGTTTTGTGACAAAATTAAACGAGTAATCGCTTTTTTAAGACGTGAGAAAAAGGAGGCAGGTAAATACAAGGGGATTGTTTGGAAATAATATAGGAGACGGGGTAATAGATCCGTTTTAATAGCACTCACTCTTCCAAACCAAGATAAAGGTAGTTTATGCCATTTTTCTAAGTGAAACTCAGCTTTAAGTAAAGCTGTCTTAAAGTTTGCTTCACAAAAATTAGATACTTTGGCGGTGATTTTTATTCCTAGATAGGTAAGAGAATCTGAACACCACTTTTATTATTATTATTATTTATTTATATAGCGCCATTAATTCCTTGGTGCTGTACATGAGAAGGGGTTACATACAAAGTTATAGATATTGTTTACAGTAAACAAATTTACAATGACAGACTGGTACAGAGGGGAGAGGACCCTGTCCTTGCGGACTTACATTCTTAAAGGGAAATGAAGCTGCCAACCTCTCCACCTCACTTGGTTGGATTGAGATATTGAGAATCTCTGATTTGTTCGTATTAATTTTGAAATTGCTCAGACGACCAAATCTATGTAATTCTGAGATAATATTTGGGAGACTTACAGTTGGGGAAGAGACATACAATAGGACATCATCTGCAAAAAGTGCCACTTTGTGCTCTTCTGATTGGGCTTTTATGCCTCTAATGGAGGGATTATTCCGTATCGCGGTTGCTAGATGTTCCATAGTGAGTATATAAAGCAAGGGTGAAAGAGGACAGCCTTGCCTCGTGCCGTTCCTAATTAAAAATGTGTTTGAAAGTGCACCATTCATTTTAACTTGAGCACTGGGAGATGAGTACAGGGCAGAAATTCTACAGAGCATACTTTCTTTTAAGCCAATTCCTTCTAACGTTTGAAATATAAAATCCCAGTGCACCCTGTCAAAAGCCTTTTCTGCATCAATCGACAGAATGCACATGGGTTCCTCTTTCTTGACCGCCCCATCAATCAAAGAAATAGTTCGGATGGTGGTCTTTCATTTTTTTAAATATTTGGAGCAATATATGGGGAGCATTATACACTGGAAAATTATATATGGGGCCCATCATACACTTGAGCATCATAGATAGGGCCCATGAGAAACTGTAGTATTATATATGGGGCCCATCATACACTGTAGCATTATAAATGTGGCCCATCATACACTGGAGCATCATCCATGGGGCCCATCATATACTGGAGCATCATATGGGGCCCATCATACACTGTAGCATTATAAATGGGGCCCATTATACACTGGAGCATCAGCCATGGGGCCCATCATATACTGGAGCATCATATGGGGCCCATTATATATGGAGCATTATATAAGCCCATCATACACCGGAGCATCATCCATGGGGCCCATCATATACTAGAGCATCATATGGGGTTCATTATTTATGGGGCATCATAGAGGGTATGGAGCATTATATGGAGCACATATGGGTCCTATTCTGTATGGAGCATTATATGGAGCCCATTCTGTATGGAGCAATATATGGGACCCATCATATACTGTATGGAGCTTTATATGCGACTCATTATACTGTATGGAGCAATATGTGGGGCTCATTGTACTCTATGGGGACCGTCCTATACTGTATGGCACATTATATGGGGACCATCATATACTGTAGCATTATGTGGAGCTCAACATATACTGTATGGAACATTATATGGGACCAATTATGTATGGAGCAATATATGGGGCTCACTATTCTGTGTGGCGCACTATGTGGTGGCCATAATACTGTATGGAGGAATATACTGTCCGGTTTTTGAGCTATTGAAGAATTTAAATTGATGCCACTTTGTTGGTGTCTGCCACTAATTTTTGGAAATGTGAACATTCCTGTTTGGGTGTCCATCTGCTAAATTGGTTGTAGTGGACGATGTGTCGGTCCCTATTATACTATTTCTGCTGTGGTGAAATTGATGCCACTTTGTTGGTGTCTGCCACTAATTTTTGGAAATGTGAACAATTCTGGTTGGGTGTCCATCTGCTGGGTTGGCTGTAGTGGAAGATTTGTCGGTCCTTATTATACTATTTCTACTGTGGTTAAGTTGATGTCACTTTGTTGGTGTCTGACAATACATTTTTGGAAATGTGTAGACTCCTGGTTGAGTCTCCTTCATGTGTGTTGCCTGTAGCAGTAGGCCTCCGAGACTGGCCGTCCTCCATTCTTATTGAGACAACTACCCATGGTACTATTCTTAGATTTTTCTGACAATAGTAATCTACGAAATTGATATTTGTGCTATTTGAGTGTGGCCGAGCATCAATTTCAAATTCTTTTTATCACTTATATAGCGCCAATAATTCAAAATTCGGTTTACAGACATTTACTGAAATTACTTCCACTGTCACCATTGGGACTCACAATCAAAATTCAGTATTTGTATGTCTTTGGAGTGTGGGTAGAAAAATAAGTACTGGGAGGAAACCCTTGCATACACGGTTAGAACATGCAAACTCTTTGCAGATGCTGTCCTTGGTGGGTTTAGAACACAGGACTCCAGCGCTGCAAGGCTGCTACTGTTTTTGTGTTGAAGACTCAACGTTTCTGTGGTTGGAAGCCTATCACTGTGATGCAAACTGTGTGTGTCACTGCTCTCTTGGGGAAAACTACTGTCAAGATTGTCTTCAAGCATATTTTGATACTGCAGAATGGGCGCACCCCTTTTTCAGGGGCGAGGCAACTGGCAAAATGTACTTTTGTATCATGGATAGAACACACTGGCACGCAGAAGTCAGCACTATTCCGAATTATAACTATACGGGTAACAATCATGTTGCCGATAGTGCTGCAAGAAGGCGTTCATGAGGTCCAACTCCACAGTGTGTTGGTGAGGGGATAATACTCAAGCTTTCTTCCTCTATCCCCTTGTGGCAACCATGGACAACAGAGAGGGAATCATTATCCTCTTCATCTCCTAACTGGTGCGCGCCCATCACCTCTTCCTTCTCGTCCTTTTCATGGTCCTTCTCCTTTTGTTCCTCCTCCATTTGTTCCTCCCATGGCAACCGCCTGTGAGATGACAGACCTGAACTTAGAGATATTGTTAACCTTAAAGGCATCCTCCTCTGCTTCTTCCTTTTCCCCCGGGACCACCACCACCTCCTCACTCAGACTATTTAAAGTGTGATCCAGCATTTAGATGACAGTAATAGTGATGCTGATGACGGCATCGTCACCGCTAACCATCCAAGGCCTCTTTCACACATCCGTTTTGCGCCTGACGGCTCCCCCGGCATTTTGCCGGATTGCCGCATCCGGCAACTAGTATGTAAAACCAGATGAGACGCATCCAGTTTTTCGTCGGATCCGTTTCTGTCCTCCGTAAAAAAAAACGGATCCGTCTCATCCGGTGTATCAGTTTTCGACGGAATGCGCCGGATCCGGTTTTTAAAAACGCCCTTTTTTGGGGTTCCAAACATGATTGGCTACTGTAATCCTATATATACACTGTTCCTACAGCCCATCTTTGACAGGTTGTATAGGAGCAAGGTGCAGGTTGCAGAGAAGAGCAAGTAGCAAGTGACTGGCGAACATGGATGTAATTATTGGCAATATCTTCAAGAATCTGGTGGATTTTACTGCGGAGGCGAATCGCTTGAGGTTTATAGTTATGGAGAAGGAGAGAAATATCGAGCAGCGCATTATGCGTCTGCGCCAGCGAAGACGACGCCGTATGTGGATCCACCCCATCACAGCACAGAGATTAACCCGTGGTGTGTACAATACACTAAACATGGAGCTGCAAGAAAATCCGGAGAAATTTTTTGCCTATCTGCGTATGAATAAAGAAAACTTTGACTATTTGCTGGAGTGTGTTGGAGACCAAATAAAAAAATCGGACACCTATTGTCGGTTCTCGATTTTTCCGGCGGAGCGTCTCATGGTCACTATAAGGTAAGCTATATGTATTGGATCTGTTTGCTTGAGCACACTTGTAATGTTATAATTTTTTAACATCACAGGACAACAAGGGAACCATATCAGTACACTAAAACATGTTCAAAAACAGTGTTTTTCATTGATTTTATTATTTTTGGTATCTCCAATAGTTATAGCTGAGTTCTGCAATGTAATGCTGTGTTTGTGAAATAATTTTTATTTTCTATTTTGTTTTCAGATTTCTGGCAACTGGTGAAACTCTGTCATCGCTGCATTTCCAGTATCGCCTGGGAATTTCAACGCTATCCGGCATAATAAAGTATACTTGTCGTGCTCTGTGGGACTGTTTGGTTGGAGAATTTCTTCCAGAGCCAACTACAGACCGGTGGCTTGAAATAGCAGACCAGTTTCTCTGTATCTGCCAGTTCCCCAATTGCCTGGGCGCTGTTGATGGCAAACACATCCGCATTTAAAAGCCTTCAGGAACCGGATCAGAATTCTTCAACTGCAAAAAATATTTTTCGGTCGTCCTGATGGCTATTGCTGATGCGGAGTACAAGTTTATTGCTGTGGACATTGGGTCTTATGGACGGTCAAATGACTCGCAAGTGTTTAAACTTTCTGCTATGGGGCGGAAACTGTACGGAAACACTTTCAGTTTCCACCCCCTAGGCCACTGCCTCAAACCTCAGGCCCACCGATGCCATTCGTTTGTGTAGGTGATGAGGCATTCCAGCTGTCCGAACACCTCTTGAAGCCGTATGCCAGCAGAGAATTAACACATACAAAGCGAATATTTAACTACCGCCTCACAAGAGCCAGACGGATGGTGGAGTGTGCGTTTGGGATTATGACAGCCAAATAGCGTGTCCTTTTGACTGCGATAAACTTGAAGACAGAGACTGTGGATGATGTTGTTAAAGCGTGCGTGGTCCTACATAATTTTGTTCTCACCAAGGAACCGATTTCTATGGAGGACCACAATCAAGAAACAACTTTACACGACTACAACAACATTACCACTCGCAGTACAGTGGCGGTTTCAAGAATGAGGGACCATTTTGCCCAATACTTTGTGTCACCAGAAGGTAGTGTTGACTGGCAGGATGACAGAGTGTGATAAATTGATTTGTTCTTTTAAAACTTTCTGTACCCACAATAAACCTTTAAAAGTAAACTTGTCTACCTTCTTGTGTGTTTTCTACTGTCTATAACCTTTTTGCCATAGTTGTGTCCCTGGCTGGTTTTTTTTACCAAAAGTATTTCACCTTTTCTCAAAAAAAGTGTACCTTGTAGAGGATAACCTAAAAAAGTACACAATTTTTGGAAAAAGGTAATATACTTTGCATACTACACAACCCGGGACACAACTTTGGCAAAAAGGTTAAATTTATGAACCTTTTAGCCAAAGTTAGGTGTTTTTTACTAATGGTGTTTGTGTAATCAAATAGGTTTACCTGTTTTACTAAATTTTTAACTTAACATCCTATAAAGAAATGACAGACAACAATGTTAAACCAATGAAAAATTTATTTAAAATATTATTTTTTAATATATTTTTGGTAAAATCTTTCAAAATTTATATTTTAAAGATAATTTCTTTATTCAAAACTTTTTTTAATAATTTTTTTTGGAAGAAAAACAAAATACAAAAACATTACAGTTGGGTGTAGTGTTGGGTGGAAATAGTGCTGGAGGGGCTGCTGGACACTTCGACCGTGGGAGTGTGGAGGGACGACCGGGATGGTGGTGTGGAAGGAACAGGAAGAGGTGAAGGGGTGGAAAGACTAAAAGAATGGGAAGACAAGGCAGAACAGGTGGATGGTGGAGTGGAGGGTTGGGCAGGAGGAGCAGGTGACATGGTAGGGAATTGGAAGGGGAAAGGAGATCTGTAAGAACTAGGAGTGTGGTACGGGGTAGGTGGCTGGTAGTGGGGAGGTTGCTGGTACTGGGGAGGTGACTGCAGTTGGGGAGGTGGGTGGTACTGGGGAGGTTGTTGTAATTGGGGAGGTTGATGGAGCTGGTGAGGTGGCTGGTATTGAATAGGAGGGGGAGGAGGGACGGCGGCTGGAGGGGGGAGGATGGACGGCGGCGGGAGGGGGTGAGGATGGACGGCGGCTGGAGGGGGGGAGATGGAGGAACGACTGGGGTGGATGGAGGAGGATGGGAGATAGCCTGCACTACAGCAGCGTGGCACGTATGCATTACATACATCTGCTGGTCAAGAGATAGCGGATCTATGCGCTCCGCCACAGACCTAAAACAGCTGTGATTAGGTGATGCTCTTGCTTCTGACTGCATGGCTTGCAGAAGTGTCTTTACCTCCAAAACTGTGGAGGTTATCTGATTAATGCCTGCGGCAAGTTGTTCAGATAATACTTTAAGACAGTTCTGGAAAATGCATTCAAATGCAAGAACTCGGGCGCATAGTTCCTTTCCTGACCCCTCTGACGCTGCCGCCCAGTACCCGCAGCTGTACTAGAGGTGGCAGGGTCAGAAGGGTGGGGTAAAGGAAATGCTATATCCTCACCAGCAGCTGCATGTAATGCAGGCGGCCACGATGCTGCAGCGCTGGTGGAGGGGACAGCGGGATCAAATGTGTGGGAAGGTGCAGATGTACCGGGGCGGTCGAAGTGTCCCTCGGTGTCGGTCTCCTGAGGGATCGCTCTAGAAGGCGCCAACTCTGCGGGCGCCCGAGTGCTGGTCACTGTGCTGTGGAAGAAAGAAAAAACATAAAATGAATATACAAATGTGGAATGGCCCTGGCTGCAAAAAAAACATTGGATAGATGTTAACATTTTATGGTAATATTTAGCTTCTGGTGACCATAGTTTCCCGCAGGAACGCCAGGGCTCGTGCGTACTTGTACTTGCTCTGGCGTCCTGAAGAACCACTCGGGGCCCGCATCTCCTTATTGAACTCCTTCTTAAAGCGATCCCTCACAGACCGCCACCGCTTCACAATTCTCTCCCCTGAAACGAGAAAGCACACATTGGTTACTATACAACATCAGTGTTTCCCAAACTTCATTCCTCGTGTCCCCCAGAGGTCATGTTTTCAGTATTTCCATAGTGTTGCACAAAAGGAAATCCTGAAAACATGAACCGTGGGGGACACGAGAACTGAAGTTTGGGAAACACAGCTTACAGTCAGCAACCGGAACTCTACTTACGGTGTTTAGTCTGGGACCTAACATCGAGGTCCTCCCAGCGGTCCACCATTGCCGCTGCCACTACCTCCCAGAGCCGTCGGGTCACAACTTGATCAGAATGCCGGCGGTCCCCCATGTTCCACAGCGGCTCCCTTTCTCTGACCAGATCAATGAGGAGGTCGACATCGATACCCTCCTCACCGTCCGAATCGGGAGCACGCTGTGAAGCCTGTGAAATTAAAATAGAAAAAAAAAAATTACCATACACATTAGCATGTGAAAAAAACAAAATCAAATTAAGAAAAAAAAATAAGATATTTATTTATTTTTTTAAAAAATTATAAAAAGTATATCAAATCTTATCAAAAAAGGTAAATAGTATAAAAAAATTTAATCAAAGCTAAAAATTAAAATTTAAAAATGCACCCCAACAAAGAAAAATATTGGTTAAAAAACAAAACAAAACAAAACATTGGAATCCAAAAAAAAAAAAAAAACTTACACGTTGAGAACCGCCGACAGTCTCACGACGACGACTCTGGGAGGCGCTGTGAGGACCCCTTTCTTGGCTGCCAGATCGGAAAGACTAAAAAGAAAAAAAAAATTAGGATATAGGCATGTGTTGGCCGCTGTGTCAAGTATGTACTAAATCGTTTTCTATGTGTTGTGTGTAGTGTGATGTTGTGTTTATGCGATTGATGCAGGATACTTACGAATTGTATCTCTCCACCCCGTCCTTCTTCCTCTGGGAGCTCCTCGTCATCTTGCGATTCCTGTTATTAAAAAAAGACAATCAATACATATATCCCACAGATGGATTGTGTAGAAAAAAAAAAGATATTTTTACCGCCAATTGCTGACGATGAAAAGGAGGGCTCCCAGAAGAAGATGTGTCCCGATCACCCTGCAGCTCCACTGACTCTGAGGGAGGAGCTGCTGCTGCCTCCGCCGCCGCTTCCTCCGCTAAAGCCGCCATTGCGGCAGCTGCTGCAGCTGTTTGACTGTCTCTGCTGTGGAAGAAAGACACAAAAAGGGCCAGTGAATATATGTATATTCCTTGTCCCTGGCTGAAAGAGAAAAACAAACATTGAATTTTTAGGGAAATGGGGGATGTCATATATACTTTCTGCTGGCTGTCCTCTCTACCCGTCTCTCCTCCTCTCGGCTTGCTGCTGCTGCCGCCGCCGCCTCTCGTTGACGTCTTCTGCTGTTCAGTAAGGACACAAAAAGGGACAGTGAATATACTATTACTTGGCCCTGGCTGAAAGAAAAACAAACATTTAATTTTTAGCGAAATGGGGGGTCATAGTTACTTTCTGCTGCCTGTCCTGTCTGCCCGTCTATCCTCCTCTCCCCTTTCTGCTGCTGCTGCCGCCGCCGCCTCTCGTTGACGTCTTCTGCTGTTGAGTAAAGACACAAAAAGGGACAGTGAATAGATGTTTATTCCTTGTCCCTATAATGCTCCGCGGAGGGGGCGGAGACAACACCGTAGATCGCCCAAGAGTCATGACACGTTCTCAGGTAGGAGTACCTCATCAAACCTTGTCTATAACATCTCGTCAACCATTCTCTCTCCATCCGAAATGAAGATACTTGAAAAGGGCTTATCTTTTTGCCCGGTTCCCCATTTCGATACATTTCAAGTTGACCAGGAACTACATCAATTTTATAGGAGGTTGAGGTTGAAGGCTCATTTTTCTTCTCAACACCAGGATCTTTTGCCTATTACCCCTGCATCGAAATCCTTATTTACTGCTAAGACTTTAGGTTTAAAGACTTCAAGTACCTTTCAACCTCCTAGGACACATCATCCTGTGGAAACATATATAGGACTGGTGAAGAGAGATGTATCTAAATTTTTAGAGTCTATTGGCGATGGACACCTTAAGGTTAAAAATAATCTTACCAATGATGAATATAGATCTTTATTTTCTTTGAAAGACAACAAAAATTTGATCATAAAACCCGCCGATAAGGGGGGCGCCATTGTGGTCTTAGATAAGTCTTATTACATGGAGGAGATTCTAACACAATTGAGTGACACCAACACTTACATGCCTGTCTCAATTAATCCCACTTTTGAAATTGAAAAATTGATCTTTGCTTTGGTCACAAATTATGAACAGACTGGCATTATTGATGATAAACTGGGTAAATTTCTGGTTAACAGTTTTCCTGTCATCCCAGTCTTTTACACCCTCCCTAAAGTACATAAGGACTTACGCCGACCACCAGGTAGACCAATCGTAGCGTCCACCAACTCCATCTTATCTCCTCTTTTTTTTTTTTTTTTTCTTTTTGGTGATCAATTTTACATCCAAAAGAAAGGCACTGCGATGGGCTCGAATATGGCGCCTCCATACGCTAACATTTTCAGGGATTACTTTGAAAGATTGTGTGTGTATCCTCACCCATTCTTTTTGACAAAAGTATTGTACTGGAGACGTTACATCAATGACGTTTTTGTCACCTGGATGGGAGACGTTGAATCCCTCCATCAGTTTCATACAGACCTTAACAAATGTATTCCTGACATCACGTTTTCTATACAGTATGATCATAATTGCATCAACTTTCTAGATACAATGGTCAGGTTATCGGATGACGGTCAGATTATGACCGACCTATACACCAAACCAACTGATAAAAACAGTCTTCTTCTATACAGCAGCAGCCATCCAGGGCACATTAAAAGGTCACTACCCATATCCCAACACGATAGGGTCAGAAGAATTGTATCAGATCCGATCATCAGAAGTAAGAGGCATGATGACATGGATAAGAAATTTCGGGAACGTGGTTATCCTGAAAAATTTTTGAATGAATCCTGCAGAGATGAGGTTATTAGACCTACATCGAACATTAACCTTCAGAAAATCCCATTTGTTAACGTTTTTCATCCGTGGAAACACGGTATTCACCAATGCATCACGAAACACTGGAATATCTTACAGGCTGCCTATCCTGAGGTTCCGGAATTTAATAACAAACCACTAATTTGTTACAAAAAATCTAGTAACATTAGGAATTTTTTGGTCAGAGCCGATATTGGTACGTCTAAGACAGAACTGAGACAGAGTGTGTTACATACCCCGCGCAATGGAACATTCCCATGCCTGGGATGTCTTCAATGTTCAAATATCACTAAAGGTGATGGCTTTACACATCCACGGACAGGTCAGAGATTTCCCATTAAGGGTCGTTACACGTGTGATTCTTCATACGTTGTATATTTAATTAAGTGTCCGTGCGGCCTCGGATATGTTGGTGAGACCACCCAACATATCCGAGACCGTATCTCCCAGCACAAATCCACCATTCGATGTGGACGCACTCTCTTACCTATTCCAGCTCATTTTCTTGAAAATAGACATACCATTGCTCAACTTAAATACCAAATCATCGACCATGTCTCCAAGGCAAGAAGGGGTGGTGACAGAATCAAAAAATTAAAAGAGCGGGAATCCTATTGGATCCACACGCTGAGGACACTCTCCCCGTATGGCCTTAATAGAGAATATGATCTTTCCTATGGATAGATCCCTATATTCATTAAACAATTGCTGATCTATTGAATTATTTATGGAATCATTTGCATTATCTTTGATCTTTACAGCTGGCCCATAGTAGTATTCGTATTCATTATATTATAACTTATTTCATTTTAATTTGAATTATGGTGTGACCCTTGGACAATATGTCATATTGTATGCTTCTTTTTGTATCTATGATTCCTCATATATGTGATATATATGGTATCTCAAGATCTATTAAGTCCACTATATGAGATTTTTCTTTGTGATTCCTAAACTGAACGTTTATTTAGTATTCATTTCATAACCAATGTCTTTTTCCTTTTACAGCACATCGGCACCGATCCTATGCCTTGACTCCCCTTCTGACATGCGCACTTCATTCCTCGGGACTCGGCTCTTATCGGCTCTCCTTCGATACTTTCCGGCTCTTTGCACATGTGCACTACGCACTTCACCTTTTCTGCCTTACCCGGAAGTTCTTGCGCCCGGCGTTTGTCGGACACATATATAGGAGCACGCCTGTCATGGCGCACCAGCTTTATACCGCCGTATTAGCCATTTGAAGCCGTCCTGGTGCATATCCTCACGTTAAAAGGTATGTCTCACACTACAACCTGACTTGTCTCTAAGCCCTGCTTTATTGGACACCTATGGTCTCAGCACAGGATCACGCTTATATGCAATTTCCTTATTTGGTACATTATAGATTGCATCGATTTCACTATTAGTATCATATTCTAAGGGGTCTACATTTGTTTTTGTTCTCCTTATATACAATGTTTGTACTATGTTTCAGTGATTTATTTTGTCCTTCTCATATACGTTGTAATACGTTTATTGAACGTCACAGGACCATGAGATACCCATGATAAAGAGTTATATCATGATATGACTATATCACACACATTATCATTGGTCTTTTTTGTTTAGAGATATTGATATATGGTTATGAACATGCATGTATGTATGTGTGTATATATATTTTCATAGTTTTATTTCTCATTTTTCTATGCCCCATACATCGTGTCTCTGTGCACCAATTCTAGTTGCATTATACATTCTATTGTATATTTTTTGCTCACAGAATTGTGGCTGTTTTCATTTATGTATTTCTTATGTTTTTGTACAGTTATAAAGGTACAACTTGAAAAAGGCATTTTATGCCGAAACGTTGTGTTATATACGTACCTATATTCATGAACGTCTGCTGGATATCCTTTTCTTCAATGAGCTTTCACTGCTTGAAATAAATATTGACTATTTTTTTTGCACTCTTGAGCATTATATCGTTTCTTTTTGTGTGCCGGAGTATACTATTGAAGTTAACTGTTTCGTTCTCCCGAGCACCTACATATTTGGTGAGCTTCCCTTTATACTCTTGTATCATATTCCTTGTCCCTGGCTGAAAGAGAAAAAAAAAGATTAAATATTTTTGGAAATGCTGGATGTCAGATTTACTTTCTGCTGGGTGTCCTCCTGGCTTCGAGGATGTCAACCCCCCTTGCTGCTGCTGCCGCCTCTTCTCTTTCAAATCTTCTGCTGTGGAATAAATAGACAAAAAGGGACTGTGAATATATGTATTCATCTACCCTGTTTGAAAAAATAAAAGTCAAACATGGACAGGAGTGAGCTTTATGGTGTACGGAGCACAACATCCCGTCATTTATTGGACCTATAAACAGTAAGGGGTACCCACCCTATCACTGGAAAAAATGCACACTTGATACAGTACCAGGGGGACCAACTTCATCACAGGGAAACCATGGTGAACATCACTTGCAAAACATGCACATTATAAACATTACCAGAGGATAAACTTCAACACAGTGGAAACATGCACATTTCATACAGTTGAAGGAGGACCAACCCCATCACAGGCATAAAAAAAAAAAAAAGAAAAACAGTACCAGGAGATCCACATTTTTAATTTAAAACATGCACATTTGATACAGTACCAGGGGGACCAACTTCAGCACAGGGAAACCATGGTGACGCACAACATCACTTGCAAAAAAACACATTATAAACATTACCAGGGGATAAACTTCAACACAGTGGAAACATGCACATTTCATACAGTAGAAGGAGGACCAACCCCATCACAGACATAAAAAAAAAGAAAAACAGTACCAGGAGATCCACATTTTTAATTTAAAACATGCACATTTGATACAGTAGCAGGAGGACCAACCCCATCACAGCAAAAAATAAATAAAAAAAAAAACAGTACCAGGAGATCCACATTATCAATTTAACCATGCACATTATACAGTAGCAGGGGATACACATTATAACTTTAAAAAATGCACATTATAAAGTACCAGTGGATACACATTATCACTTGAAAAACATGCATATTTGAAACAGTACCAGGGGACCCACCCCATCAGTGGAAAAATATTAACATTTCATACAGTACCAGGGGAACCAACCCCATCACAGCAAAAGCATGATTTTGAAAATGTACCAGGGTGCAAACACACTGCAGTAGCTCAGGCAGCATTAGTGACAGATGCGTGGTAAAATTTGGGGTGGGGGGATGTGATATTTACCATCTGCTGTCCTGGCGCTCCATTGCCGTGCTGCGGAACCTGGTGCTGGTGCTGTGGCTGGTTTACGTGCTGCGGAACCTGGTGCTGGTGCTGGTTACGTGCTGCGGAACCTGGTGCTGTGGCTGGTTATGGTAATGGTCCTCTTGTGGTAATGGTCCTCTTGATGTCTTGCTCTCTGCATGGTATGTCTGACAGTGTCCCACTGCATGCTTTTTATATGTTTGCTGTGGGCTGGTATCTCAATTGAAAAACTGGATCCGGCCACCGAATCCGGCTTTTGCCGGATCCGCCGCATTGCGGCGTTCATAGACTTTCATTGTAACAAAAGCCGGCGCTTCCGGCTTTTTCGCCAGAGACAAAAAACGTTACATGCCACGTTTTTGCCAGACGCCGGACTGCGACTAGACACCGGATCCGGCAAAAACCGGACGTGCCGGAGGGACATGCGGCGCCATCCGGCAATAATGTTACTCTATGGAAAAAAAACGGATCCGGCATTACATTTCGCCGGATGCGGTTTGACAAAAAAAGGCCGGAGCGCGCCGTCAGTCGCAAAACTGATGTGTGAAAGAGGCCTTAGCAGCCATTTTGAAAACATGCAGAAGGGTGCAGAGTTCCTTCATCTGTGTCCCTACGCAAGTGTGAATTGCACCACGTCCGTACTGCGATGTGCCAGACTATGCAAAATGTCATACTGCACCAGGTCTCGGCGGTACTGCCACTGTTGCTGCAACATGTGCAGAGTTGAATTCCACAGTGTGGTCACTTCGCATATCAATCGGTTAACCGGTAGTCCAAAAGATCTCTATACCAGCTTAAGTAGAATGGTGAAAGTGAACACACAATGACAGTGTTTTCTACAGCAGCGCATCCATGCTGGGACAGTGGTGTAGTAATTGCTGTACCATCAGGTTGAGGATGCGAGCCATGCAAGGCACGTGTGTAAGGTTGGCCCGGTGTAGGGCCACCAACAGGTTTGCACTGTTATTGCACACGATCTTCCCAGGCTTCAGGTTGAGTGTAGGCAGCCATTTCTCAACCTTGGCATGGATAGCTGTCCACAACTGTTGATCTGTATGACTGCGATTTCCAAGGCATATTAATTTAAACACTGCCTGATTGCGGTGAGCCATGGTTGCGAAGTACAGAGATGGGGGGATTCCCTCTACAGTATTGTAACGTCTGTTTCATTAAGGCAGAGGTTGAGGGCACAGGTGGAGGCCCTAATGGAGGTGGAGGAGGCAGAAGCACTGGAGAAAGTATTAGATACAGAGGTTTGTTCCGCAAGCCATGTGAATTCTAAGACTTGGTGTCTAGTGGCATCTTGCTGTCTAGTTCTTTAAGTGTCCATCCCCTGGTGTGTAGTAGTTTAGTTCTGCAATCATAGCTGTTTAGTAATTTAGTTCTCCTACCCCTGTTGTCTATTAGTTTAGTTATCCATCGTATGGTGTGTAGTGCTTTAGTTCTACAACCCTAGCTGTTTAGTAGTTTAGTTCTCCAACCCCTGTTGTCTAGTAGTTTAGTTATCCATCTTATGGTGTGTAGTGGTTTATTTTTCCATCCCCAAGCACCCTGCAAGCCTTGGGGATTGCAAAACTTGTGGAGCAGTCCCTTCCCCGACTGCCCCTACAGCCACCAGAGTCACCCAGAACCCAGTCATCTACAGTCATGGCCAAAAGTTTTGAGAATGACACAAATGTTATATTTTCACATGATCTGCTGCCTCTGGTTTTTATGTGTGTTTGACAGATGTTTTTATCACAGACAGAAATATAATAATTGATAACATATGAGTAACAAAAGCTTATATTGACAGTTAGAATGAGTTAATGCAGCAAGTCAATATTTGCAGTGTTGACCCTTCTTCTTCAGGACCTCTGCAATTCTCCCTGGCATGCTCTCAATCAACTTCTGGACCAAATCCTGACTGATAGCAGTCCATTCTTGCACAATCAATGCTTTCATTTTGTCAGAATTTTTAGGTTTTTGTTTGTCCACCCATCTCTTGATGATTGACCACAAGTTCTCAATGGGATTAAGATCTGGGGAGTTTCCAGGCCATGGACCCAAAATCTCTATGTTTTGTTCCCTGAGCCATTTAGTTATCACCTTTGCTTTATGGCAAGGTGCTCCATCATGCTGGAAAAGGCATTGTTGATCGCCAAACTGCTCTTGGAGGGTTGGGAGAAGTTGTTCTTGGAAGACATTCTGGTACCAGTCTTTATTCATGGCTGTGTTTTTAGGCAAGACTGTGAGAGAGCCGATTCCCTTGGCTGAGAAGCAACCCCACACATGAATGGTTTCAGGATGCTTAACAGTTGGCATGAGACAAGACTGGTGGTAGCGCTCACCTTGTCTTCTCCGAATGAGGCGTTTTCCTGATGTCCCAAACAATCAAAAAGGGGATTCATCAGAGAAAATAACTTTACCCCAGTCCTCAGCAGTCCACTGCCTGTACCTTTTGCAGAATATCAGTCTGTCCATGATGTTTTTTCTGGAGAGAAGCGGCTTCTTTGCTGCCCTCCTTGAGACCAGGCCTTGCTCCAAGAGTCTCCGCCTCACAGTGCGTGCAGATGCACTCACACCTGCCTGCTGCCATTCCTGAGCAAGCTCTGCACTGCTGGAAGCCCGATCCCGCAGCTGAAACACTTTTAAGAGACGGTCCTGGCGCTTGCTGGTCTTTCTTGGGCGCCCTGAAGCCTTTTTGGCAACAATGGAACCTCTCTCCTTGAAGTCCTTGATGATGCGATAGATTGTTGACTGAGGTGCAATCTTTCTAGCTGCGATACTCTTCCCCGTTAAGCCATTTTTATGCATTGCAATGATGACTGCACATGTTTCTTTAGAGATAACCATGGTTAACAGAAGAGAAACAATGATGCCAAGCACCAGCCTCCTTTTAAAGTGTCCAGTGGTGTCATTCTTACTTAATCATGACAGATTGATCTCCAGCCATGTCCTCATCAACACCCACACCTGTGTTAATGGAGCAATCACTGAAAAGAGGTTAGCTGGTCCTTTTAAGGCAGGGCTGCATTGATGTTGAAATATGTTTTGGGGGATAAAGTTCATTTTCTAGCCAAATATTGACTTTGCAAGTAATTGCTGTTAAGCTGATCACTCTTTATAACATTCAGGAGTATATGCAAATTGCCATTAGAAAAAGTGAAGCAGTAGACTTTGTAAAAATTTATATTCGTGTCATTCTCAAAACTTTTGGCCATGACTGTAGCTGTAGTTCCCCTGCCCATGCTTGCTTGTCCAGGTGTCATTGTTGAAATGCACCCTGGCAGACATAGAATTTTTCAGGGAACGGATGATGTTGTCTGCGACTTATTGCTGTAGCACAGGCATATCTTTCTTACAGAAGTAATGGTGACTAGGCAACTAGTATTGGGGGGACTGCGTCGGCCATCACCTTTCGGAAACCATCTATCCATAAGGCAGAAAGTCTCCTTTTCCGTGGCCAACAGATTGGAGTGGCCTTGCAATAAACACAGAGATCACAGGCCATGAGTCATACAGAAACAAACGCTGTGATCTTAGTAGTGAATAGCTCTCAGCTGGCCCCTATCGTCCAGACAATGACACGATTGGGCCACGAATCATCCGAGGAGGCGGCAGGCTGTTCACAATAATTAGTTCTCAGAAAAGTAATAGTGAGCGTACGGCTTATCCACGTCCAGATTACTACACATGGAATGTGCATATATTCCGCTGTACGATCACTGCTAATTCCACGATAACCCTACACTCCTTGCTGCCAACAACAATCCTGTTTTTAACCCAATAAATAAATGCAGGCTGATTGGACGCCATTCTTCTTTTGAGGTTCACACCATCAGGGTGTTCCATCCCCTCTCCCTCAGAGTAGCAGTCATATACCGGCCCCCAAGCTCACCCACCCACTTCCTTAACCACTTGTATGCATTGCGTCCACACTTCATGTCCTCAGAATTGACAACCCTTATCCTGGGAGACTTCAACAACTCCACCTTCCCAACTGCATCCCAGCTTCTACCTCTAGCCAATTCTCGTGGCCTCTAACAACTTTCAAACTCTAAAACACATAAAGACGGTAACACCCTTGATCTGGACTTTGTCCGGTTCAGTTCAATCTCCTACCTAGATAATTCACCTCTTACCCTTTGTCCCCCATGAAATTAAGAGTATAAACACAACTTAGACATTTTTAGGTGCTCCCTAAAAACACATCTGTTTTAAGGTGGCCTATCGCGTTCCATAATCAAAGTCCTTTGTGTATATATATATATATATATATATATATATATATATGTATATTGTGGCATGGCGATTGGTCATGTGATGGATTGACGGTATGTATCGCAGAGGTGGGTAGGCCTGTGATGGAAGCCTGGGCGTGTTTTGCTCAGCAGATCTACTGCTGAGGGTTTTGCTATACATTGGGAGGCTTCCAGGTGACTTGGAGAGCTGGGTGAGTCCAGTCACCTACAAACCCACCCAAGAGGTATGTGTCTGAATACCCAAGATAAAGCCTGTATGTGTTTATGTGTATCTAAAGGAACTGTGGTGAAGTCATGACCATGTGACCTAACCATCTGATCCTGACCTCACCTGTGGGTGGGGTTACAGCTATGTAACCAAGTTGTGTTTGGCACATGAAGAGAGTGGTGTGGGAGTCTGCCAGTGTGGACAGACTTCCATGTGTCCAGGCGGGACATTACAGAGAGGTCTCTGTGTCTGAAGAGTGAGGCTCCAGACAGGAGCTGAAGTACTGGAGAATTGTACTGTATGTTGCTATGAGGTTCATGAAGCAATAAACCTGATGACTTTTTGATAGAAACGTGTCTCCTGATTGCCTCCGAAGCAGCTGAGCGAGTTGAAACCTTACAATTGGTGGATGGAATGCTGGCAGCGACCCAGGGAGCACATGTTGCTGGGAATCAGGAGCCAGAGGAGGAACGGACGGTCTGGAAACCGTGAGTGTGACCGGGATCAAGAATAAACTGTGTACTTATGTTTATGTGGTGCCTCTGGAGAGATGAGGTATCTGAAGATGCTATTAAGCCAATGGTGACAGACAGGAGTCTGTGTTATGTTGACCAGGGTCATTGAGAATGAAGAAAAGAGCATGCTGATAGGATACCTCAGAGGAGGTGTCCGGAAATCTCTGTGGCAGAGAGAGTGTAACAGACAGGAGTCTGTGTTGTGCTGACGGGTCAGTGAGAGACTGTTTTTTTTCTTTGTGGGATGCCTCTAAGGAGAGGAGGTGTCCGGAAATCTCTGTGGCCAAGAGTGTAACAGACAGGAGTCTGTGTTGTGCTGACGGGTCAGCGAGAGACTGTTTTTTTCTTAAAAACGTGTGAGGTGCTTGCTGTGGCTCGGTGGGGTCACGAAGGTGACAAGCAGCTGGCTGTGGATCGGCGGGTCTACGAAGACGGCGCAGCAAAAGCGTGCAGAGACTTGTGGTAGCGGGAGCTACAGTGACTGTTGCTGCAAGAGGTTCTGCAGGAGCTGCAGTAACAGCCACAGCAGCTTATGAGCAGCATCTGGAGGTGCTGGTGGTTTGTGGCTGCAACGGAAACGGTGGCAGTGCCAGCAGGAGCTGGTGTGGTAAAAAAGGACAGTCTGAACCAGGGCACACAAACTTTTAAAGGGCCAGTACATGCCCTAAATAAAAAGACACTGTCTAAGGGTACTGTGTGAACTGGGGCCTGTGAGAGCCACGGGGTGTATCCCAGAGTGGGGTGGTGTCACTAAAAGGGGTGGTGGCCTAAAAGAGGCGGTAACCCACAAGCAGGGATGGTTGGCAAAAAGGGGGTGGAGTATCCCAACGTTAAAGGGGAGGTGCAGACGAACTGTTGCCCGGGGGAAGTATGTTATGTGTGTCCAGTCTGCCTTATGAACTATCCACCCGGCACACTACTATGGGGGTGTGCGCTGCAGATAAACAATGAAGATGTGGTGCGTCTGGTCGACTCGTGGAGTCCGGTGACTCTAGTGAGGGTTGCACCTGAGGGGTTTCAAATACCTGGTAGAAAGGTCGGGGTCACCTGCATCCATGGGGACACTAAGGATTATTCAGTGGCCAGGGAAATCTTTGAGACAGGCTGGGACATTGCGGGACAGGATGTCGCTATAGTCCCTAATTTGTCGTGTCCAGTGGTCATAGGTCGGGACTCTAAACTGTTCTCTGGCTTGTGGGACAGGGGAGTTCCTCTACAGCAGGAGGGAGGCCTCTCTACTGTTGGGGTGGCAGACATTGGGACAGTGACGCCTCCCAAAACTGACGAGTCAGACGGTGACACAGGAGGAAAAGATGCGTCTGCCCAACTTACTGACATGATGTCCCCTGAAATGTATGACAGAAGAACCGATGACGATGTGGTAGATAAGATGTCTGGAATGGACACCCAGTTAGAGCAGGGGTGGGATTCAGCCGGTTCTCCCGGTTCAATGGAACCGGTTGTTCAAAAAGCAGCCGGTTCCCCGAACCGGGGAGAATGAGAGCAGCGATCCGGAACTATTTTGCACCTGAGAGTCGGCGGTTCCCTGTGCCGGCTGTCAAGCTGACAGCCGGCGCAGAGAAGCTGCTGCATGCCGGCTCCCAGGGATCAATTGCACTGGCGTCTATACAGACGCCAGTACAATTGAAGCTCTGACTGCGGATCAGAGCGACGCCAGCAGCGTGATCAGGTCATATGATCACGCTGCTGACGTCACTGGCCGGCGGCGGCAAGGTGGGGGAATGCTGGTGGTAAGTGTGCTCCAATATGGAGCTGAAGATACCATCGAAGATGGGGGGGCATAATGTGTGAGTATGGGGGGTGAATTTAGAGTGGGGATGGGGGGTTACTTTATGTGTGGGGGGATTTGGGGATGGGGGCTATTTTATGTGTGGGGCCTGGGGATTTGGAGTGGGGATGGGGGGCTATTTTATGTGTGGGGGCTGGGGATTTGGAGTGGGGATGGGGGACTATTTTATGTGTGGGGGGATTTGGAGTGGGGATGGGGGGCTGTTTTATGTGTGGGGGGATTTGGAGTGGGGATGGGGGGCTATTTTATGTGTGGGGGCTGGGGATTTGGAGTGGGGATGGGGGACTGTTTTTTGTGTGGGGGCCGGGGATTTGGAGTGGGGATGGGGGGCTATTTTATGTGTGGGGGCCGGGGATTTGGAGTGGGGATGGGGGGCTATTTTATGTGTGGGGGCTGGGGATTTGGAGTGGGGATGGGGGACTATTTTATGTGTGGGGGGATTTGGAGTGGGGATGGGGGGCTGTTTTATGTGTGGGGGGATTTGGAGTGGGGATGGGGGGCTATTTTATGTGTGGGGGCTGGGGATTTGGAGTGGGGATGGGGGGCTATTTTATGTGTGGGGGCTGGGGATTTGGAGTGGGGATGGGGGACTATTTTATGTGTGGGGGCCGGGGATTTGGAGTGGGGATGGGGGGCTATTTTATGTGTGGGGGCTGGGGATTTGGAGTGGGGATGGGGGACTATTTTATGTGTGGGGGGATTTGGAGTGGGGATGGGGGGCTGTTTTATGTGTGGGGGGATTTGGAGTGGGGATGGGGGCTATTTTATGTGTGGGGGGATTTGGAGTGGGGATGGGGGACTATTTTATGTGTGGAGGGATTTGGAGTGGGGATGGGGACTATTTTATGTGTGGGGGGATTTGGAGTGGGGATGGCGGGCTGTTTTATGTGTGGGGGGATTTGGAGTGGGGATGGGGGGCTATTTTATGTGTGGGGGGATTTGGAGTGGGGATGGGGGGCTATTTTATGTGTGGGGGCTGGGGATTTGGAGTGGGGATGAGGGGCTATTTTATATGTGGGGGCTGGGGATTTGGAGTGGGGATGAGGGGCTATTTTATGTGTGGGGGGATTTGGAGTGGGGATGGGGGGCTATTTTATGTGTGGGGGGATTTGGAGAGGGGATGGGGGGCTATTTTATGTGTGGGGGGATTTGGAGTGGGGATGGGGGGCTATTTTATGTGTGGGGGGATTTGGAGTGGGGATGGGGGCTATTTTATGTGTGGGGGGATTTGGAGTGGGGATGGGGGGCTATTTTATGTGTGGGGGCTGGGGATTTGGAGTGGGGATGGGGGTATTTAATATGTGTGGGGGGATTTGAGGGTACTGAAGAGTATGTATGTATGAGGAAACAGTATGGGGATGGTTGCAGACAGTATGGGTGAACGGGTGAATGTATGTGGACACAGTATGGGGAGTCAGGGGTATGTGTGAGCAGACAGTATAGTGAGGGGGTAAATATATGAGGAGACAGTATGCTGAACAGGGGGGATGTGTGAGGAGGGAGGGGAATAGTGTGAGGCGACAGTATTGCAGATATTTTTATTTAGGGGCATTATAATGACTCTTCTGTCTTTAAGGGCATCGTGCGGAGAGTTGGTGCAGAAGAGCGGAGAAGATGGAGGTCTGCAGAGACGGCTGTGGATGAGAAAACTCATCATGGGATCTTGACAAGATGAAGAAAAGAAGAATGACTCCAGAGACAGCGTCATCTATAAGGTACCTGGATGTAAATATTATTTGTGAAATTGACTAATTCTCATGTCTTTATTTGTTAGGAGCATTAAAGGGGTTCTCCAGGTCTGTGTCACATAGAATGACTGCAGACTCAGCACAAACCTGGAGAACCCCTTTAATGCTCCTAACATAAATAAAAACATGAGAATTAGTCAATTTCTGAATTCTCACAGTGCGCTCTGCACGCTGTTAGGATTTTCTCGTGCCGGTGATTTACATACAAGCGGTCACATGCTGACTAGACATGTGTGGCCTCACTCAATGAAAATGAACGGAGCGAGGCGGGCACGTCTGGTCGGAATGTGGCCAGAAGTATATAAATCACATGCTTGTGCTGACATGACCGTGTACTCTCGCCACCGGTAAGGGAGAATCCTAAAAGTGTGCAGAGCATTAGTTGTGAGAATTCAGAAGCTGCAATGTCAGGATTCAGCTCTGCAGGTTCCAGCAGTCATCACATGGACACTTCACTCATGCCATTTTCATACTTATGGTCCTGTGACAACGAGCTTCTCCTCCTGCTTCTCTCAGTTTTTCACTGAACATTGAGAGCATTAGGGAGAGCAGCTCGTCGGTACATGACTAAGTGTGCAAATCGCATGTGTGCGGGGGGGGGGGGCGCCGAAACAAATTCTTGCCCCGGGTGCCAGAAAGCCTAGATACGCCTCTGGCCGTAACACACCGCCAGCCCCAGCCCCCGCGGACTGATCTCTGCAGTGCGGCGATTGGGTAGCGGCGCGCCGCGGCCATCTTCAGTCACGAGGAGGAGCTGAAGAGAGAGGAGAGAGCAGAGACTGCGAGGCAGAGTTGCAGAGTCTCTGAGGTACTGTGTATGTGAGCAGCTGCCTGAGCTGCGGCGCTGCCTGGGGCTGGCCTGGCCTGGAGACTATTTGGGCAGTATGTGCTAAGTTCTATTTGGGCAGTGAGTGTAGTATGTCACTGTATTATTTGGGGCTGGGCAGTGGGCCCTCAGCACTGTATGACAGTGTGAGCAGCTGCCTGAGCTGCGGCGCTGCCTGGGGCTGGCCTGGCCTGGAGACTATTTGGGCAGTATGTGCTATTTGGGCAGTATGTCACTGTATTAATTGGGCACTGTATGAGGTATTATATGAGCACTATGTGATGATATTATTTGGGCACTGTATTGTTTGAGCATTATGTGATGGTATTATTTGGGCAATCTGTGACTGTATTATTTGGGCACTGTATTATTTAGGCACATTCAGTGCCAGGAGCCCTTCCTTCTTGCCTGCGGCTCCTTAGCTGCTGCAGAACCTCATTTTAAAGAGGGAAGGGAAGGAGAGTGGAGTGGTTTTTGTGAAGCTATGAGGGGCTGCCTTGCTGCTGCAGAACCTGTTTTTGCCTAAAACCTTTTATGTGGAAAAAATTAATCACACCTGGATCCTGCAGTTCCTCCAGGACCACAAGTCCCAGCAGAACGTGGGGAGCAGTGATGTAATCCTTCAGCCTCTGACTAGCTATACCTCCCCCCTTCTTTAAAAAGAGGTTCTGCAGCTGCGGAGGGAACATATATGTATGAATCACAACCCAGCTGCTGCAGAACCTCTTGAGGGAATCCCATTCCGCAGGCTTAGGGGGTGTGGCTTCAAAAATGGGTGTGGCTTAAAAAAGGGTGTGGCTTAAAATGGGTGTGGTTTACCGATGCACAAACACAGAACCTGTTTTTAAAAATTTGAATCCCACCCCTGAGTTAGAGGGTAACTGGAGGGTTCACTATGCAGACTGTGACTCGACCGCAAGGGAAAGCGAGTGCAGTAAGGTGGAGCTGAGTAAAAATGGCAGATCTTCCTCTTGCCGCAGGGGCCGTGGAAAGGGGGGACAGGCTACACCCTCTAAGAAGAGAACTGATGAGGAAGAGGCAGGGTCAGGTACAGATCAGGTTACTGTCCTTGATAAGGAGTCCGCTTTATCTCTAACAAATCCCAGCACAGAGGTAGGGCTGGAATTAGAACAGACCTGTAGTAGACCCACATCTGCAATGCCTGGAAAAGGTGAAATGGCTCAGTATGATGAAGGCTCCAGGGTACCGGAGGCAGAGCTGGAGCTCTCTGAAGTTACCGAGAGTCGTGAGACAGTTGAAGCTGCAGATGCAGGAACGGGCGGAACTCTGAAGAGGCAGAGTGTGCGTGTGTAAGAGTGCCCATCCAAAAATTTAATTAAAGAAGTGATGGTGCGACATGTGCTGGCTTAAAGAGAGCATTACCATGAGATAGAGCTGTTTAAAGAAACAGTGAAAGAGACAGTCGAGTAAGAAAGGGTCCTGAGACAAATAATTGAGCACAGAATGGAGGAGCTGGAGAAGGAAGTCTCTAAACTCAGAGATCATCTGTCAGCGTGTCAGAGTACGAACAAGGCCCTATGGAAAGATACGGAGGTGCTCAGAGAGGCCCAAGAGAAGCAACAGCAGGAGCTTCTCCAGAGAGAGGATGAGTGTCATTGCTTGGCAGAGGAGCGAGATAAAGTTTTCCGAGAGCTCAAGATAGAGAAGGAGACTAATGACCAGCTCCAGAACTCCAAGGAGGAAGAAATCCAGCAAGGGAAGTGCCACGCAGATGGCCACACAAGAAATGTCGATGTCTTGGAAAACTGCGCTGACGCTCAGGACGAGGAGGTTCAACAGTATGTTCAAGAAGGGGAGACTTCACTTTTCAAGTGTATATTAGAGATACCCAAAGACATGCGAGAAGCTTGTGCCAGTGAGGATGTGCATGAAGCCTTCAGAAAGGCAATAGAAGCATGTAGTGTGAACTGGGCACCAGAGATGAAGCAGTTGGTCATACTGTCGACGATGGAAGTCACAATGAAGCGGGTGTCTATCCTGATCGACATGCACTTACATTGTCTCCGCACAAAGCAAATGATCCTGTTGAGAAATCACGAAGCCACTCGACGTCTGGAGCAAGCAAGAAGGGCTCAAAGTCTGCTTGGATAAGTGGAAGACATCATTCAAGTGCCCAGAGGTCTGGTGAAGAAAGTCATCGGAAGACTTGGGAAAGTGCAGGAGATGGTGAATAGGTCCGGTGTGACGAGAGTCAGGATTCCGGCTGATGATGAAGCACACGTCGTGGGTAAAGATGGGATGGTTCCGTTCCTCGTTGTCGGATCCATGGAGAGCCTTGGGAATATCCGGATGCTCCTGGAGTATCGTGTGTCGTACCTGAAAGAAGTAGAGCAGCTACGATTTGAGAGGGAGCAGGTCAACAAAGAGCTGCAGGAAATGGGAAGAAGATGGCCGCCACCTTCAACCCGTGGTATAGAGAGGCGAAGAGGAAGTCCTGGAAGTCCTCAAGCTGGAGCTAATTCAGGAAAGAGGTGGCCTGATGGAAGAAGTAGAAGTAGTGATGCCTCAGTTAGTTCAGTGCTGAGTGACCTAAGCAGGAGAACCTGTAGTGGACGAAATGAAAAGGACTCAGACCAGACAGGACGTATGGGTGCAAGGGAATTGCGATGCCGTACTGACCGCTGGAGATGCGGGTGGTCTGACAAGGGGGCATCGTTAGCAAATGACGTGACAGTCGGATGACGGACGCCTACCAAAGGGATCCGTAGCAGGGCCCGACTTGGACAGAAAGTTTGACTGGCAGAGACGACCGAGAAGGATCTCTGGTCGGGTAATAGAAAGTGCCAAGCCCCACGGCTTTAGGCAGAGGGGGGGAATATGTGGCATGGCGATTGGTCATGTGATGGATGGACGGTATGTATCGCATAGGTGGGTGGCCCTGTGATGGAAGCCTGGGCGTGTTTTGCTCAGCAGATCTACTGCTGAGGGTTTTGCTATACATTGGGAGGCTTCCAGGTGACTTGGAGAGCTGGGTGGGTCCAGTCACCTACAAACCCACCCAAGGGGTATGTGTCTGAATACCCAAGATAAAGCCTGTATGTGTTTATGTGTATCTAAAGGACCTGTGGTGAGGTCATGACCATGTGACCTAACCATCTGATCCTGACCTCACCTGTGGGTGGGGTTACAGCTATGTAACCAATTTTGTGTTTGGCACATGAAGAGAGTGGTGTGGGAGTCTGCCAGTGTGGACAGACTTCCATGTGTCCAGGCGGGACATTACGGAGAGGTCTCTGTGTCTGAAGAGTGAGGCTCCAGACAGGACCTGAAGTACTGGAGAATTGTACTGTATGTTGCTATGAGGTTTATGAAGCAATAAACCTGATGACTTTTTGATAGAAACGTGTCTCCTGATTGCCTCCGAAGCAGCTGAGCGAGTTGAAACCTTACAATATATATATATATATATATATATATATATATATATATTATATATAGCTTATTCTCTACTTCTCTGAACATAATTCACCATCAAACTCAACCATAGCCAAAAGGCTCATACAGCATTTATCAACCCCCATATCCTCAAGATGGTTGTACCATCATTGTAAATAAGCACCTGTAATTGGTGTCACCCTACCTCATTGTAGATTGTAAGCTCTGAAGAGCAGGGTTGTCATTTTAGCTTTAATTGTTTGATTATTTTAAACTTTGTAACTTTTGACTGTTTTATATGAACTGCTGACTCATAAAGCTGTGCTCAATGTGTTTGTGAAATATAAATAAAGTTTATTATTATTATTAGATTGAGATGGTGAAAGTCAAACTGTTAACTGTGCCATGTGCGGCAGTGAAAAATCTTTTATGTGAGCACAACTGCACAAACGAGGGTTTGCTGCTGTGCCGACACAGGGTGGAGTAGGGTGAAAACGTCAAGCTGCTGGACTGTGAGAGAGGTGCAAGCGGGATTTTACGGTGGATTGAGAAAGATGGGGTGTGCTTGTTATGTAAGATCAGTCAAAAACAGCAGGAATGTCCAATTCTATATCAGCTGACAGGGTATCAATCACCCCAACAGTACGAAGCAGGAAGAATCAGAAGATGTGGTTGATGGGGTGGATGGTGGTTGGCGAGACCCACTATTCTGCATTTTAGCACAATTACATTCCCAGATTAATGCATGTTGATCACGCATGTGCCAGGTCATGCATGTAGTACTGAAATGATTTCATTTTTTTTACTCTACTAGATTATTTTTAAAAAATTTGACAGATAACATGATTTTTTAGATTTTTGCCAATCTGAAAAAAAAGACCCAACCTAGGCAACTGCAGAACCGCGAATGCTGCTATCCATTGCCAGAGTTGTACCTCAGGATGCATTGGTTGTTGTGGTTGCATAACTCTGTGTCTATGTAACCTCCTCATCTTCCTCTTCCTCCTCCTCTGCTGAGCTACTCAGCTGCATGCCTCTGGGTTTACACCAAGTGTGATCTACTGCCTCATCGCTATCCTCTGTTCTCCCACTCCTCGCAAGTTTGTCCTCCTCCTTCTCCTGGACCTAGCATCTGTCTTTGACAGAGTGTACCATTCCTTCTTACTACAGACTTTTTGATCTGTTGACATTACAGACTTGGCCCTTTGTTGGATCTCCTCGTACCTAACAGACAGGACATTCAGTGTCTCCCGCTCACACACTACCTCCTCATCTCGCCCCCTATTTGTCGGTGTCCACCAAGCTTCAGTTGTAGGACTGGGAACTATGCTTATAGAGCGCAGTCACGTGCTCCCTCTCTCTTAAAGGGACCGCCTGCATCAACCAACGTATTCCCAACCTATAGCTGGGCAATACCTTCTATTTAAGGCTTCTCCAATATGGAGGTGTAAGGAGGTGAAGGGGTATTAACCCTTTAAGGTTTTATCCCCTTTAATTGTGTATATCTGTGTAAATATTTGCCTTGTATATGTTATGTATATATATATATGTGGGGGTTGAGTGATAGGTAGTTAGTGCATCCTAGGGGTCACTAGAGGAGGGCACTAGGAGGATAGTGTGTATATTCGTGGGTTAACTGTAGTTTGCGAGGGATCACTAATGGGTGCACGTTAGAGATCCAGTTAGAACGTTGGAAAATAATGTCAAAACAGTATTTGGGTTTGGCCACTAGATGGGGGCATTGAGCACATCCAGTCTTATAGAGACAATTGTTAGGGACTTGTTGCTAGGGAAAAGATTGCCTCCAAGCGGAAATCTGTCAGGAAGACTTCCTCTTAGCGGGAGTCAGTCGCGGGTGGACCTTGCTAGTGGGAAGACGTCCACGTTCCTGGGCCCTGAGCATAGGGTAGGAAGAAGAGGGGACCAGCAACCCCTGAAGAAGCCGGTGAAGGATTCACCGTGGGAAACGTGAGCCCAAAGAGAGTGGGTTTACGTAGCAGTAGTCCAGTGGAAGAGCCACTGTGGGAATGCTCAGCAGAAGAGGTCGCGCATGAGCGTAGAAGCGAGTGGGCCATCAGAAGTATCCGGGCAGGATAACCAGAGAGGGGTGGACGACCTAGTAGATGTGTCTTTCTTATGCTGGATTGAAGTGTCTCCAGGAGAAGAGATCGAAGTGCCATTTTCACCGGGCTCCTCGTCCCGTCAATACTTAGTGGTCCATTCTGGTGTAGCAGAGAAGAAGAGGCAGAATTGTGAAGAATGTATTGCTGGTATCGATTAAGATGTGCTTATGGTGTCTTGGATTTGCTGTGTCCAGATGAAAATAAAGCAGAACTGTTTGACGCGATTTGGGACTCTGACTCTGTACGCTCCCTCACGGGAGGAGAACACCCCAGGCGAATGGAGACTACAGAGCTAAAATACGTAGCAGCTTCCAGTGCATCGGCCCGCGGCAGTCCCTTTACAGAGGTGCCTGAGCTACGTTGTTAGTTTGCCTTGCATGCTTGCTAGTTGTCAAGTTCCTCAGGTTTGTCTGTCTGCTTGTCTGCCCTGTACCCATCTGTTCTTACCTGTCTGTGCCAGTCTGCTTGAACCTGTCTGAGCTCTTCTGTCCATCAGCCTGTCCAGATCGCACCTGCCAGCACCCATCTGTCTAAGACCGGTCCAGCTCGCACCTGCCAGTGCTTTTCTGTTCCTCAGCCGGTCCCATCTGCACCCGTGGTTTCAGAGTCCCTACAGTGCCTGCCTGCATTTTTCATCCCTCCTTTGGGCCTTAGTAGCTTACCTGCTGTAGGGGGTCAGCTGACACATTTCAGAGGGATACGGAACAGTGATTCCACCACCTTGCTCATTACAGTCTCCATCTGCTGGGTTGGCTGAAGTGGAAGAAGTATCGGTTCCTGCTATACTAATTCTACTTTATTGCAATTGATGGCACTGTTGGTGTCTGCCACTAATTTTTGTAAATGTGTAGACTCCTGGTTGGGTCTCCTTCATGCGTGTTGCCTGTAGCAGGAGGCCTCCAAGACCGCCAGGCCTCCTCTTCCTTGGACTCAACTACCCGTGTTACAATCCTTACATTTTTCTGACAATGGTAGTCCAGAAAACTGATATTTGTGCGATCTGAGTGTGGCTCAACTTGAAAGCAGGTAGAAGTGTTGCATGTGGTATCAAAGCTCCCAGCAAAGGGGCCCTACATCGATCCCTCTCCCACTTCGTCTTACTGTGACGTTCAATTGAAAGCTATAAATGCTGTCCCAGACCCCGATACCTCATGCCTGACTGAATGCTGCAGTGCCATACTAAAATCTGTACTGTTAGTGAATTGAGGCCACTTTCGTGGTGTCCGTCCCTCATTTGATGTGTTTTGGCAGCATTTGGTGCCGTTATAAGGTGTTGTGCATGCGTTTGTTTTTGCCTCCCATTGACGTGAATGACGTTCGGTAATGTTCGGCGAATATTGCAAATTCGGCAAACGTAATCCGAGCCGAACATTGAAATATTCACTCATCTCGACTGTTCACATCTCCCAGCACAGCTATGATTAGTGAGCAGCTGCAGGGGTAATATAACTTAATTCTATCCCTTCAGCCGCATTTCCATTTCGACTGCTGCAAGTTTATAATATTTGTCAGCAGATTACCACTATGGCTGCAGGTAAGAATATTTATGTTATCATTTTTTTTTTTACTGACAGGTTACCCCAACTGTCATTTTCTTACCACATAAACACATAATGATACACATATACATTTTTGGATATCAGAAGATGACATTTCCTGTACATATTTTTGGGATTAGTGCAGATGGAGCATGACAATTTCACAAAGAGTCCAGGAATAAAGTCCAAACTTATCTTTATTGGGTCTAGTTCGTAGAGTTCAGCAATGTTATACAGAGATATTTGCAGCAATTAAACATCTTCCCACCTGGGAAATAACTAAATGCAAGTTTCCTCATTTCTACATAATCATTCAATGGCTCAGACTACGGACACTAGGCTCACTTAATTAACCCTTAACGGCCACAGATACACATTTTTACAGCTGTCATTCAGAGGTCTTAATCATCAGCGCTGCTTTTTTATAACACACGCCTCTTGATTAATTTGGTGCACTGCTCAGCAAGACGGGATTACAAAGTAAGTCTTGATTTATCGGGGTCAATATGTGTCATGAAATATCTTAAGAACTAGAGAATTTCTTCATGGGTCTAGGTAGGACAGGATTGCCACTGTTGATATCTTAAATGGGTTGTTTGGTCCAGAGTGATAAGTCTGCAGTCACTTCGTGTGACTGCAGATTTGGGTATCTTCCCAGAGCACATACTGTGAAAATTCACCAGTGCAGGCTCGCTCAATGCGATCTGCATACTTCCAACTAGAAACCGTCTAGTGAGCGCAGCCTCGCTCAATGCGATATGCACACTCCCAACCAGAAACCATCTAGTGGACACAGCCTCACTCAATACACTTACCTTGCACCCACTAGACAGTTTCTTGCTGTGAGTATGCAGATCGCATTGAGCAAGGCTGCGCTTACTAGATAGGTTCTTGCTAGGAGTATGCAGATCGCATTGAGCGAGGCTACACTCACTAGATGGTTTCTGGCTGTGAGTATGCATATAGCATTGAGTGAGGCTGCGCTCACTAGATGGTTTCTGGCTGGGAGACTGCATATCGCATTGAGCGAGGCTCCGCTCGCTAGATGGTTTCTGGCTGGGAGTATGCAGATCGCATTGAGCGAGGCTCCGCTCACTAGATGGTTTCTGGCTGGGAGTATGCAGATCTCATTGAGCGTGACTGTGCTCACTAGATAGTTTCTGGCTGTGAGTATGCATACCGCATTGAGCGAGGCTGCGCTCACTAGACGGTTTCTGGCTGGGAGTATGCAGTTCGCATTGAGCGAGGCTGCGCTCACTAGATGGACTCTGGCTGGAAAACTGCATATCGCATTGAGCGAGGCTCCGCTCACTAGATGGTTTCTGGCTGGGAGTATGCAGATCTCATTGAGCGTGACTGTGCTCACTAGATAGTTTCTGGCTGTGAGTATGCATACCGCATTGAGCGAGGCTGCGCTCACTAGACAGTTTCTTGCTGTGAGTATGCAGATCGCATTGAGCAAGGCTGCGCTTACTAGATAGGTTCTTGCTAGGAGTATGCAGATCGCATTGAGCGAGGCTACACTCACTAGATGGTTTCTGGCTGTGAGTATGCATATAGCATTGAGTGAGGCTGCGCTCACTAGATGGTTTCTGGCTGGGAGACTGCATATCGCATTGAGCGAGGCTCCGCTCACTAGATGGTTTCTGGCTGGGAGTATGCAGATCGCATTGAGCGAGGCTCCGCTCACTAGATGGTTTCTGGCTGGGAGTATGCAGATCTCATTGAGCGTGACTGTGCTCACTAGATAGTTTCTGGCTGTGAGTATGCATACCGCATTGAGCGAGGCTGCGCTCACTAGACGGTTTCTGGCTGGGAGTATGCAGTTCGCATTGAGCGAGGCTGCGCTCACTAGATGGACTCTGGCTGGAAAACTGCATATCGCATTGAGCGAGGCTCCGCTCACTAGATGGTTTCTGGCTGGGAGTATGCAGATCTCATTGAGCGTGACTGTGCTCACTAGATAGTTTCTGGCTGTGAGTATGCATACCGCATTGAGCGAGGCTGCGCTCACTAGACGGTTTCTGGCTGGGAGTATGCAGTTCGCATTGAGCGAGGCTGCGCTCACTAGATGGACTCTGGCTGGAAAACTGCATATCGCATTGAGCGAGGCTGCGCTCACTAGATGGACTCTGGCTGGAAAACTGCATATCGCATTGAGCGTGGCTGCGCGCACTAAATAGTTTCTGGCTGGGAATATACAGATCACATTGAGCGAGGCTCCGCTCACTAGACAGTTTCTGGTTGGGAGTATGCAGATCGCATACTTGACTGCTGCTCCCGGTGTATACATTGATGAAGCCTTGCAGCGCATTGTGTGTGTGCTGGGAGGATTCACAAGTCAGCAGTCACACAGGGTGTAATAACACTGTCTGCTCTGCTGTACTGGTATATTGCTAAATAATGACCATTATTACTGGTATTGTTCTGCCCATTCATGCAGCTAGTTAATTCATAGCGCAGTACCAGCTATAACCATTAGAGGTTATTAGGTACCCATTTGTCCTGTTCCAGGTTTCAGAACCATTTCCCTTTAATTGAGCAGTGTGTTCTGGTTAAGAACTGCCCCCTTAGCTTCCTGGGGAAAAACTAGACATCCAGACATTTTCTCTCAGGCTTAGAGTGAATCACATGTGTTTCTGGCAGTCCCTACAAAGCACAGCTCCTGACCAACGGATTCCGGTGAGAGTCTAATGCATTTATGTGTCTGTGTTAGAATCAGCTATGCAGCCACCATATAGTCTGTATCTCCTAGTTTAGTTAATGATTTTGCACTGCTTACAGATAGGTTGCATTTCTGTATAGAGCAGGACAGTGTTGCAGCATGTACTTTGTCTCAGATAGATATTATAACTCTGCAGCCTCTGTAATGTTAGTTACTGATGTAATTGCACTCTATATCATGCTGTTGTCTCTGTTATGTGCCAGTACTGATATACTGTTCATTTCTCTTAGTTTTTCACCAAATAATCATCCATCATTGTTGTTCACTGTTACCAAGTTCACATCATCATCATCTCAATAAATATAGACATAAGAATCCATACAGTCTTTTTACTGGGAGTGGATGAAAGGTTTAGCCGTATGCTGGAATCCACACAGCACTATACGTAGAGGAAGGCAGAACAGGTATATTACTATATTGATCACTAGAATTGCATTAGTTTTGTATAAACGTCATGTTTCCTGTTTGGATGTCTTTTAGAATTCCGATATAACCTAGGAATATATTTTCTTCATGTATACAGTACATATCAGGGTACAGGTATTATCAGCATTGCACAAAACAAAGTCATTGAAGATCTATATATAGAATATTGCATGCTGAACAATTGTATATCAAATTAAATTTTGTAAAGATAGGCAAGTCAAGGAAAAGATTTTGGGCTCATGTGCACTCAAGAGAAAATCCCTTGGTTAAGTACTTCAAATCATTATTTATATTACACATCAATGGACCATGGGATGAAAGATGCAAGGTCGTCTTTTGGAATCTAAAAGAAAAAGAACAAACTAATTACTTTGACGCTTGTCTTTTTTATTTTAATCCAAAACTTAAATATGTTGTCCAGGTTTGACAAGAATGTCTGCTGTCATTCTATGTAACTGTAGACTTGTGAATCCTTACAGCATACAAAACGTGCGCTGTCAGGACATGCTAGAAGTGGGTGTTTATGTGACCACAAGTATCTGATATGCATCCTTCCTGCTACATTCTGACTAGACGTGTGAGGCATCTCTCAATGCAAATGGATTGAGAGGCCGTGCAGGTCTAGTCGGAATGTTACCGGAAGCATGCCTATCGCATACTTGTGGTCACATGACCTCCCACTCCCAGCACTGGAGAATCCTGACATTGTGCATATTGCAGGTTTCCTTTATCATTATAAGGCTGTGTGCACACGTTGCGGATTTATTGCGGATCCGCAGCGGATTTTCGGCTGCGGATTCGCAATAAATCCGCAAGTGTGTATCAAAACAATGTTAACCTATGTAAAAAAAATTGCTTTGCGCATGCTGCAAAAAAAAAACGTGCGGATTCGCAGCGTTTTATTTTCCGCAGCATGTCAATTCTTTGTGCGGATCTGCAGCGTTTCTGCACCCATTTGTCACGCTGTATAGCAGATATATATATGTGATGACAGTAATCTATATCAAAAGGGCAACATACTATATAACATGCGCATAGATATATGATAACATAGAATTACCTGACAGAATGTCCAGTGGGTCAATACGGAATTCGTTATACGCTGTCTCCGGCTAGAGGGTGACCGGGGTCTATGCTGACCCTAAACTGGGGTCCTAACTAATCCCTCTACCTGGAGGTACTGTTAAAGGTACAGAGGTCCAGGCCACCAGCGTAAACCCTGTCTCCTATCAATCCCTGCCAACTGTAATCTAGTCCTAAGAAGGACCCTGATTACCACCAAAGGGAATGAACAGGTAACGGTTAATAAACAGAAAGACATACAAGAAAGACAAGAAATAACGTAAATAAAGTCTTACATACAACACTCACACACAGTAGGAACACCTAAGGTCTCAGAGATAAACTATAAGCTATAAGAGTAAAAACAACTAAGGAACTCTTAGCTTAAGTATTCTCAGAACCGATCCAGTCTGCTAGACTACATGAATGCTTTCACCGGCATCTAACAAGCAGACTGGCAGGTATATGAAGGAATCTAATTAGAACATAATCAAAAGCAGCCGGGCGAGGCTGGACCTAGTCTTAGCAAAGAGCTAGGTAAAATTAACTCCCTCATTACCAAACACAAAGAAACAGCAACTCAGCTGTGAGAAGTCAGAGTGTGTAATCGCGACGATCCTTGTGGCGATACACCCATGACAGTACCCCCCCCTCTACGAGGGGACTCCGGACCCTCAGGGCCAGGTCTGCCCGGGTGAGTTGTGTGAAAGGTCCGAACCAATCGATCTGCGTTAACATCAGACGCAGGGACCCACGTCCTCTCCACAGGACCATACCCCTCCAATGAACCAAGTACTGAAGGGATCGGCGACTGAGACGTGAGTCAATGATTTTCAACCCATGAAATTCCACGTTATCATTGACCACCACTGAAGGCGGAGGTAGAGGTGACGGTATGACTGGTGCCACATACTTTTTAAGTAATGACTTGTGAAACACATTATGAATTTTAAACGTAGGAGGGAGGTCCAGACGAAATGCCACAGAATTAATTATGGAACTGATCCTGTACGGCCCGATGAATCTGGGACCCAACCTCCAGGAGGAAACTTTAAGTTTTATATTCCTGGTAGACAACCAAACTAGATCGTTCATCTTCAGATCTAGACCAGAAACTCTCCCCCTATCAGCCATCCGTTTGTAACGGTTCCCCGTAACCTTCAGTCTTAACCGATCTGGAACTATCAGTCTCCCTGGAAGTCCCACCGGGGCGTCCCCTGAGCCCCCAATACCTCCCCTCAAGCTCAGAGCATACAGCTGACACTACAACTCCCTCCTGAGGAATAGGAACCGGATCATCCGTCTTCCCGGCCCCTGGGAAAGTACGAGATAAGGCATCAGGAAGCAACTTTATTGAGCAGTCATATGCGCGATGAGGAGGTAACTCTTTACACCCCTCCTCTGAGAACATCTCCCCAAAGTCCTCCAGAAAAGGAGACAAAGTCCTAGGCACAACCGCACCGATGACCGTGCTCATGCAGTTATTCCTGCAAAATTCACCCCACTGGCTTATCTTTCCGGATTGCCAATCAATCACTGGGTTATGTTTAGCCAACCAAGGAAGTCCCAACACAATAGGAGTAGGTAGACCCTCCAACACATAACAAGACAATTGCTCTTTATGTCTTGCCCCTACTCGAAGATCTATGTTATGAACAGCTTGTACCAAGCTACCTTGACCGAGAGGTCTAGAATCAATAGAGACTATAGGGACCGGTTTGGCCAATACACTCAGTTGCATACCATGCACCTGGGCAAACCGAGCGTCCACCAGATTAGCCCGGACCCACTATCAAGAAAAACAGAAATCCTCTCAGTTCTAGTACCAATCACCACCTCCGCAGGCACGAGAAACTGAGAGGGATTTGGGGACGAAATACACACTCCCAGGTTAACTCCTTTGCTCAAAGAGGCCCGGGATGGACACCCCCCAACAAAATGTCCCTCTCTCCGCAAAAGAAACACCTTCTAGTCTTGCGGTGCACCGCCAACTCCCTCCTACAAAAAGATGTCCCTCCCAACTGCATGGGTTCCTCAGAACAGACCAGGGGAACCTCAGTATAAGGGACTTTAGTAGTAGGTGGAGTCATCACGGGAGGCGGAGTTACCTCGCGTCTTCCCGAATTCGTCTATCCATGCGAATAGCGAGGGCCATAGCAGCCTCCAGTGATGGAGGAGAATCATACTGAGCCAACACATCTTTTAATTTGTCAGACAACCCTTGACAAAACTGGCTCCTAAGAGCTGGGTCATTCCACTGAGTATCTGTTGCCCATCTACGGAACTCAGAAGAATATTCCTCCGCTGGACGATTTCCTTGCCGTATTTTACGTAACTTTGTTTCAGCAAGGGAAACTCGATCCGGATCATCATATACCAGACCCAGGGCAGTAAAAAATCGATCCACTGACTGGAGATCTGGGGAGCCTGGAGGAATAGAGAACGCCCAAGATTGAGGGTCCCTTGTAAGAGCGAGATAACAATTCCCACCCTCTGCTCTTCACTCCCAGATGACCGAGGCCGCAGCCGAAAGTACAATTTACATGCCTCCCGGAAAGTAAAAAATTTGTCCCGCCCACCAGTGAACCTGTCCGGGAGAGCAACCTTAGGTTCAGATCTGGTTTGCTCCGGGGGGAACAAAACCTTGGACTTAATGTCTGCAAACTCCATGGACAACCCCTGCAACTGCCGGGCCAGCTGGGCTACTGGATCCATGACAGCTGGGGAGAATCTTTAGTATGGGCCGGTGAAAATGTCACGCTGTATAGCAGATATATATATGTGATGACAGTAATCTATATCAAAAGGGCAACATACTATATAACATGCGCATAGATATATGATAACATAGAATTACCTGACAGAATGTCCAGTGGGTCAATACGGAATTCGTTATACGCTGTCTCCGGCTAGAGGGTGACCGGGGTCTATGCTGACCCTAAACTGGGGTCCTAACTAATCCCTCTACCTGGAGGTACTGTTAAAGGTACAGAGGTCCAGGCCACCAGCGTAAACCCTGTCTCCTATCAATCCCTGCCAACTGTAATCTAGTCCTAAGAAGGACCCTGATTACCACCAAAGGGAATGAACAGGTAACGGTTAATAAACAGAAAGACATACAAGAAAGACAAGAAATAACGTAAATAAAGTCTTACATACAACACTCACACACAGTAGGAACACCTAAGGTCTCAGAGATAAACTATAAGCTATAAGAGTAAAAACAACTAAGGAACTCTTAGCTTAAGTATTCTCAGAACCGATCCAGTCTGCTAGACTACATGAATGCTTTCACCGGCATCTAACAAGCAGACTGGCAGGTATATGAAGGAATCTAATTAGAACATAATCAAAAGCAGCCGGGCGAGGCTGGACCTAGTCTTAGCAAAGAGCTAGGTAAAATTAACTCCCTCATTACCAAACACAAAGAAACAGCAACTCAGCTGTGAGAAGTCAGAGTGTGTAATCGCGACGATCCTTGTGGCGATACACCCATGACACCATTGACTTGCATTGAGTCGGGCACATCCGCAGCAAAACCGCAGGTCTAAAAAAAATCTGCTGTTTTGCTGCGGATCGGGAGGAGTGAAGTGTGTGGGCCAAGTGTGGGCGGTGACTGTGTGAGTGTATAGTGTGTGGGCGGTGACTATGTGCGTTTATGGTATGTACGGGGTACTGCATGAATGTGTGTGTCTGTGTGTGCGTGTGTGTGTACTGGTGTGTGCATGTCTGTGTAAGCAGCCATTGTCTGATGGGATTACTGCTCCCATTCGGCAATGACTGCTCACAGTGACAGCATTGCCGATGATGGGAAATTAGTCCCATCAGACTATGGCTGAGATCAGTAGTAAAAAAAAACAAACATACAGAACATACATATAACATACATTTAACATATAACATAGAATACATACTTACCAAACACCTAGTCCCCAGCTGGAGGAAGGCTCATTTGAGCCGAAACGTTGCCCTGAGATGTGGGTCTAACAATAAATCCACAATTTCTATTGAATCTATGGAGTGCTGCCTATTTTTGGTGTATTGAAACTGGCAAGTATAGGATTTCTGCTGAAGAGGATCTGCACCCAACATTATAATATTCTATGCTGCTCTGTTTTTTTCTAAAGTATCTATCTATCTATCTTTATCTATCTATCTATCTATCTATCTATCTATCTATCTATCTATCTATCCCATATCTATCTATGCATAGATAGATATGGGATAGATAGATATGGGATAGATAGATAATAGATACATAGATTATAGATAGATACATAGATATATCTATAGATAGATAGATATGGGATAGATCTATAGATAGATCTATAGATCTATCTATCTATAGATTTATCCCATATCTATCTATCTATTTATCTATTATCATCTATCTGTCTTTTTGTGTAATGGAGTATGGATTGGACAAATGTAAAAGAGGAGGTTGGACAAGAAATGACATCACAAATCTTTTTTTGTTAAATAACCTATCTTTATTTAGCTTACAAAAACGCATACAAATCCGCATGAAAATCTGCGTTTTCTGCCAAGAGGTGCGGATTCTGTGCAGAAAATTCCGCAGGTTAATCTGCAACGTGTGCACATACCCTAATAGTGCTTTCACAGCAGGAAGAGGATCTGGCAAAAACTGGTGGCTTGGTGTCTGTCGTGACATTACGTCCAGTCTCTGCCAGACAGGAAAACATTAGACGGGGTGTGTGAGCAGCTCCTCAAGAATCAGGAGAATGCTGGTCACATGCTGAAGGGTGGTAGCTAGGCAATTGTGCAGAATGCTGACAGTGAGTATATTACACACTGTCAAGCATTCCACAGGCTATAACTGTTGCAATTACTCTTTTTAAAACCCTTTCTTTTTTTTTACCCTATTGAGCGATGAGATATTTCTCACCATATTATGCATGCTAACTCATTCCCACTGCTTTCATTTTTTCCTACTATTCTATCAAGAGTCAATTTTTTTTCTATTTTTGAAATACATAACCACATGAGGGTTTGTTCTTTTTGCAGGTGGAGTTGTAGTTTTGAATTATACCATTCATTTCACCATATAATGTACCAAAAAAAACAAGAAAAAAAATACAAAATGTTGAACTACAGTACAATTCTGCCATTATATTTTGAGCTTTGTTTTTACGGCATTAATTATACTGCAAAAATTAACTGGCAATGTGATTCTTTGGAGAAATACAATTACAGCAATACCAGATTTGTATAGTTGTTTTATATTTAAATGGTAGAAAAGGTCAAAACTTTGTAAAAAAAAAGTAGTTTTAGTTTGTGTTGCCCATAACCCGCAACTTTTTTATGCTTTCATCGATAAAGCTGTGTCTGCGCTTGTTTTCTGCAAAGTGTGGTGTTTAAAACTTTTATATTTTTAGTATTTTTAAAAACATTTTTTTCTTTGCACTTAATTTTTAGTCCTTACAGGACTTGACTTGGCATTCAAGTGGTGAAATAGCAGCGATGGGAGCTCAGCTCTTATCGATGCTTTTAGACGCAGGCACCTTCACTGTATGGAGAAGGCTCAGCTCATTAGCCAAATGAATACATCTGCACCGAGGGGGTTAATGATGTTCTTGCACCTTACTATGTAATAGTCATACTATAGCTGCTTTTCTGTACATAACATGTATAAAGAGTAGAATGGTATTAAGAAATTACCATCTCAGTGAATTTGTCTCCACATGCCATACGTATCTTCTCCGGGGTTGCCGGACTGTTCAGTTTAAAAATATTAGGCAAGCCCCTTTCCTTTCGAGCAGATGACACAGCATCCTTTATTGCAAAGTATACAACTGATCCCAAAAAGAGCGCTGCCTCACCAATACCCTAGGGAAACGAATACAAGTGAAGTAAAAACAGTTAAAAATGTAAAATATCTAAAAAAGGTGTAAATCTATTCCAGATAAGTAAACAGGAACATTACACATGTAACATACAAACTGTAATATCAAATTATAGCCTTTAAAAAGAAAATGGGTGATCCATGCACCATTAATTCAGGGTTATGGGTGCTAAAGAAGGTATTAAATATATGCAATATGTCACCGTTCCACCCCTCAGTGTGTCTGGGATGCAGTAACTGACAGCTCGGCCATCCAATCCAGTACAGGGGTGTGCTGATGCTGTCAGTACTTAGGTTGACAGCTTGGCCATCCAATCTGGTACAGGTACGTGCTGAGCTGTCAGTGTGTTGATTGACAGCTCAAATATCCAATCTGAGACGTGGAGGCGCCGGCTGTCTCCAAGTGTTCATTATCCCAGGTGGTTGCCATGCTAATTAACTGAGCTGCTTCTCTCAGACCTCTGCCAGATGTACATTTAGCTAGAGAGATTTGTGCTTCCTGTGCCTTGAGTTCTGTATGCTTGATCTTTTGTTGTCTGACCTTGGACTTCGTTCTGACCATCCGTCTGTTTAACACCTTGTGCTCTGATCCGTTATCCTCCTGGTATTCTGACCTCGGAACGTTACCTGACCATGCTTTTGTCTCTTTCTTCTGTGTGTGACGAACCCTCCTGGCTTCTGACCTTGAACTCCTTGACCATTCTGACTCATGGCTTGGCCGTGAGAAGTGACTAGCGTCACATAATACATATAACACAGATTGATCACAATGCTCGTTTCAGGTACTACCCATTTGTTTGCTCTTTACGCTATGTTCAATGTACTTTGGTTGTTAGAGACTATCATCTATGAATCTTGGATGAACCAACCTCAGGAATTTGTCAGACATTTTATAGAGATGAAAATGAAATTTAAATATTAGAAACCACAAAAACATTACAGAAAGATTGAAGAGGGGGCACCCAGTATTATAACGATGCAAAATACAGTACATTTGTTTTACATATTTTTTTGTCTTCACTTTAAATGCCTCTTACCTTGGAAGAATATATAGCATAAGAGTTTTGTGAAAAAGGAAGCAGTGTTACATTAAACTCCTTTGGAATATCATAAACTGATGGGATTTTGTAAGATCCTGCCCCATTTGTTAGCAGTGCACCTGCTGGAGAGTAGTGCAGCTCTTCTGTTGTATAAAGCCCAATTCCTTGGACAAAAGCACCTTCAATCTAAGAATATACACAGAGAAAAGGCAATTGTCATCCTCCTATACCGGTAATCCATATGGCATCTGTTTTTATATACATCAGAAGTTATTCAAATTTACAATGTCAAATGGAGTTTCTTATGTTAAGAAAGGGATGGACGCATTCGGTGTTTTCTTCGTTTGTTCGTTTCTTATGTTAAAGAATTGCAATGTATCCATAAAAATCAGATGCTGTACGATTGATCCGTATTGGAACCAATTTTTTTTGTGCACCCATAGAATATCTGAGTCTGATCTGACATACAGAAGAAACGAATGCATGCTTCGATTTTTTTTTTCAAGTGCAAATTTGGTCTGTGAGAAAAACTCACTGATCTGAACAGCATAACTGAATAACATTGGCCCTAATGCTGTCCGTGCCATGTAAGTTTTTTTCACAGACAGCACTCGGATCAAAAATATAGTTTTGCGAACTTAGCCTCACGACAATGCATCTTACCAGTTCTTATCTATGATATTTTGTCCATAAACCATACTTATGAACCATACTTATTTTATATGTGTTATTTAAAAGCCACATTCACTTGCACATAAATGTAAGTTACATGAAACTGTGAATATCACATACAGGTAGGTAGTAGAAAGTGTAATTGTTGGATCTCAAAGTGATAGAAGTGTCCAAATAGCAACAGAGCCATTTAGCCCAGAATAATTAGCAGCACATGGTTTAAAGGAAAACTTTAATCAGAAAATGACCTATTGCTTAAATAAAGTTTTTGAATTACATGTGTTTTAAAAAAACAAATTGGCAATTTTCTTTATGATTAGTATAAAAAAAATAGTAATCTTGCAATTTTCATATTGGCCACTGGGGCTTTTTATTTTTAGACCTTTAAAGAAGAGTTTTCAGCAGGCTCCATTACAGCAAAGGCAAGATTGCAATAACAGAAAACAACTCTATACACAGCTGATAACAAATGATCCACATTTCACATTAGGCGACGTCACAGCTGCCCATGCCCCTCCTCTCTTGACATAGAATGTTGCACACAATCATTCGATGGTTCAATTAAAGTGCGAAGGTCTGACCATTGTGGCTATATACAGGTGTTGTTTCCTGAAACATCAGGAAATAAATTAGAGTCTAAAAAAGCCCCAATTGACCAGTGTGAAAATTTTAAGATTTCTAAATGTTATTTTTAATACAGATTGTAATATGTTAAAAAACACTGACAGAAACATTTAAATTAGGTTTTGTGTACATTTTTTAAAACAGTAGTTTATTTTCTAATGACAACTTTCCTTTAAATTGAAAGGTCATGTAATTCTTTGTCAAATATACCAAGTTTATTAATACAATATGTTTTGACTCCAATAAAGGGAATTTATGACTATGTTTTTGCCATCTAATTTGAGAGCAGCATAATGTAGGGGCAGAGACCCTGATTCCCTTTAAGAGATATGTGCTACTATTAAATACATTTTTTAGGCTTCTCTACAAAATCATCTCCCCCATAGTAAAAATAATATGATCATCTGTTACTCACTCTCCCCAGGTTCAGCACTGTGTCTACAACTCTGCTCAGGTGATACAGACTGCAACGGTAATGCCATGTCTTCCATGCTGCAGCCAATCACTGAGAACAGTGGCTCTGCTGATGTAGACTGCACAAACTGCTGAGCACAGTGATTGGTTGCTGTTGGTTGGGTTTAGTCTGAAAAATTAATGGAAAAACTCTGCGTGGGAGTGTGATTTGGCCACGGCACCGAGAGGATGCACACACTGAGAGCTGTCTCCTTAGACCAAGTTCTTAGGGGAAGTACAAACACATTGCAGCCTACCACATGCCATCTGCTATGGGAAAGAAAGACAAGATAATAGATGTTAATTTGAGGTCCTCCTCCGTCAGCACATCTGGTATGTAGCGTTTCTTATCAGACGGCTCCTCTTCCTGCTAGTCAGCAGGCGCCATTACTACTTCACCTCAGCGTGGAACAAGAAGCATTATTAACATAGTAGCCTGTCACAGCTTACTGACAATGTACAGAGATTAGAGGATGATGTCATACAAGTTGTGGCCATCATAATGCTCACAGACACTGGATCTTCACAGCCAACAAATAAACAACGGTCTGTTTAATATGGTTGATGACCAAGAAAATCGCAATCGCCGAAATAATATTCGGATAAGGGGTAAACCTCAAAGAATCAATGCAAAAGCGATTATGCCAACACTTTGTACATTATTCACTAACATCCTTGGTGATTCTATTGATAAGGAGTTGTAGATTGACACTAGTACTGTACACTAGGTCCTTGTGGCCCAGATCCTGAGCGTCCAAGAGACATTATATTTCACATACATTTTTTTAATGGAAAAGAGGCCATTATGAGCAAGGGAGTTGGACCCTGTTGATCAATGGAAAATACATATAATTGCTCACAGATTCATCTAGAATAACACAAAACACATGCTAAAAGAAGGGTATAGAAATCACTACTTGTTGCCCTCCATGAAAATGGCCTGATGTACTCCTGGGGGTACCCATTCCAGTTGAAGGTCTGGAAAAATTGAACATTGTATACTTTGAAACATCCAAGAGACATGAGATCATTCTGTGATGACCTGGACATCACCAGAATCTATATGTCTGTCTGTCCACCTGCTCTACCATTGCCACAGAGAGTTCTAGCATGGTGTAGAAGACGCTCAATAGGTCAGGAACTTGAGGGTGATGCACCTAGATGAGAGAGGAACCTTCCAATCATATGAGCTGCTGAAATTAATATTGTCTTCCCTGATGAGAGGGACAGTTTGTAGATGGTTACTTTTTTCTTTAAGCATATAATTTGATATAGCTAAATAAAGTTTTAAGTGCCGCTCTTCCACTATATAGAATGTCTCAGTTCATACAATATCTTAGAACGGCATTGAAATTGAGTTCACATTATATTATTGTATTATCAGGCTGTATTACCTTATATATTCCATGATTCTCCCACTGGTGGACAAAGACAGAAAAGGGCCCCTCTGCAAGAACAATATATGGGCCCTTTGCAGCCCAAGAGCTTTTAAAATGCAAAATTGCACCTGCTTTGGAAGTAGAAATGGGCCCCTTACCTCTTGGGACCCTGTGCGACCGCACAGGTTGCAAAAATGATATGTCCATCCCTGGTTCCCCCTAATAAGAACCATAGGTCTGAAAGTTTGACTCACGCCTTTAAAGAAAAGCCCTTCCCCTTACCTCCCCCTCCTTTTTTTGTTTTTTACATAAAAAATGGCACAACTCAAAACTTGCTCATTGAATGCCAGAGGACTTAATGTTCTTGAGAAAATATACATAAACAACATGTACAAGTTCTCTTTCTTCAGGAGACCCACTTTAGAGGTGATCCTATACCTCAGTTTATTAATGATATTATTTATCAGGCGCCGGGAAAGGTCAGAGAGGTCCGGCGCCTGCGCACTGTAGTACTCTGCTCTGCCCTCACCAGGGCAGATCAGTGCGCCTGCGCAGTAGCCGCGATGGGACAGAAAGAACACGCCAGCTTCGTCACAAGATGGGAGGCCCCGGACCTGACCGCGACGCCCACCTGACCCGAACGGACGGCGGAATGCCCTGGGTGAGTATAATATAACTCGTTTTTCTTCACTTTCAGGTGACATCGGGGGCTTATCTACAGCATTACAGTATGCTGTAGATAAGCCCCTGATGGCGATGGCCCTATCTCATAGGGCGAAAATGAGGTGACAGATTCCCTTTAAACAAACTAAAAAAAATTTGCAGAAGGCCTCATCATCATTCATTTCACTGGGGTCAGTAAAAACCGACTGAATCATGTTCTCTGGGGTCTCGGCCAACCGGGTACCTGAGACCCCGAAGAAATTACGATTTTGGGGGGCGCTATACACTTATTTCTCAGCACCATTAAAAAGCGTCACTGAGGCATAAGTACCCTTAACTGCCGCCATTGAAAGGCGTATTGGCGGTCGTTAAGAGGTTAAAACTGGGATAAGGCAAGGGTGTCCCTTATCACCTTTCCTATACACATTGGTGATGGAACATTTACCAGTAGCATTACATAAAAATCAAGATATTAGTGGAGTTACTATAGGCTCGCATCACTGTAAACTAGCTATAAACGCAGATGACCTGTTGCTCTATGTTTCAAACTCCATGATATAATTTATCTCTATAATAAAGGAATTCAAAGAATTTGGCCATGTAAGCAATTTTAAAGTCAACTATTCTAAGACAGAACCCATTGTGAGACAGTGAAGGGGTGCGTACTGGACGGGGTGTATATCTCCCCCAGGTTTCTTAGCTGGGGCGCATAAAAGTAGGTTGTCAGTGCGGTGTTCACTCCATTCCCATCTGGGACAGGTTTGCAGTTCAGCCCAGAGTGAACACAGCTGCTTAATTAGACAGCCATAAGTACCTGCTTGGAAGTTCAGAGGAGGCTCTTTTTCTCAGTCTGGATCTGACTTCAGACGCCATTGGAGCCTCATGTGAGCTGCACGCTGGTAACTACTGAACATATGTGTTGTTTTGGGCACAGCCTGGTAGAGGCTGGACCCGGATAGAGAGGGAAATCTATATATGTGTAATTAGTGGCTAGACAAGCCTAGGTTTTCTGTTTATGCTTTATTTTTATCTGTTTGCTGTGGACTTTAATAAAACTGGTTGCGGCCAGTTTTCACCAGAACCACTGTCTGTGAATGGTCTCTTTATGCCACTCCGTCTCCCAAGACGGCGATCCCAGAGCTATATCCCCTGAAAAGCTTACAATTGGTGCTTGAATGCTGGGGCAGCACAGTGGCTGAAGACTTTGAAAAAAAAAAGGTGTCTGCACCGCAAAACTGAACTTATTGTGGAGAAGACTGTGGAGTGTATATGTCTTGGGTGAAGGCTGTCAGCCAGCCCAAGATGTCCGGCAGTATGGAGGAGCTCGTTAAGCAGCTGGCCCAGAACCAGCAGGCCATGCAGCAGCAACATCAGCAGGCCATGCAGCAACAACAGCAGAGCATGCAGCAGCAACAGCAGGCCATGCAGCAACAACACCTAGAGGCCCAGCGGAGCCAGCAGCAACAGCAGGAAACCAACCGGTTGTTACTGGAGCAGGTTGCAGCACTAAAAAAAACTCCTAGCACCTCGTCCCCGAATGAAGACGCCGGGTTACCGGCATTATCCGCTGTAAAGAAGGCGGTTAAAAACAGACTCTGCAGAAGATGACGCCTCATGACGATGTGGAGGCATATCTGGCTATATTTGAGAGACTGGCAGAGAAGGAGAATCTGCCACAATCTGAATGGGCTATGGTGGTCGCGCCCTATCTGACTGGGGAACCCCAAAAAGCCTATTTTGACCTCAGCGAGCAGGACAGCAAAAACTATACTAAGTGGAAAGCGGAGATTCTTGCCCGCCTGGGTGTGACGAGGGCAGTCCGTGCCAGGAGAGTCCATAACTGGAGATACAGGCGAGACAAGCCTGCTCGCTCACAAATGTATGACTTGATTTCTTTGGTAAAGAAGTGGTTGGAACCTGACGTCAGCACCCCTGCCCAAATGGTTGAAAAGGTGGTGCTGGACCGGTACATCTGGGCCCTTCCCCCTGAGGTCCAGCTCTGGGTCGGACAGGGAGACCCCAAAGATGCCGATCAACTGGTCAGCCTGATAGAAAGGTATTTCGCCACCAAAGACTATCTACGTGACCAGCCGTCCGAGTGATCATCAGTTCGGAATACCCGGCCTCCGTCATCTCCCGGTAAGAGGGTTCCAGCTGTGGGGGCAAGGGGGCTGTTGATAGTCCGGGTCAGCCCCGAGGGGACATGTATGAGCGAAAGGGTGATAATTACCTACCAGGAGACCCCAGGCCTAGGAAGGTCTCCCCGTCTGAAACCCTGACCTGAGACAGTGTTGGAGATGCCGTGAACAAGGTCATATTTCAGCCAATTGTCCACTAGTGGGGGAACCTATGGACTGTGACGCTGGACGGTCTCTCTCGTTCCTCGCCGAGCCCGTGTGTGTGGCCACCCTAGTCGAGGAGACTGGCCCACAGCTGTGTCAAGTCGTGATAAATGGGTGCCCAGTACAGGCCCTACTCGACTCAGGAAGTCGAGTGACTCTGATACATGCTAGTCTGGCTGATAGGGACTTCGTCACAGGTAGGCACCTAAGCGTGGTGTGCATACATGGAGACATCAAAGTCTACCCAGTAACCTCCTCAGACTTCGTCACAAAACTTGGGGAGATCTCATATGAAGTGGGGGTAGTGAAGAACCTGATGCATCCCGCCATATTGGGTCGTGACTTTCCCCTGTTTTGGGGTCTTTGGAAAAAAAATGTTTCTGCTGGACAGTGTGATGAAGCTCCTACTGAGGGTGTGCAGTCCCGAGGGGCGGAACACAATGCTAGTGGGCCGTTAAACTTATGTGATGATAATGATAATAATGGTGATGATAATGACCATGATAATGATGATGACCATGATAATGATGATGATCATGATAATGATGATGACCATGATAATGATGCTGATGCTGATAGTAATCACGATAATGATATTGATAATGATGATGACTGTAAAAAAAAAATGAATTTCCATTTCAGGTGATGTTGGGGGAGGGAGAGGATGTTTCTCTAGAACAGAATGTCCCTGACCTACCGGTGTCCCGTGGCAATTTTGGGAGTGAGCAATTGCAAGACCCCACTCTTAAACATGCCAGGGAGAATATAACTGTTCTGAATGAGATCCCACAAGAGCCCGGCTCTGATGAAAAATTTCCCCATTTTGCCATGAACAATGACCTGCTATATAGGGTCACTAAAGTAAAGGGAGAGGCCGTGAGTCAGCTCCTAGTACCTAAGCCATATAGAAGTATGGTGTTAGGTTTGTCCCATAACCACGTGCTGGGTGGGCACCTGGGGATGGACAAAACCCAGGAAAGAATTCTTCAGAGGTTTTACTGGCCCGGGGTTTATCGAGATGTGGAGGATTATTGCAAAACCTGCCCCTCGTGTCAGATAAATGCTCCGGTGTCTCACTTCCGGAGTCCATTAATCCCGCTGCCGGTTATAGAAATACCCTTTGAAAGGGTAGCAATTGACTTGGTAGGTCCTATTGTAAAATCAGCCAGGGGACACCAATACATCTTAGTTGTACTCGATTATGCAACCCGGTACCCCGAGGCGGTCCCTTTAAGAAATATGGCATCTAAAAATATTGCACGGGAACTCTTTCATATGTTTTCCAGGACAGGAATTCCTAAAGAGATTCTCACGGACCAAGGCACACCTTTTATGTCCAAAGTGATGAAGGAACTGTGTAAGTTGCTTAAAATCTCGCACATTCGGACATCTGTGTATCACCCCCAGACGGATGGGTTGGTTGAACGTTTTAATAAAACATTAAAACATATGTTAAAGAAAGCAGTAGAGAAAGATGGGCGGGACTGGGACTACCTGTTACCCTACTTATTGTTTTCGGTCAGAGAGGTCCCCCAGGCCTCTACGGGATTTTCTCCCTTTGAGTTGGTGTATGGTCGGCATCCGCGGGGCTTGCTGGACATAGCCAAGGAGGTTTGGGAAACCGAGACAACTCCATACAAGAGTGTTATAGAGCATATTGCCCAGATGCAAGAGAGGATGGCTAAAATTATGCCATTGGTGAAGAATCATCTGCAGAGAGCCCAAGAAGCTCAAAGCAGAGTCTATAATCGGTCAGCAAAAATTAGGTCTTTCAACCCCGGGGATCGAGTCCTAATTCTAATTCCCACGGTGGAAAGTAAGTTTTTGGCCAAGTGGCATGGTCCATACGAGATCGTACAAAAAGTGAGCGAGGTTACTTACAAAGTACACCAACCCGGGAGACGGAAGCCCTACCAGGTATATCATATCAATCTGATCAAGCCCTGGAGGGACAGAGAGGCATTGTTGGCCTCGGGGGTAGTAGAGAAAGGGGTAAAACCATCTCTACCTCCTGTGACCATGGAGAGACGTTGTCCGTGCACCAAAACAGGAAGTGCGGGAGTTTCTGCAGAAAAATCAGAAAAGATTTTCTGACTTGCCCGGCCGGACTTCTCTAATAAAACACCATGTCGAGACCGAGCCCGGTACTAAGGTCAAGATAAAACCGTACAGACTCCCAGAAGCCCGCAGAAAGATAGTCTCTGCTGAAATTAAACGCATGTTAGAACTCGGGGTCATTGAGGAGGCCCAAAGCGAGTGGTGTAGCCCGATTGTACTCATCCCAAAACCTAATGGAACCTGGAGGTTCTGTAATGATTTCAGAAGGTTGAACGAGGTGTCAAAGTTTGACGCATACCCAATGCCACGGGTAGACGAGCTAATCGAGAGGTTAGGGGGTGCCCGTTATATTACAACCCTCGATCTGACAAAAGGGTACTGGCAGATACCCTGTCGGAGGAAGCGAAAGAAAAAACGGCCTTTGCAACCCCGGAAGGTTTGTTTCAGTATCTGGTGATGCCCTTCGGGTTGCATGGAGCCCAGCTACCTTTCAGCGGCTTATGGACCAGATACTGCGCCCGCATCGAGCCTATGCGGCTGCCTACCTGGATGATGTGGTAATTTTCAGTTCAGATTGGGAGAGCCACCTCGCTAGGGTGCAAGCCATCGTAGACTCGATAGCTGGAGCTGGACTGAACATAAACCCAGAGAAATGTGCAATTGGCCTCGAAGAGGCCAAATATCTGGGCTATGTTATTGGCAGGGGGCTGATCAAGCCACAAATTGATAAGGTAGAAGCAATTCGGAACTGGCCTGTACCCCTCACAAAAAGACAGGTCAAAGCATTTCTGGGCATCACTGGGTACTATCGCAGATTCGTACCAAATTATGCCTCCATTGCTGCCCCATTGACTGACCTGACAAAAGGGGGAAGTCAAAAATGATAAATTGGAATCCGGAGGCAGAAAAAGCATTTCTGTCGTTAAAAATAGCTTTGTGTCAAAGACCAGTTCTGGTCACCCCTAATTTTTTGGTTCAAACTGATGCCTCTAATGTGGGGTTAGGGGCCGTGTTGTCACAGGTCGTGAAGGGTGAAGAACACCCAGTCCTGTATCTAAGTCGAAAATTGACACCGGCTGAACAAAATTATGCCATTGTGGAGCGAGAGTGCCTCGCAATCAAGTGGGCGCTGGACTCCCTGCGTTATTATCTCTTGGGTAGAAAATTTAAATTACAATCAGACCATGCTCCTCTGGCATGGATGAAGCAGAACAGGGAAAGGAATGCCAGGGTGACAAGGTGGTTCCTTTCACTTCAAGAGTTCAATTTCTCGGTGGAGCATAGACCTGGGAAGTTACAGGGTAATGCTGATGCCTTGTCCAGACTTCACTGTCTCTTTGGAGTTTTGGACCAGCCCTCCGGTCTGGAGAAGAGGGGGGGATATGTGAGACAGTGAAGGGGTGCGTACTGGACGGGGTGTATATCTCCCCCAGGTTTCTTAGCTGGGGCACATAAAAGTAGGTTGTCAGTGCGGTGTTCACTCCATTCCCATCTGGGACAGGTTTGCAGTTCAGCCCAGAGTGAACACAGCTGCTTAATTAGACAGCCATAAGTACCTGCTTGGAAGTTCAGAGGAGGCTCTTTTTCTCAGTCTGGATCTGACTTCAGACGCCATTGGAGCCTCATGTGAGCTGCACGCTGGTAACTACTGAACATATGTGTTGTTTTGGGCACAGCCTGGTAGAGGCTGGACCCGGATAGAGAGGGAAATCTATATATGTGTAATTAGTGGCTAGACAAGCCTAGGTTTTCTGTTTATGCTTTATTTTTATCTGTTTGCTGTGGACTTTAATAAAACTGGTTGCGGCCAGTTTTCACCAGAACCACTGTCTGTGAATGGTCTCTTTATGCCACTCCGTCTCCCCAAGACGGCGATCCCAGAGCTATATCCCCTGAAAAGCTTACACCATAAACATACCTTTTAAGTTGAACTGACACAACTAATTTCTAATTTTTCCTTTTAGTGGCAGACACAATTCAGTACCTGGATACACAGTTTTCGGGGAACTTAGGTGATCTGTATCGTTTAAATAATATCCCCATCCTTGAACAAACTCTACAAAATCTAATGAATTATAACTTGAAACCCCTTCCTGGATTGGTCGTATTAATGTAATCAAAATGGACATTTTGCCAAAACGTCTTATATTCCAGACTATTCCTGTTTGTGTTCCTCAGACCTTTGTCTACCATCTAAACAAGGCTATGAGAAAGTTTGTGGGGAGAACGTTGAAGCCTAGGATATGTTTTTAAATTTCATGTCATCTCAAGAATAAGGGGTACAAGTCTGCCCGATTCTGCTTTGTTGAGTTATACTACTGGATATTATTTGTCCTTTTTTTCTGATAGTAATTAAAACCAGAACTAGGTAAATGAGAACGAGCCTCAAACAACAAGAGATGGACGCAGCACAACCTGTTATCAATCTAGAAGTATGCAAATAGCCTTTTTAGGCTGTGGTTCCACGGTCCGGAACCACAGCGCTTTGGACGGAGCGGAAATTCCGCTCTGTCTAAGCCCCGCCCCCTTTATGACGCGCGATCTTTCCGGAGGTGTTCAGGACACCTCCGGAACACCTCCGGAAAGAGCGCAGGGCTACATAGCCCTGTGTAATATTCTGTTGCGGCGACGCACCGTCGCCGCAATACGCGAGGACATGCTGCGGTCTAAAAAGACGCGCCGCATGTCCGTTTACGCAGGTTTGCCACCTGCGTATTGTTACGCATAGTGGAGACGGGATTTCTTGAAATCCCCTCCACTATGCTGTAACATCTGGACGCTGCGTGTTTGGCGCTGCGCCAGCGCACAGCGCCAAACACGCAGCGTTTCCTGACCGTGGAAACTCACCCTTTGAGTGGCTTTTTGCCACATGACTTTGGCTTTTATCCTAACCACAAACTCCATTTAGAGACATTGGATATTTGCTCCTTATCAGTGAAAAATAAGGAAACTGATTTGGCTAGGTGAAAGAACTCTAACTGGGGGCCTGAAGGGTAAAGTTTTTCTTTGTGGAGAACGTCAAGTTGGTGTAAAGAGACTTATAGGCCATGCAATACTCCTCTGGGAAATTGGCTCTAATGCTACCTTTTGGAGGTAGCAATCCTAAAAGTCAATAAATGCCCTTTATACACACGTATGTTGCTTTATGTAGTCTTGCATCAAGTATGAATGTATGTTTTGTAAGCGAATCATAAAAGCGAATTATAAAAATGTATGTGCTCAAGACAGCCTGAAAATAATAGTTAAATGGGTATTCTGAAGCTTGGAAGTTATTCCCTATCCATGGGGTCCAATTGCACGCATTCCCACCTATATGAAAGGTGGTGGATCATGCCCACCTCTGCTCCATTAATTCTTAATCGGTCCGTTGGAGATAACCGAGTGCTGTGCTCTGCTGGTATTTGGCACTACCATAAGATTGAATGAAGTGCTAGTGCCCATGATGAATTACCGCTCCAATCATACGGGGTTTCCAAGTTTTAGGACCAGTGGAGGTCCCAGCAGTTGGACTCCTAGAGATTGTGAAATTATTCCTTATCCAGTGGATAGAGGATAACTTCCAAATTTAAAAATTCCCCTTTAAGTATGTGCAAAGCTCATAGTTTTCTATTTATGCTTTTGTTTAAAAGCAAACAACTTGAATGTAGTCCTACCTAGAGAAATGTACAGAATATAAAGATATGTATAGAATGCAATAGAAAAAAATGCTTCTGCATAAAATGGAAGAAATTAGGATGACTAGTAAAGGCCTAATGCAACTCCATGGCTGTCTCTAAAAAGTAAACCAATAATATACAAGGGCATTGTAATTAGCAGGAAAAGAAATGTTCACTGATAATATACAGTACCTGTCCCACATCCACGGCTGGATTAATGCTACAACCAGTATCCATGATTATATCTGCCCTGATGTTCTGATAATACAAGAACAGTTTGGAAAAAAATGAATATAAATTAATTTTCATCAGATTCATTTTTTATCAAATGTAGCTAAACTTTTAAAAGTAGCTTTCTATGTTGTAGCCCCTGACACATCCAGGAGATTGGTAGGGGTGTCTCAAATGACCTTGCAGAAGTGCTCAGAACTTGAAAGCGAGTGTGCACATTGGCATATGGGCACAGTGAAAAGTCCATAGGTCCGTACCCCGGATTGCACGCTGTCATGCAGAAGCTCAGCATTTCTTCCTGCTGAGCTGCACAATCTTTTGAGTCATCAGTGGGGAGTCTCAAGGAGAGGACCTTCCCAGATCTAAAGGATGTTTAAAGGACTACAACATATAACATTTTTTTTTTAAAAACTAGACTTTGAATACCAATGAGGAATTTCTGAAGATAAAGTAAGATGACATATATTGCTGGAACATAACAGAAGTGAAGCTCAAACAGAAGTAACACATTCGTCATTGGAAAAAGTTTTCATCCCTTACCTTATAATCTCCTGTTAGACAATCAACTTCCACCTCTGAACAGGCCGCCCCAAACACACAGTATTGGAATGGACGGCCTTCTCCTTTCTCCCAGTCCATGTGGGTGTTGTAACCTCTGCGTATGAGAAGGATAAAATATCACACAATTCAATAAAGTCGCAGACAAAAATACAATTGCTTTATTGCACTATATACAAAGAAATTTGTGATCACTCGTTCCCATTGCTGATACCAGAGCTGCTCTGGAAATAACAGCTCCAACCTTTTAGGTCACTATTTTATGACCTTGGTATGCTGCACATAGCAAAGACCAACCCATCATGTAAGAGACATAAGAGGTTATTATCTTTTGTCTATCAGCAGAAAGACATTAAAGGGTGATTCTCGTCTTTTTAAATTGGTAAAATTGCAAAGTGCTTGTAAAAATAAGCAACTTTGCACTTTACCTCTTATTAAAATCCTCCATTCACAAGGGCGATTTCTATAGTGTACTGCTCATTGGCTGGTTTACTGGCTACCTCTGCAGTGTATCAGAGGTGGCAGATTTCCTAGGCAATGAGCATCTACTTGCAAGTTGTTTGCTTTAGAGCCTTGAAGCTGTCCAGATTACTGCCTTGGGAAAGCTTCAGTCCCCCTGCTATCCTCTGCAGATGTAAAGCTGCCTTCGCTTATAGCATGGTAGAGTGCACAGTGCAGAAAAGTGCAATTATGCCACTGGCCCAAGTGGTGCAATCATGCCACCAGCCCAAGTGGTGCAATCATGCCGCCGGCCCAAGTGCTGCAATCATGCCACTGGCCCAAGTGGTGCAATCATGCCGCCGGCCCAAGTGCTGCAATCATGCCACTGGCCCAAGTGGTGCAATCATGCCGCCGGCCCAAGTGGTGCAATCATGCCACTGGCCCAAGTGGTGCAATCATGCCGCCGGCCCAAGTAGTGCAATCACGCCGCCGGCCCAAGTGGTGCAATCATGCCACAGGCCCAAGTGGTGCAATCATGCCACTGGTCCAAGTGGTGCAATCATGCCGCCAGCCCAAGTGGTGCAATCATGCCACTGGCCCAAGTGCTGCAATCATGCCACCGGCCCAAGTGGTGCAATCACGCCGCCGGCCCAAAATGTCAATCTTCTTCGACAGCCTGGAAGCTGGGAGGCAAGAAAGCACTTGTCCCATGAAACAATGTGTCCTACCTGAAAAATCCTGTTGCTGAAAGGCTTATTCTTTCATGAAAAGCTTCTTCTACCTGTAGAAAGTTAATCACTACCATGAACAAAAGTTACAGATGATAGTTAATATTAATGAAGTACGATATAATTGATTTTCTCTAACACTGTTCCTCAGATGAAGGTATCAACACAAAGATACTGTATAATAATAATAATGTATACTGTATGGAGATATGCAATCTTCAAATAAGGTAATCAATAAAATGCTTATTAATGGTGTTGTCCGGTCCAAATAGATAAGTCTACAGTCACTCTGTGAGACTGCAGTCTTATCAACCTTCCCCGCTGCGGTGATTCGCCAGTTTCAGACTTGGGGCCAGAGGGTATGTATGAGCTATACGTACTCCCAGGCACTGGTTGTGGTCTTACTCCGTACCCTCTAGTCTGTCACACCCTCTGGGCAACAGTGCCACTAGACAGGGCACAGCTTCACCCCGTACAAGTAAAATGTAATAACGGGCGATCAAAACAACGTATCTGCACAAAAGTGGTATCATTAAAAATGTCAGCTCAGTCCGCAAAAAATAAGCTCACACCCAACCCAAGATCACGAAAAATGGAGACGGTACGGGTCTCGGAAAATTGCACCATTTTTTTTTAGCAAATTTTGGAATTTTTTTTCACCACTTAGATAAAAAAGAACCTATACATGTTTGGTGTCTATGAACTCGTAATGACCTGGAGAATCATAATGGCAGGTTAGTGTTAGCATTTAGTGAACCTAGCAAAGAAGGCCAACCAAAAACCACGTGTGGGATTGCACTTTTTTTGCAATTTCACCGCAATTGGAATTTTTTTTACCATTTTTGAGTACACAACATGCTAAAACCAACAGTGTTTTTCAAAATTACAACTCGTCCTGCAAAAAATAAGCCCTCATATGGCCATATTGACGGAAAAATAAAAAAGTTATGGCTCTGGAAGGAGGGGAGCGAAAATTGAAAACGTAAAATCGAAAAAGCTCTGGTCATTAAGGTGTTAAAGTGAATTTTTATAAATTCTTGAAAACCCCTTCAATTGTTAAAATGGATGACCCATTCTGACTGCATGCTAACTGCTATTACCATATAAATGAGTGGACATTCATCAAAGCAATTACGCCAGAATTGTGTTATATATCGCTTTGGAAAGTCTCAACATTTTTGTGCAACTCAGAGTTGCGCAAAAACTGAGTGACTTATTTTGCATTCATGCCAGCTTCACCCAGTTCCATCACATCCGACTGGAGTAATATTTGTGGCAAGGTTCCTACAGAAATTAAAACTGCAAAATTTAAGCAACTTAAAGTGGCCTTCCTAGGGTGGAGTTAATCTGCACTCCTCAACATTGAAATTGCAGCATCATGAAGGAAAAGATGAGGAATTATGGAAATCACAGAATTGATAGACATGTTAATGATATACAGTAAATGATGAAAAAATGGAAACAAAATTTTGTAAAGACTAGCTTGGCCCGTGTGAAATTTCGCACATTGGTCGTCGGGGGCGAAGGCAATTGCAGAAAAAGCAAGCTGGTCAAATGTATTTCATGAGATAGATTTCAACTTATTTAGTATTTCATGAGCGCCATGACTTAAAAAAAAAAAAAAAAGACCTGGTGACACGCAAAACTTTGATGTTGAGGCACATTCATAACTGTAGATCTGCCAACAATGTGACGGTTTCCACAGAGATTGTTGTACACATGAGTATAGTGCATTTTAAGGAATCCAAGTTGACTGTAGTCTATAATCTACAAATGTGTCAAATTAATCTTTGGATCAATTCAAAGAATTCATGTTAAAAGATAGACCCCAGCATTACTCAACCATCTCTCCACTCATCATACCAAAGAGACATGAAATCAACCTACCCAACTTTTCCAATTGCCTTCGGGGTTTTTGCTGACAATCGGTTCAAGCCGTTTGCGAAGTTTCTCACAAGCATCCTGTGTGGAAAGGCAATGGATTAATTTCAGTGATTACAGCGATTATTAGCACATCTGGGAATGTGCCGATGGAGATAGTGTGAGATATAGCATACCTTCACTGCCATGCCATTGACATCTGCTCCAAGTGTGGCAGCTGTGGCAATTGTATTGGGCACAGAGCCAGTGCTTGTTTCACAAATGTGGATGTAGGACATGGGTATCCCCAACTCTCGACTGGCAATCTATAGTTTAAATGAAGAGAATATATGAGATTGTTGAACGCTTCTCATAGTCTTATAATGCACAAATTTTCCTTTTTTTAACATTTAGTGAAAGGGTCGTTCCCAATGTCATTCAAGAATATATTACCGCTGACTTCTCTAAAAATGACATTGTAACACAATAGCAACTTGCAAAACAGACAATCAGTAATGTGATTTACCTGAATAATTTTGGTATGAATCCCTTGTCCCATTTCAGTACCTCCATGTGACACCAGCACTGAGCCATCACAATATATATGAACCAGTGCAGCAGCCTAAATGCACATGAGCATAAAAAGGATCTTATGTTATACTATTCACTAGTAACCATATACAATCTATTACCTATAAACTAACATTTATAAACAGTAGAATAAGCTTAAAGGGCTTGTCCACTACTCAGACAGCCCCATCTCAATCCTCATGTTTCCCCCTTGTAAAATATTAACACGTATACTCACCTCTGGTGACAGTACGGTTCCAGTGGTGTCGACATTGTCTCTCCCGGGGATTGCATAACATTGTTATGTCACGCTATCCCTGGGATCAAACTGCACTGGCTTCACTCTTCCTACCTTCACATGTATCACATACATCCGGAGGAAATGAAAGGGCAGCAGCTCTTACTTCTTCTGGATGTGCAGTATGTGATATGTCCAAAGACAGGGAGAATGAAGTCAGCCCACAGAGACAGCGTGACATAATCTTATGCAATCCCAGGGAGAGAAAGTGCTAATACTGCTGTAATGGTGCCTGCACCCGAGGTGAGTATAGGCGTTATTTTACAAGGGAAACATGAGGATTGAGAATGAGTTGTCTGAGTAGTGGATAACCATTTAAGAGTGGCCACGACACAATCACATGGCAAAGATTGCTATGTGCTGTGCAATACAAATAAATGGAGGTAAGCACCCTAATATAAGCAATATGGTGCTCCTGCTCAACGTGGAATGACCTTATTGGTCCCTATACAGCCCTATTTCCAGATTGAGCACCTACCATATATCAAAAATACTCTTTGAATGATAAATAAATACCCCAATAATGTTACTAGACCAGGTACAGTCATGGCCAAAACTTTGAGAATGACACAAATATTAATTTTTACAAAGTCTACTGCTTCACTTTTTCTAATGGCAATTTACATATACTCCAGAATGTTATAAAGAGTGATCAGCTTAACAGCAATTACTTGCAAAGTCAATATTTGGCTAGAAAATGAACTTTATCTCGCAAAACACATTTCAACATCATTGCAGCCCTGCCTTAAAAGGACCAGCTAACCTCTTTTCAGTGATTGCTCCATTAACACAGGTGTGGGTGTTGATGAGGACATGGCTGGAGATCAATCTGTCATGATTAAGTAAGAATGACACCACTGGACACTTTAAAAGGAGGCTGGTGCTTGGCATCATTGTTTCTCTTCTGTTAACCATGGTTATCTCTAAAGAAACACGTGCAGTCATCATTGCAATGCACAAAAATGGCCTAACAGGGAAGAGTATCGCAGCTAGAAAGATTGCACCTCAGTCAACAATCTATCGCATCATCAAGAACTTCAAGGAGAGAGGTTCCATTGTTGCCAAAAAGGCTTCAGGGCGCCCAAGAAAGACCAGCAAGCGCCAGGACCGTCTCTTAAAAGTGTTTCAGCTGTGGGATCGGGCTACCAGCAGTGCAGAGCTTGCTCAGGAATGGCAGCAGGCAGGTGTGAGTGCATCTGCACTCACTGTGAGGCGGAGACTCTTGGAGCAAGGCCTGGTCTCAAGGAGGGCAGCAAAGAAGCCACTTCTCTCCAGAAACAACATCATGGACAGACTAATATTCTGCAAAAGGTACAGGCAGTGGACTGCTGAGGACTGGGGTAAAGTTATTTTCTCTGATGAATCCCCTTTTCGATTGTTTGGGACATCAGGAAAACACCTCATTCGGAGAAGACAAGGTGAGCGCTACCACCAGTCTTGTCTCATGCCAACTGTTAAGCATCCTGAAACCATTCATGTGTGGGGTTGCTTCTCAGCCAAGGGAATCGGCTCTCTCACAGTCTAGCCTAAAAACACAGCCATGAATAAAGAATGGTACCAGAATGTCCTCCAAGAGCAACTTCTCCCATCCCTCCAAGAGCAGTTTGGCGATCAACAATGCATTTTCCAGCATGATGGAGCACCTTGCCATAAAGCAAAGGTGATAACTAAATGGCTCAGGGAACAAAACATAGAGATTTTGGGTCCATGGCCTGGAAACTCCCCAGATCTTAATCCCATTGAGAACTTGTGGTCAATCATCAAGAGACGGGTGGACAAACAAAAACCTAAAAATTCTGACAAAATGAAAGCATTGATTGTGCAAGAATGGACTGCTATCAGTCAGGATTTGGTCCAGAAGTTGATTGAGAGCATGCCAGGGAGAATTGCAGAGGTCCTGAAGAAGAAGGGTCAACACTGCAAATATTGACTTGCTGCATTAACTCATTCTAACTGTCAATATAAGCTTTTGTTACTCATATGTTTGCAATTATTATATTTCTGTCTGTGATAAAAACATCTGTCAAACACACATAAAAACCAGAGGGCAGAAGATCATGTGAAAATATAATATTTGAATCATTCTCAAAACTTTTGGCCATGACTGTACATATAATATGTGCCAATCATGAAAAACAGGAGCAATATCTCAAAATATCCCAGGTACAACAGCTTTAACCATGCTCAATTTAAGAGTGAGAAAAATTACTGATATTAATACTTGTATCACAAAATGGCCATACCGGCTTTTCACAGGGCACAATATCCCTTAATAACAGTTGATGCACAGTGACATTAATAAAAAGGTATCCACTTATCTGTAAACTGCATAAAAACCAAGTCCCTATGTTCCCCCCTTTTCCATTCTAGGGGTTCATCAGGGGATATTGGTAAGGTATAGAGGTGCTTGCAATGTGCACCATAACCTGCAGTAAGGAACCTAGTGGAACACTGTGAGATATTATTACGGTACTCCTGTTTTTCACCATTTGCACATATGTACCTGGTGTAGTAACATTATTGGGATATTTATTTATCATTCAAGGTATATTTTTTGATATATGGTGGGTGCTCAATATAGAAATAAAGTTGTATAGGGACCAATAGGGTCAGTCCACGTTGAGCAGGGGCTCTATATCTCTTATATTACGGTACCACTCTCTGTGGACAGGTAGGGGTAAAAATAGGGTTCCAATTGGGACCTTAGAACACATCTCTTACTTTTTAACTTAAGTCATTGTTTGTATATGATTATTCATGTTGTCTATTTTTTCCTAGCAATTATTAAAATAAAGAATATACATATATATTTTCAGCTTTGCTTACTTATTGAGGACCCCTTAGCTTATTCTTTTTGATTTTTTCATTCAACTAATTTGAGCATTAAAATACATCTGTAGCTACATTTATAATGTTTACTTGATTTTGAATAGCCATAATGAAGGCAACAGGAAATTTTAGGGGGATCAGTGCTATGCCTCTTTTCTTCCAGGGGTTCTCTTTATTAAACTCTTTCACTGCCTCCATCCTGGCATGGTATGCAGAACTCTTCATACAATCCGCCCAACATCTTCTCAGATTAGTTGTATCAAACTCCTGCTTGTAGTGAGTCATAATGATATTTCTGTACATGTTGATCTCTCTGACCTAGGGCAAATAACGACACAAAAAAAATAAAACAAATACAATAGTGCTCCTATAGAAATTAAAACTGCAAAATATAAACAACTTAAAGTGGCCTTCCCAGGTTGTAGTTAATCATGTTAATGAAATATAAATGATGAAAAAAATGAAACAAAATTTTGCAAAGATTTCGACTTATTTAGTATTTCAGTACTGAGTATGAGCACCATGATTTAAAAAAAAGACCTGGTGACAGGTCCCCTTTAATGTTAAAAGATAGCCCCCCAACATTACTCAAACATCTCTCCAATCCTTCAACATGAAGGAAACAAAACCAGGAGCACATATGAAACAAGGAGTATAGAAACACTTGTGAAACAAGCCAGAATGTGTGTTATACCTTACATTCCTCAAAGCACACCCCTTTTTGTCTGATGACTACTTTATACACCCTTAGCATTCTCTCAAGCAGTTTCATCAGGTAGTCAACTGGAATGACATTCTGATAAATCTTGAAGAAGATCATAGAGGTGCTGAGCACTTGTTGGTTATTGTGCTTTCACTCTGCAGTCCAAATCATTCCCAACCATCTCAATTGGGTTGAGGGTGGGTGACTGTGGAGGCTATGTCTCCTGATGAAGCACTCTGTTCCCCTCCCTCTTGATAACAAAGCCTATAAATAGCTTGTAGTTAAATTTTGGTCTCACTAAGAGCAAATCAGATGAGATGGCATGTTGTTGCAGAATGCTGTGGTGGCAATGCTGGGTAAGTATACCATGAATTTGGAATAAATTACCAAAGGTTTCACCACCAAAGCACCATCACATATGTATAAACCATCCACTCACCTTTTCTGTGTCTTCCAAAAACAATTAAGACTCATAAAATCACAGTCCATATGTCCACTGATCTAATATTCAGTCCCTGTATTTTTTTGTTCAAACAATTCTTCTCTCTTTGCCGTCTTCAGTTGGTGGTTTTGTTTCAGCAATTCAACCATAAAAGCTACTTTATATCTGTATATCATTAATAAGGTCTGTCATCTGAGGTGCTGTCAATTTGCAGTTTCTAAGACTGGTAGCTATGATGAACGTATTCTCTGGTAACTCTGATGAACTTATCCTCTGCAGGAGAGGTAATTCTTTGTTTCTTTTCTGATTTTGATGAAGCATACCTGTTCATTTTAATACATTCCAGGTCCTGTTGAAGCTGCTAAAGAGAATGTCAAGGGGGGTGTAAAGCGGTAATGAGAGTAAGAGGGCAACACAATGCCTCAGTGGTTAGAGTCTGTAGCCTTGCAATCCTAGGTTTCTTAGGTTCAAATACCACCAAGGACAACATCTGCAAGGAGTTTTCATATTTTCTCCATGTTTCAGTGATTTTCCTCTGGGTACTCAGTTTTCCTTTCACACTCCAAAGACATACTGGTAAGGAATTTAGATTGTGATCCCCAGTGGGGATAGTGATGATAATGTATGTAAAGTTCTGCGGAGCCCTGGGAGCAAAATCTTTATGAGTGCAAAACTTCAAAATTTGAAAAAGAAAGTAGCAGTGGTGCTCCTAGCGCCAAGATCGGGGATAGTGCACATACATTACCTTGGTCTTTTGGCTGGATGCCCTGGATCTCTGATATAGCTGCACTCTGTGGTATAGCACCAGTCTCTACAAAAAAACATCAGGACCAAGGCACAGTTGGCACAATGCCTCATTGCATTGTGCCACCTGTACCAGCCTGCTTTGTGTGCAGGGCAGTAGAAGACTTTGTCATTCGGATGAAATGAGTATAAACTTTATTTTATTTGGAGGGGAGAGGTGGAACAAAGTTGGCATTATTAGTTTTGGAGGAGGCACTAAGGGGCATTAATACTTTGTAAAGGTGGAACTCTTGAGGATTAATTTGTTTTAAGGGGGCATTCAGGGGGCATAACTACTGGGTGAGGAGGCACAGTACTTGCCTTGCCCTGGCAATCCGCACTACACCACTGCTATAAGGGAAATTACTATTTGAAACTGAATTGTTTGTGACATGACAACATTTACTACACAAAACACAATGAACCATCCATTACATTACTTATTTTCTCATTCTAATGGTACCGTCAAATAGCCTAGGCCTAGGTGATCTCTAGGGACAGAGGGAAATGAAGTTTATTGATTTTACTTTACAATCTCCAACCTTAAAGTGTAGCTATCATTTCAGAAAATATTTTTATTTCAGATGACAGAAAGTATAATGTTCCAATAGAGTCAGGGGAATGGGCCAGATAGAACTAAATCGTAGGGCACAAAACATCAAGGTTCTGAGTATTTGGCAGATTCGTTACTGTAGCTGGCTACAGACATTTGATATCTGTGGTTTGGCTGATAGCACTAATATTACACTATTGGCTGGGCCAAATGTGCATGTATATTTAATGGAGCATGGAGATAAGTGCCTGTCAGTGTCCACTAATGCTGCATATCTCTGTGTGAAACAAACCATTAGGCAGATTAATAGCCAACCTTTTGAATCCTTACATTCCCCAAATCAGATACCAAGGGCTAAATAAATTGCCTTTAACCCCTTTCTGACATCAGATGTAATAATCCATCCATGTAACCTGGGTCTATCTGACCAGGGTGTTGGGTTATTATTGTCACGCTGTCTAATGATATGAATACAATGTCAGTAAACTATTTATACAGGAACCACACTCAATACAACATATAGTTTAGCAACATCAGAATGTAAGTATAAAATAGATTTACCTGACACAATATCTGCAGAACTTAGGGTTAATCTTGAATGTCTTGATGAGCTGTAACAGGAAAGAGGAGGACCGGGGTCTAACCTGACCCTACACTGGGGTCCTAACTAATCCCTTTCCTTGGAGGTACTGATAATGGTTCAGAGGTCCAAGTCTCCAGCCTAACCCTGTCTCCTGTCAGACCCTGAACCCTGTAATCAGTCCTAAGAAGGACCCAGATTACCACCAAAGGGATATGGGCTGATCTCAGCTATATACACAGATTAGACATATAAGACAGACAGGATAACACTCGCTTGCATACACACTCAAACACCAAAGGAACATAAATGGTCTGGGAAATAAACTCTAAACAAGTTGAGCTTAAAACAGCTAAGGAGCTCTCAACTAAAGTCTATACAGATTCATTCCTATCTGTGGTCTACATGAAGGATTTCACTGGCAACTCCCAAAGCAGACAACCAGGAATTTAAAGGAAACCAATCAACAAATAATCAATTGCAGCCGGGAGAAACTGCACCCAGTCCCAGCACCGAGCACCGACAGAATTAACTCCCTAGCTGCCAAACACAAAGAAACAGCAACTCAGCTGTGAGAAGTCAAAACGTGCAACCGCGACGATCTTCGTGGCAATGCACACATGACAATTATGTCCACGCGATCGCCCGCGCACACGGGTGCGGTGCGGATGATCACTGCCGTGTGTTAGCTGATTCTGACAGCTGACACCTGGCACTAAGTGCCAGCAGCAGTCACGCACCGCTCCCAACACTAACCCCAGAAATGCTGTGATCGAAAGAGATTGCAGCATTCCAGGAACTGGCAGAGGGCTGAAAGCCCCTCTGCCTTTGGATCGGAGACCCCGCTGAGTGACTCGGGGTCCCGATAGTTGCCATGGTGACCCGATGTCGTCATGACGACATCCGGGTCATCAGAGCTAGGAAACTTGTTGATCATACGCAGTGCAAAATCAACAAATCTCTCTGTCAGTGCAGAGATGACAGTTTCTACAGCATGGGGATGCTGCTGCATCCCCATGCTGTAGAAGTGATGAGCCTGCAAAAAATGATTGTCCCATAGTGGGACTAAGTAAAAAAGTAAAAATAATTGTAAAAATATAAAAAAAATAATAAAAAAAATCAAAAAGATATTGTATCTATAAATATTTGAATGAAAATTTTTTTATAAACAATAAAAGTACACATATTTGGTATCGCCGCATCCGCAACAACCTGACCTACAAAACTGTCCCACTAGTTAACCTGCTTAGTAAACACCATAAAAAATAAAAAAAGGCAAAAAACAATGCTTTATCATCATACCGCCGAACAAAAAGTGGAAGACAGCACGATTAAGACGGATATAAATAAACATGGTACCACTGAAAATGTCATCTTATCCCACAAAAAACAAGCTGCCATACAGCATCATCAGCAAAAAAAATAAAAAAGTTATAGCTGTCAGAATAAAGCGATGCAAAAATAATTATTGTGTCTATAAAACAGTTTTTATTGTGTAAAAGCGACAAAACATAAAAAAAAAAAAAAAATGAGGTATCGCTGTAATCGTACTGACCTGAAGAATAAAACTGCAATATAAAATTTTACCACACATGGAATGGCATAACCCCCCCCCCCCCAAAAAAAAAATCCTGAATTGCTGTTTTTGTTAGTTCTGCCTCCCAAAAATCGTAATAGAAAGCGATCAAAAAAGCCATGAGTCCGAAAATGGTACCAATAATGATACCACTAAAAACATCAACTCGTTCCACAAAAAACAAGACCTCACATGACTCTGTGAGCCAAAATATAGAAAAATTATAGCTCTCAAAATTTGGTGATGCAAAAACTATTTTTTGCAATAAAAAGTGTATTTTAGTGTGTGACAGCTGCCAAACATAAAAACCCAATATAAATCTGGCATCACTGTAATCGCATCCACCCAAGGAATAAAGTCAGAGTCATGTGTAACCCCTGTGGGGGAGACTAGTGTACAGAAACTGAGTCTAACAGGAGCAGACAGTGTTTCTCAGTAAGAGACATTAATCCCTGCTTAGCTGCATTGCCTTCACAACCTGGAAGAGGAGGAGCAACAGCAGAGGACAAGACTGATTGGCTGAGCAAGAAGAGGAGACAGTACCAGAGATAAAATAAAAGTGTTTAGTTGGTGAATGCAATCTTAGTTCTGGCACTTAACCTTATATTTTTCAGGCTATAATATTCTAATAATACATAGGCGAGTTTTCTGTTAGGAACTATCAATAGGGATCAATGGGATATTGATGATAAACAGGTTTTTTTCTGAGCTAGAACAGGATCACAAGCTAATAAGGGCCCCTGATCTATCTATTTCACAACCTCACGATAAGCTCTAAGGAAACCATCAAATTCTGGTGGGAGACAAATTCTTTAGAAAACTGCATTAAGAATAAAGTGGTTCCCAGGGGGGTAAGATTATCAATAACACCAGCACGAAGAGCTAGAACACATGAGATCCTAACAAATGGGAAAAATAGCTCACTGAAAGCCCTATTCGGTTGGTGAACATACTAGGGTAAGGATCACGCTAGAAACTACATCCAAAAATTGATCGGACATACTGGAATCATTCACCCTTCGTATGGATGAGAAATACGAAAAGGAAAATATCCAGCTCAATGATCTAGTGAAACCAATGTTTATTCACCATACAAAGTGACAGATTGAGGATAAAAGCATCAGCATAATTCAGAATGGAAATGCGATATCAACGCGTTTCTGATGGACTAGCACCTTTATTCATGATTAAGGGTGCTAGTCCACCAGAAATGCTTTGATATTGCATTTCCATTCTGAATTATGCTGATGCTTTTATCCTCAATTTGTCACTTTGTATGGTGAATAAACATTGGTTTCACTGTTGTGAATACCTTGGAGGCGACTTCTGAGCTGGGGCTCCCTCCGGTGTTTGCTGAGGGTAATGAACTAATTACTGAATGGCCTTCAGCTGGCTCTGAATGGTATGATATAAGTGACCTGAGTTCCCTGCAGCCTTGCCGGTAATCAATTGTTCCTCCTGCTCTTGCTTGGAGCACATCTTGCTTTCCTGCTCTCATTCAGATAAGTGTTTAGCTTTTTTTTTCCTCTGTTGAATTTTCTCTGCTGGTTTGCTGCTTGCAGTGGACTGCAGCCTGGTCCCTTTTGGGGTCTTGCGCTGCAATTGTTTCTTATTTGCTGTGTTGCTGTGTGTTACACCAGAGATCTGATTTAGGTGGTAGAGATCGTGTGATCTCAGGTTTTTTGTTAATCAGAATTGTTGGTATTTTTTTAAGGGTTTTTTTGGGTTGCAGTCAGAATTCTTTCCTATACTTTTCTAACTAGACAGATTGGGCCCCAGCGTTTGCTCATTCTATTTTCTGTCTGTGTCCGTGTTTTCTTCTTGTCTAACTGCCATTACATGTTCGGGGGCTTCCTATTTCTTTGGGGATTCTGCTCCGTGGCAGATAGCATTCATCTTTCTGCCTTTAGGTGTAGCTATCTCTCCGGCTGTGACAAGGCGTCTAGGATCACCGTAGGTACGCTCCACGGCTACTTCTAGTGTGGCGGTTAGTTTAGGTTACTGCAGTCCAATAGTTTCCAGCCTCTCTGGTGTATTGCTACTTTGGCTATTTTTTGCAGTTTCTCCTCAGCTACCGAAACATAACATTTCACTATATCACTGAGCTGGATATTTTTCTTTATGTATTGCTGCACGTCTAACACAATGGATCTGTGCTCCCATCATCAAGACACCTGCAACGGTGAGCTGAACTTTCTTTATCCATGGATGAGAAATGCCAAGAAGAGGAATACTTGTTGGCATATGCAACAGATTAGAACTTATTATGAGTAAAAGGAGGACTTTATGCTGACCTGATAGTAGATGGCGATGTTGTGTAACGTTTCCTTGCTTATTGTATAAGAAATAGTCTCACTTGTAGTTTCACTTTCGTTTTGTTCCTGTTTCCTGATGCAATGCTGAAATGACTGTGCATTATTCCTTTACCTCATGTTGTAAGAAGTAAAAGCTTGTTATCCCATGAAGCCTGCTCTGTGAAGTTTTCTACTGCAAAGGTGTGGATTCAGAAGCTGTGCAACAATACTCGGGTCACCAGATGATTTCTCTCTCTGCAGAACTTTAACTTCACTGTGGAAGTCACAGGGAAATGCACATGCCCTTTCATGGGCCCCCTGCATGGTGACAATTGTTCAACTCCACAACTTTGAACAGATGGGGGTATGTGAGGCAGTAAGGGGGATCATATGCGAGGGTCGATATGGATGCCCCAGGATGTGGATGGAATCCTATTAGTGTCCACAGCAGGACGCCTGTGAGTCACAAGGCAAAATAAAAGTGTGGACCTGGTCAAGCTATTTGGTCAAGGCAATATTCAAGAAAACCCTTTATGTGCTTTTATTTTTAGAGTGAACTACAGGTAGTGGGGCAGTTCACTCCCTCCAAGCCGGGTCTTACAAGTGGCCCATGGCCACAGATTCCAGTTTAAAAACCCTGCAGCAAAGGGTTTTGGGTGTATCAGTGTTTGTTTGCAAGTAGCAGAGCAGGTGGCTCTGCAGCGTCCAGCCTGTGTGAGGTAACACAGAGCCAAGAGCAGCGAACGCCTGGTACCTCGCAGCGTGATATGGTGGTGCAGTCGCCCTCGGCAACCGGTCTCGAATACAGGCCGTTGTGTCGCCCCGGCTGCGATTTGTACATTGTGTGAGTTGTTTGGACATTAAACATATTTGCTGTGAACTTTCCTATGGTCCCTGCCTATCTGTCACAGTGCACCAACCCCACTGCACTACATAAGGTTGGAGAATGCGGGCAGTGTGAACTGAGGCATGCCCAAAGCCCGCTGCAAGTCAGTAATTAAGCATGCAACGCAACAGCTCAAGACTGGTGACAAGATGGAGGAAATACTCAAGCAGTTGGCCCTCACACAGCAGCAGCAGTTCCAGCAGCAACAGTAAGAGCAGCAGCTGCAGTTTCAGTGGCAACAACAAGAGCAACACCAGCAGCTTAAGTGGCAGCAGGAGCATCAGCAATGGCAGCAGGAACAGCAGCTGCAGTTCCAGAGGTAACAACAAGAGCATTGGCAGCAGGAGCAGCAGCAATGGCAGAAGGAACAGCTCCAATTGCTGCAGCACAATCACCAGCAGCAGCTGCTGTATCTGCAGCAGAAAACTGATGAGCTGATCCTGCAACAGATTGCGGCTCTGCAAGAGGCGCCCTCACTAGTGACCCTGACCTGTTTGGAGGCCCGGTACGAAGTCCGGTCAGCACTGAGGAAGATGAGCCCTGAGGATGATTTGGAGTCTTTCCTCTCCGTGTTTGAGCTCACAGCTGAGCGGGAGAGCTTGCCGATGTCCCAGTGGGCTGAAGTGGTGGCCCTTTTCCTGACGGGTGATGCCCAGAAGGCCTACTTGGATCTCAGTCGGGATGATGCCCTGGACTATGAGAAACTGAGAGGTGAGATCCTTGCCCAACTGGGGGTTAATACATATATACAGGCCCAACTGGTGTTTCAGTGGTCCTCTGTGGAATCTTGCCCCGCCAGGTCTCAGGCATATGATGGGTTACAGCTGGTAAAAAATGGCTTCAGCCTGAGACCTTAACCCCTTACCAGATGGTGGAGAGAGTGGCGGTCGACTGGCTAGTACGAACTCTGCCAGCCGCTATTCTGCGTTGGGTGGGCCAAGGGGATCCCCGCACCCTAGACCAGGTGGTCAGCCTGATTGAGCAGTATACAGCCACTCAGGACTTTATACGGGAATCTGCTCCACTATGGTTATCACGTCGGGCCCCGCCAGCCCTGGAGCCTGGGAAAGGTCCCCGACCTCTGCTGGGGCTAACCAGGACGGAGCCCATACTGAGGGGGTATCCTGAAGTGAGAGTGACAAGAGACCTGGGTCCCCTAAATCTGAACCCATGGACTGCGGGTATACTCGCTGTAACGCTGGTATTGTCTGTATTTTGTTTTCCAGCGTTACTTTGCATGTTTTTTGCATTAACCCTTTTGCTCCTTTCCCCCTAACCAGCTGGGATACTGTTGTCTGTTACCTATATGGATGCTGCTCAGTTCCCGGCTCTGCTGCGTACCCGTACTTGCGTGAGTAGCTCCGCTGCTTTGCATGACCGCCCGCATGTGCGGTTCCTGACTTGCTGTGAAAGACGTCCGTAGCTTGCAAAGTCCTCTGCAGTGGTGCATGACTTACTGCGTGGTTGGCAGCAGCCATTGTTGGGTTCCCTCTGTGTTGTGCTGTCTGGCTCTGCATAGGGGGCGCGGCCCACACCTGTCCTGCTTTTATGTGGATTGGGTGTTTACTAGAATTACTGCTCCAGCCTATCGCTGTGAAGCAGCTCATATATAAAGTTCCCCAGCCCTAGTGGGCGTTGCCAGAGCTTCGCATTGAATCCACACTGAATCCCTGAACCTAGCCGTATGTGGTTGTGTGTTCAGCTCCTGCTCTGAAGTTGATCAGCTCTGGAGAGCTGATTCCCTGTTCCTGCTGTGTCTTGTTCCCTGATCCTGGATCAAACCCGGTACCTGAATGTCTGAATTGTGTCTTGTGTTTCCGCCTATGCTGGGGGCTGATTACCCAGATCGCCGTTCCTGGAGGCTGTATATCCAGGCCTGTTCCTGCTGTGTCTAATTACCTGAACCCCTGATCTTAGATCGCATCCTGTACCTGACTTTCTGAACTGTGTCCTCTGTGTTATGTTCCTGAAATCCTGCTGTGTCCAGAACCCTGTGCCAGTGACTGTGAATCCTTGCTATATAACCTGAGTTCATCTTGGAAGGAGGAGTCCGGTGTGTGCTGAGTTTCTGTTACTCTGTGCTCAGTCTCTGTGTAATCCCCGGCCAGCTCCCGTTGAGCCTGGCGGGGCTTGCACCAGACCGCTGGGGTTCCTTTTCAGGTCGCTGCCAGATGTCCGGATCCTATGCCTGATGACCATGGCCTGATGTCCGATGTCCGACGACCACTTCCAGATGTCCGGATCCTATCCTTCTTGCCTGATGTCCGGATCCTGCCGATCATTGCCAGATGTCCGGAGCCTGCTGATCGGTGCCAGATGTCCGGAGTCCGAGGCCTGTGTTCCAGTCCGTGTTCCTGTGATTCAATCCATGTTCCTGTCCGTGTTCCTGACTCCCTGAGACCCAGTCCGTGTTCCTGTCTGTGTTCCTGACTCTCTGAGATCCAATCCGTGTTCCTGTTGTTCCTGTGCAGTCTAACTCTGTTTCAGCCATCAGCTCCTGATTCCAGTTACCTGTCTGTTACCTGTCGTCTTGCCTGTCTGCCATCCGTCTGCAGTTCCTTCCAGAGGTTCGGACGTCATCTGCAGAGATCCCCGGCTCTTGCCTGCTCACCTAGGAGCGATCATCTGCCATCCGACTGCAGCTCCATCCGGAAGTTCGGACATCATCTGCAGAGATCCCCGGCTCTTGCCTGCTCACCTGGGAGCGATCATCTGCCATCCGACTGCAGCCTACCTGGAGGCTCCACCATATCAGGTCGTATATACCTGCCTGTCTAGAGACTGCCTGGTCACTTACTGTGACAACCTGCCTGTCTAGAGACTGCCTGGTCACTTGCCGTGACAACCTGCCTGTCCCAGAGACTGCCTGGTCACTTGCCGTGACAACCTGCCTGTCCCAGAGACTGCCCTGGTCACTTTCCGTGACAACCTGCCTGTCCCAGAGACTGCCTGGTCACTTGCCGTGACAACCTGCCTGCCTGGTCACTTGCCGTGACAAACTGCCTGCCCTGGTCACTTGCCGTGACAACCTGCCTGCCTGGTCACTTGCCGTGACAACCTGCCTGCCTGGTCACTTGCCGTGACAACCTGCCTGCCCTGGTCACTTGCTGTGACAACCCGCCTGTCCCAGAGATTGCCCTGGTCACTAGCCGTGACAACCTGCCTGTCCCAGAGACTGCCTGGTCACTTGCTGTGACAACCTGCCTGTCCCAGAGACTGCCTTGGTCACTTGCCGTGACAACCTGCCTGTTCTGCCGGTTCCTCCTTGGTCTACCCTGTGATGACGTCTGTCCTGGGTCGGTGTCTGATGTTCTCCTGCTGAGCCTGTGCTACGCCTGAGGCCTGAGAGAGAGGCCGTCCTAGTATGCCTGTGCCAGATGATCCTGGACTTCATCAACCCGTGATGACCCCGCCATCGTTTGACGTTCGTCCTGGGCCGGTGTCTGATGTTCTCCTGCTGAGCCTGTGCTACGCCCGAGGCCTGAGAGTGAGGCCATACTAGTATGCCCGTGCCAGATGATCCTGGACTTCATCAACCCGTGATGACCCCGCCATCGTCTGAAGTCTGTCTGAGGTCGGTGTCTGATGTTCTCCTGCTGAGCCTGTGCTACGCCTAAGGCCTGAGAGAGAGGCCGTCCAAGTATGCCCGTGCCAGATAACCCTGGACTGCATCTACCCGTGATGTCCTCCAGCACTCGTCTGTGATCCTGAGTCGTGTACCCTTCTCTGATGTGCGGAATCGGGAGCCCGGTCTTATGTTCTGTTTTATGTACTGTGTTTCTTTAAGTAAACTTTATGTTTCTTCTTACCTGAAGTTGTGCGGTGTTGTCTAGTCCTGCAGGTCGCCACCTTGCCCACATGCTCAGCTGCCACGGATCCCGGTCGCTGCCCTTCCCTAGTCCGGGCAGGCCCGGGTCTCCCTCCGTGGCCCAGTGGGTCCACATTCTCATCATCTGGGACCCATGCCTCACGTCGTCGTGGACTGGCGGCGTGGGAGCATTGGCTAGCTAGGCAAGCTATGCCATGTCCCGGGCCCCACAGCCGTGGGAAGCCTCACACTCGCCATATGTCGAAGTACGCACAGGCCATTTTCACCATGGATCCGTTCGTCCCAGCGGGTGAACCGCATCTGTGCCAAGAGTGCATCAACGTACAGGCAGAGGCCCTCCAGGCCTCGGGGAGCCTGGTGACACTTGTGCATGGGTCATTAATCTCGGGCTTAGAACCCATGGGAAAAAATTGTTGGTGTTGTATGCATTTATGGTGAACTCCGTGAGTACCCGATAGTGGAGGTCTCATTTGTTACTCCCTGCGGGGAAATTAAACATGTGGTGGGGGTAGTGAAGACCCTTCCTTATGGGGCTGTCCTGGGAAGGAATTTTCCCTCTTTTGGTCACTATGGAAAAATAAAATTAACCTTCCCAGGGTAAATGTTATTCTGGGTGCAGAACCCGAAGATCTTGAGTCAGGGATACCTGCAGTAGAGGTCACCATCCTAGAGACAGAGTGTAACACCGATAGGTTTCCACTATAGGTATTGGCAAGAGAGGTTGAAGAGACCCCACTGATCTCCGAGCTGGAAGTGTCCCCTGAAAAGTTTGGGCACGGGAAAGAGTAATCGAGGTAAATGGGGTGGCCCAGCAACCGGATGCGGAGATGGTGTTCCCATATAAGGCCATATGGCGATCAACCAGGAGTTATTATACAGGGTTAATAAAATCCGGGATGAGGTGGTAGAACAACTGGTAGTGCCCCAATCCTACCGTCGCGCAGTGCTTGACATGGCTCACATCCTTATGCTGTGAGGGCACTTGGGGGCCAAAAAGACGCAGGAGCACATATTGTGGTGTTTTTTGGCCTGGGGTCTACGCTGAGATCCAGAGGTACTGTGATACGTGTAACGAGTGCTAACTAACCTCACCCACCGTGAACTACCATAGACCTTTGGTGCCTCTGCGCATTATAGAGGTACCTTTTGAGCGGATTGCGATGGATCTGGTAGGGCCAATAGTAAAATCCGCCCGGGGTCACCAACACATATTAGTCGTAGACTACGCCACCCGGTATCTGGAGGCCATTCCACTTTTGCACACCACAGCTAAGCTTATCGCCCAGGAGTTGTTTGCAATGTTCTGTCGCCTTGGGCTACCGAAGGAGATCCTCACTGATCATAAGACTCCTTTCATGTTAAAGGTGACGAAGGAACTGCGCAGGCTCCTCAAGATAAAGCAGCTGCGCACGTCGGTGTACCACCCCCAGACCGACGGGTTAGTTGAGCGCTTTAAACAAAACCCTCAAGTCCATGCTCAAAAAGTTGGTTTCCAAGGATGGAAGGGATTAGGACATGTTGTTGGCCTACTTGACGTTCGCCATTTGCAAGGTACCACAGACTTCCAGGGGATTTTCACCCTTTGAGCTACCGTATGGCAGGCTTCCTAGGGGTCTGCTGGATGTAGCCAAAGAGACTTGGGAGCAGGAACCTACGTCACATTAGAGTGTAATTGAGCATGTGGCCAATATGCAGGACCGAATTGCAGTGGTCATGCCCATAGTAAAAGAGCATTTGGTGGATGCTCAGGCAGCACAGGGCCGCATGTATAACCAAAAGGCCACGGTCTGCTCCTTTAAAGCAGGAGATCGGGTGTTGGTTTTGGTGCCCACCACCGAAAACAAGCTTATGGCCAAGTGGCAAGGGCCATATAAAGTTTGGGAAAAAGTGGGGGAAGTAAACTACTGAGTTTACCAGCCGGGAAAAGAAAACCTGGACAGTTGTTTCATGTCAATCTGTTGAAAACGTGGAAAGACCGGGAGTGTATGGTTGTGGAAGTGAGTCCAGACATATCATCGGGAACCCTCCGATATCGGCCCGGATGAAGGCCTAGAGAGAGGTAAAGGTAGGAGACACCCTCTTGAAACAGCAGCGGCGAGAAGTGTGGAAATTAGTACAAGACGGATGTATTCTCAGGCTACCCGGTCGTACATCTGTCATTCAGCATGACATTGTCACTGAGCCTCACGTAAGGGTACGAGTGAAACCGTACCGTGTGTTCGAGGCCCGGAGACAAGCCATCGCGATTAAGGTAAAACAAATGCTTCAGCTGGGAGTAATTGAGGAATCCTGGAGTGAGTGGGCTAGTCCCATTGTACTGATCTCAAAGCCGGACAGATCCTTACGGTTCTGTAATGATTTCCGTAAGTTGAACGAGGTGTCGAAATTCGTTCTTTATCTAATGCCCGGGGTGGACGAGCTGAACGAGCGACTGGGTCAGGCCAAGTACTTTCCCATGCTCGATCTGACCAAAGGTTACTGGCATGTGCCTCTTACTGAGTCGGCAAAAGAAAACAGCGCTTTCATAACACCGAAGGGTCTGTACCATTATGTTGTCTTGCATTTTGGACTACATGGGGCACCAGCCACGTTCCAGAGGTTGATGGACATAGTGCTAGAATCCCATTGGACGTATGGGATTCTAGCACTATGGGATATCATCATCTTTAGGACTGACTGGCCTACCCACTTGTCCCGGGTACAAGCGGTAGTAGATTCATTCAGAGCCGCAGGCTTCACAGCGAATCTCAAGAAATGTGCGATAGGGCTTGAGGAAGCCCGGTACTTAGGGCATGTGATTGGCCGTGGGGTTATCAAACCACAAATAAATAAAATCGAGGCCACACAACACTGGCCCTGACCTGTTGCCACCAAACAGGTGAGAGCATTTCTTGGGATCATTGGGTATTACCGGAGGTTTATTCCTAATTTTTCGGGGAGAACAACACCCCTAACTGATCTCCTATGAGACCAATCTATGAAGGTGGTGCTGTGCGGACAGCCCGTCCTCATTAGCCCCAACTTCCAGAAACGCTTCATCGTGCAGACGTATGCCTCTAACGTGGGCCTAGGAGCGGTTCCGTCGCAGGAGGTGAGCGAGATGAACATCCGGTCACCTACATAAGTAGGAAACTCACCCTGACCGAGAAAAATTACAGCGTAGTGGAGAAGGAGTGCCTCGCCATTAAGTGGGCCTTGGAGTCCCTACGCTATTATTTACTCGGTCAACCGCTTTGCTTGGTGACGGATCATTCACCCTTGGTATGGATGCCAAGGAAAGGAATGCTCGGGTCACCAGATGATTTCCCTCTCTGCAGAACTTTAACTTCACCGTGGAACATTGTGCAGGGAAGTCTCAGGGAAATGAACTGAGGGGGTGGATATGTGAGGCAGTGAGGGGGATCATATGCGAGAGTCGATGCAGACAGAGTCCTATTAGACCTGCTGGAGTGCCTTTTGTCCACAGCAGGATGCCTGTGAGTCACAAGGCAATATAAAAGTAATTGTGGACCTGGTCAAGCTATTTGGCCAAGACAGTGTTCAGGAAAACCGGCTAAGGGCTTTTATTTTTGGAGTGAACTACAGGATGGTAGTGGGGCAGTTCACTCCCTCCAAGCCGGGTCTTACAAGCGTCTCATGGCCACAGATTCCAGTTAAAAACCCTGCAGTAAGGGATTTGGGTGTGTCATTGTTTGCTTGCAAGTAGCAGAGCAGGTGGCTCTGCAGCGTCCAGCCTGTGTGAGGTAATACAGAGCCAAGAGCAGCGAATGCCTGGTACCTCGCAGAGTAATACGGTGGTGCAGTAGTCCTCGGCAACTGGTCTCAGATACAGACTGTTGTGACGCCCCGGCTGTGATCCGGAGGATACCGTGTGCTGTACATTGTGTGAGTTGTTTGGACATTAAACACATTTGATGTGAACTTTCCTGTGGTCCCTGCCTATCTGTCACACTGCACCAACCCTGCTGCACTACAGTACATTTGATGACCAAGCAGGGGAGGTTAGAGACATTATTCAAAAATATTGGAGCATTCTCAAAACAGACCCCGACATTGGTGACCTGTTCCCCAACATCCCTGCTATCACATACAGGAAAGGAAGATCCATCTGCCACCAAATTGTGCATAGTACCTATTCACCCATAACAAGGCCACCTACCTGGTTGGATAATAGGGAAGTAGGCATATTGAAATGTGGAAAGTGCAAATTTTGTAGATACATTCTTAAAACAAAAACATTCCGCAGGACAGCTACTGGAAAAACCTATCAATGCAGGCACTTGCTAATTGTAGAACTAGGGGAGTGATATATATCTTAAAATGCACTTGCCTAAAAAATTACATTGAGAAAGACAAACGCGAATTTTGGACAAGGGTGGGGGAGCACATACAGTAAGTGATATAATCAATGCAAAACAGATCTCCATTGCTATGCACGTTAAAGAGGTACATGGGGACAACCTAGAAAGTTTTCATTTTTCGGCTATTAAAGTGGTCACACCACCTCTTAGGAGTGGCGACAAAAGGAAACAAAATCTATCTATCAGTTAGACAGTATACAACTGAAGGGTTTAAAAGATCAGTTTGTATGGTTCATTTGAACAAATTTCCCTTGTAGTTCCGTGACAGAATTTGCCAGGGCACATTGACCCTAATGGGTTTTAGGCCCACTATAGACAAACATCTACGATTTTGCTGAATATCAAAATATTAGGCAAGACATAAACTGTATATTTGCCTTAAGTACCAAATGGATATGATGTTTATGTACCAGTCTGATGTAGATGAAAGGCCCACTCTCTTCTTTGAATCATTGAATGCTAATTAAACCTAATAAAAATCCCAGGTGTTTGATTATGGCTAATTCTTGTGACTGCAAAATCTGGCCTATATATGACTTTTCCCTGTACAGCGCAATAGTGTGCAATGATTATGGTGGAGCGCAGCTGCCAGTGGATGACGGAGTAGCGTACCATCATTCCACGGATACTGACACATGCACGGCTGAGTCTAGCTGAGTAAAGCATGTATACGATATATATGACAGGTTTAGGAGGAGAGGTTACCCTAAAAATGTCCTGGATGGACCTCTGAATTATGCCCTTGCCTCCAACAGGGAGGTGCTTCTCAATAATACGAAGGGAGGTGAGGTAGAACAGCAGGTTAGACTCATAGGGACAATTGATGAACAATCTGAAAGGGTATACCATATTTTGAAAAAACATTGGGGAATCCTTACAGCAGATCCCAATGTTAGTAAATTTTTACCCTCCAAACCGAGTGTCACATACAGGAGAGGTCGATCTATTGGGGACCGGCTGGTCCACAGCCTGTATCAAAGACCTTTGAGGACAAATACCTGGCTTGATAGAAGACCTTTGGGCTTCTTTAAATGTGGCAATTGCTCTAGATGTAATATGATGAATCAAACCAAAACCTTTTGCAGCTCAGCTAATAGAAAGAGATTTACCATTAGGGATTTTGGAAACTGCAGATCCATGGGGTAGTTTATAAAGCCACCTGTACCTGCCCCCTGGATTATGTTGGGAAAACTAAAAGGGAACTGAGAGTAAGAGTGGGTGAGCATTGCAATGACATTAAGAACAAAAGGGATACACCAATATCCCGTCATATGAATAGTGTACATTCGGGCCGCTTATCAGACATCACCTTTACAATGGTAGAATTGATAAAACCTAAAACAAGAGGGGGAGATCATGATAAAATGATCTTAAAACGTGAGGCTGAATGGATCTTCAGATTACAATCTTTGTCTCCAAAGGGTCTAAATGAATATATATCGTATACATGCTTTATTTGAAAAAAGTCTACTTGATAAACATTCTATAGTCCATTTTTTTAGTGGTTGTAAGAGGATTTATAGCATCCATACTATTGACATGTGTTATATGTCTAAACCCATTGTGGCTATTAATATTGTTATTATTTATCTAAGGATATTCATATCTTTATTATTTAATATTAAACCTTGGTCACAGCTTTCTAAATCTATGTCAATCTGATTTATTGTCTCTGACTACTAGTCCGGCGTTCAATATCGAGAGATTGAGTTAATTCTGCCTGCATTGTATTTATTCACACTGAACGTCACACTAATGGACGGCAGTGATGCGTTCCAGCAGGTGGAACGCAAGGCACGGCCGGACAGGGCGGAAATGACGTCGGCGCTCCTAGGCTGGACTGGGCGGAAATGACGTCTGCGCTCCAAGGGTTGAGACGCAAGTCGCTCCCGGAAGCATCTGTAATATCCACACCACGCTGCCACACCGTGAGTAAGGATCGCGTCTGACGTCTAAGGGGTAAGCTTATTGTGACCTATAGGATGACCCGGTTTATACACTCATGATTAGGTGGGTGGACCATTTTTGGCATTAATGACGGGTGGTTATTTAAATCCACCTGAGGTGATGTGGGGGCGCACCATCATCTATTATGGCAGCCGGTCCGCATCATTCTATGACCTCCTGATGAACCGTTCAATTAACGGGGAAACGCGTCGGGGTGTACTGGAGATACGATAAGTGACCCTTTTTGGGAGCAAGTATATAGGGCAATATGGCAATACTGTGTTATGTCTTATGGGCTGTTTATTAGAATATTAGCCCAATTCTTATGCTGATACTCCTCTATTTTTGTGGTCTGTGAGCCATTGTCTGGATTAATGGTCCAATATTATCTAATGGGACTTATCCATGGAATGGTATGGAGACACTAAGGAGTATATATGCTCTGCCTAATTGATCATGGCAATTCCTCCAAAATATATATTGCTGGTTATCTAGCTAATTGGAGTTATATGAAGGGATACTATTGTTATCTTCTTTTTCATTTGTGTGTGCCTAGCTTAAAGACTCTCTTCACTCCTGCCTTTTGATTCATTGTTTTCCTACCTACATTGTAGGGTGTAATAGGGCAGTAAGGGTGAGCCTACGCTGAGTGGGGGCGCCAAGTCAAATCTCTAGTGGTGCCAACCTCCACGGTCAGGTAGGAACATTTAGGACTAGCGCAGGACACGCAATAGGCTAGATTTTTATCATGAGGTATATTCAATATATGCCTTTTTTCACTGGGTTGGTGTTTTTTACTATTATCAATAAAATTTAGTTTTAGAGGGAATTTATGTTTCACACAGAATTGACACATCACATCAAGGAGTGAGTAGCTTGCTGGGACTTGTGGTTCCACTGGGAGAAATATAAGTTAACTATAAGGAAGCATTGCTAGAACTTGTGGTTGAATGCACTAAGAGGTATAATAGGACCAGCTATGGAGGGATCTTTATCATATTGCATTACGTGCACCAATTAATTCTTCAAGTGCGCCATCACCCACAGAAACCAGGCCTCAACAGTGAACTTAATTGTTTTCATGTTGCAGCCATTTATAGTTTAAGCAATTTTAGTTAGGAGTGTCCTTATTGCGATTTAAAGGGGAAGTGTCATCCCTAACACTCAGGTTAACTGCAAAGCTGCATATTGTATTTGTACTTGCAGATTGTGTATTACTATTTGTGTTATTGTTACTTGCTATTCCCATCACTATATTCACCATTTATCCACTTTATAAATTAATCTGTTAATTGTTCCAACCTCATCTCTTGTAAGTGTATGCGGAGTGTGGACATGGGTTTCCTGAGTCAACCCCTGGCACAAAGCTTATAGCGCATTGCACTACAGCTCACAGCAAGATTCGGGAGGAGGCACTGAGGTGAGAACTACCAGACACCCTGTGGCTTAAAGGGGTGTTACATGTGCAAAAATGTTGCAACTTTCGGCGTTTCTTCAAGCTTCACCAAAATGGTTAGAGCTAGGGTGGGACGAGGGCATGGCAGGAGTGTGATGTCACCGCTCATCTAATTCATGATGATATGTAAGTTCCCTAGACCAGAAATCTTAGGGAAGGTAACAGCTTGTCACATCAGGGACTGGAGTAAGATTTCTGGCATGGCGCACGGAGGCGCACGGAGGCGCACTCCACTTGTTGGATACTTCTGATACATTAAAGGGAATTTGTCAGCATGTTCTTGCTATGTGATCTGAGGACAGCATGATGTAAGGGATGAGACATAGATTTCAGTGATGTGGCACTTATTAAGCTGTTCACTGTTGTTTCCATACAATGAATGTTTTATCACTAAGAGCTTATCATTGCAGGACTAGCTCCCATGTGCCAACTAGTCCGCCCTCACCCCTTACTCTGATAAGCAGCTCAGTGTCAGTATACAATATACATAGAAAGCTGTGGTGTGGGCAGGGTCAGCTCTCTGAGCTCTGCTGCATGTTACATCTAAAACATCTGATTGTGTCACAACTGCTGCACCCAGTAAACTGATACATTGATAGAATAAGGGTCTCTTTCTCTACACTATGCTGCTTTCAGATGACATAAAATAAAAATGATCTTTATTGGAATATTCATGTATAAAAATGGATAAAAATAGACAGGTACCACAAGAACAGGCAAAGAGGTGCATTAGGCCTCTTTCACACTTCAGTCGTTTGACGTCAGCTAAAATCCGCCAAAGTGTGAAAATAGCGGATCCGCCAGAAAAGTTGAAAAACGGATGCAAACGGATACGTTTTCTGACGGATCGGCATGAACTTTTCAACCCGGAAAATGCAGGTACGCATGTCTGGCACGGAGAAGAGAGAGAGAGAGACCCCGGACAGTGTTCTGGGCATTCTGTATGTATTTTCTATGGGAGCAACGGATCCGCTGGCGGATTCCGTCAAAAACGGATGCCTGCGGATCCGCCACCCATAGGCAACCATTATACAAAATGGCGGACGCGGTGGATCCGCCATAGTCCGCCATTTTGACGTACACCAAAAAACGTTGAATTGAACGTTTTCCAAAAATGGCAGACACCAAATTTATGGCGGATCCGTCAAAAAACGGATCCAACGGACGACCATCTGTCAAAATCCACCACTAATGCAAGTCAATGGGAAAAAAGCGGATCCGCCCAAAAAAAAAATGGCGGATCCGCTTTTTTCACACTTTGGAGGATTTTGACTGACGTCGCACGACTGAAGTGTGAAAGAGGCCTAACCCTGTAAGCAACCACAAAAATGTATGTATATATTCACGATAGATATAACCAAACAAATAGGGCATACATGTACACATAAAGAAAAAATATAAATGAAATAAACAATGAATATAATAATGAAATGCAAAAAAGAGGGGTAAACATATGCAATAATTCTATGTCACCATGCACAGGGCACTAATAAACAATACACGCTGAAATGTCAGAAGGTCAGACACATTAGTCTGCTGTGAATGCTATAGGGCATAAAATAGAAGCATAAGTTACTAAAATGAAAAGCCTAAAAATGAAATCAATAGAAAAAGCCCCTTAAGTAAAAACAACAGCAGACCAAGCAAGACCAGTGTTAACTGAGAGTGCCAGAAATCATGTTATTATGACAACAGTGTGCGAAAATGAAATAAGCATACTTACCTACAGGATGCAAGCAGGGGACTCACCACACCCGACGTGCGTTTCGCATTGAAATGCACGGACGAAGCATTTCAAATTAGATCAAATTAGATCTGCTCGTTAGTCTGCATCTAAAAAGGAGTGATCACGCCTTGGAGAGCTGTTGCACCAAGTGGACTGACATGAATCATGGCTCCAACACGAGAGATGTCAATTGAAACAAAGGAGAGGATAATCAAACTCTTTAAAGAGGGTAAATCATCACAATGTTGCAAAAGATGTTGGTTACTCACAGTCAGCTGTGTCTAAAATCTGGACCAAAGACAAACAACATGAGAAGGTTGTTAAAGGTAAACATACTGGTAGACCAGGGAAGATATCAAAGCGTCAAGACAGGAAACTTAAAGCAATATGTCTCCAAAACAGGAAATGCACAACAAAACAAATGAGGAACGAATGGGTGGAAACAGGAGTCAACGTCTGTGACCGAACTGTAAGAAACCGCCTAAAGGAAATGGGATTTACATACAGAAAAGCTAAACGAAAGCCATCATTAACACCTAAACAGAAAAAAACAAGGTTACAATGGGCTAAGGAAAAGCAATCGTGGACTGTGGATGACTGGATGAAAGTCATATTCAGTGATGAATCGCGAATCTGCATTGGGCAAGGTGATGATGCTGGAACTTTTGGTTGGTGCCGTTCCAATGAGATTTATAAAGATGATTGCCTGTAGAGAACATGCAAATTTCCACAGTCATTGATGATATGGGGCTACATGTCAGGTAAAGGCATGGGGGAGATGAATGTCATTACATCTTCAATAAATGCACAAGTTTATGTTGATATTTTGGACACTTTTCTTATCCCATCAATTGAAAGGATGTTTGGGGATGATGAAATCATTTTTCAAGATGATAATGCATCCTGCCATAGAGCAAAAACTGTGAAAACATTCCTTGAAAAAAGACACATAAGGTCAATGTCATGGCCTGCAAATAGTCTGGATCTCAATCCAATTGAAAATCTTTGGTGGAAGTTGAAGAAAATGGTCCATGACAAGGCTCCAACCTGCAAAGCTGATCTGGCAACAGCAATCAGAGAAAGTTGGAGCCAGATTGATGAAGAGTACTGTGTGACACTCGATAAGTCCATGCCTCAGAGACTGCAAGCTGTTGTAAAAGCCAGAGGTGGTGCAACAAAATACTAGTGATGTGCTGGAGTGTTTTTTTGATTGTTTGTTTTCCATGATTCCATAATTTTTTCCCTCAGAATTGAGTGATTCCATAATTTTTTCCCTCAGAATTGAGTGATTCCATAATTTTTTCCCTATGCTTGGTTAAAAAAAATAACCATTACTGACTACCACATTATTTGTTCTTGATTTCTTTTAGTGTTTCTTGAAGCCAGAAAGTGGCCATTTGAAATGACTTTCGTTTTGTGCCATGTCTGTGACCTGTTTTTTTTCAACAAAATAAAACAACCAAATGAACATCCTCCAAGGCCGGTGATTCCATAATTTTTGCCAGGGGTTGTATATACATACATTGTTGTGGTTGCTTACAGGGTTACCCACCTATTTGCCTGTTCTTGTGGTACCTGTCTATTTTTATCCATTTTTATACATGAATATTCCAATAAAGATCATTTTTATTTTATTTATTTCTCTTGTGTGAAGTATTGGTGGTTTTGTGTTTCTTATTGTAGTGACTTTATGGCTTTACTCAAGGGATATGCTTAGGTGTCTCAGATGACATAGCAAAAAACCTGGTGACAAATTCCCTTTTAGAGGCGTTCACCTCTTAATGACTCAGGAGCATTCAACAGCAACACACTATGTCATCAAGGCTGGCAAGAAAATCGTGAGTCTTGATGAATCGGGGTCATATATAATGTATTGTTAATACATTATATTAATACATATATAATGCACAGCTATATACATAAACAATGTCCAGTATATAGTTGGTGTACATTTATGTAAAACAGCTAGGGACACAAATTACACAGCTATTTACTATTTTTACTACTGTTTTGTTAATTCATTGAAAAAAATAGGAAACATGATTGAATCAGATATCTAAAAACATTACTTACCTGATGAGGAGGTAAATTGCACTTAGCTGCTACTTCATCTATCCACACTTCTGTAATCAATGCACATTGAGGAAAGCCAAAGCCTCGAAATGATATGTTTGATGGAAGATTGGTTTTGCAAACTCGTCCTTGACATCTCAGATCAGGAATGTGGTAAGCAGCATCAATCTGCAGCACAGAAACCTCCATTATCTATGAAAAATAACAGAATATATAAGGCTGTGTTCAGACTGGTGCCCTGATTTTCTGTTCCAGTATAGAAATAGAAAAATGAAATCCCTGGAAGAAATAGCTATCCTATAGACGGACCCCATTGACTCTTAAGCCTCATTGAAACGTAATCTGTTGTCATCATGTACAAGAAAAACGGACCAAGTTCCATTAGTGTTTTTGATCCAAGTTTCATTCGAGTTTTATCAATGTCATCAGTTTTTCTTAGATAAGAAAATAAAATGCTTTTCTATATTTGCATATAAAACACTCCATGAAACAGGCAGCATTTGGATGACATCTGAGTGCTTTCTGGCTTTCTGATTTCTTCACGGACCCATAGAGTTCCATTACTGATTTTGATATGACAATATCAGACATGTCACCTCGATTTTGCATGAATCACTCAGTTCAGCAAAAAAAAGAAATCGGATATGTCAACTGCCCCTTTGGCTAACAAAGGTACGAGTTCTGTCCTTGAAAAACACAAATAGAACCTTGTACATGAAAAATGAACATCTGAATGAGGCCTAACCAGGTTCGCTTGGTATCCATTGTCATTTTAGCATGGAAAAAAAACTTTGCGGCAGGATGGAAGAGACTTGCAACAGAGCCTCTTGACAGGGTCTCCAACCCAAGTGTCTCCAACCCTATTTTTGGATTAGATTACTACATAGACACTTTTCATTATAAGATTTAGGACTGAGAATTTTATACAAAGGTTCCTATATAAAAAAAAAGGATCATAATTGCTGGTTCATTTCCCTTTACTCTAATGAGAGCATTGTGCTTCCTTCTGCAAGGTTAGATGAAAATGTCCATTGTCAGTGATGGCCAGGCAATCAAACTCTCTCTTTACCTGAATGTGTGAAAAATTAGGCTTCTACGTCCCACTGACATAAATATACTAGAATTATATTCAGAAAGTAAAGTTTAGATTGTAGTGTAGTCAGATGATGAACATATTGTTTCACCATTAACCCCTTCATGACCAGAGCTTTTTTCGCTTTTTGCTCCCCTTCTTCCCAGAGCCATAACTTTTTTATTTTTCAAAACAGCCCTGGAAAGACGTGGGCTCACCGCCGGAGCCCACACCAAAGGGAGGTAGTTCGACATCGGCGTAAATTTACGCCCAATGTCGGAAAGGGGTTAATGGCTATGGTCATACATTTGTTATAGACTCAGTAGAGATAAGTTTCAAATCACAACAATCTTTCATTGTAACCTGAAGTTATGATTAAAGATCATTGGGATTTAAAAAGGGCAGGGTCCTCTCTCCTTCTGTACTTACGTGTGTCCTGTATTGCTCATATTTATTGTACTTGTCTATATTCACCCCCTCTCACATGTAAAGCGCCATGGAACAAATGGCGCTATAAAAATGAATAATAATAATAATAATAATAATAATAAAGTAGGAGCCTATATATCTTCTATACAGTGGGTACGGAAAGTATTCAGAACCCTTTAAATTTTTCACAACCATGCAGCCCATTTTTTCGTCAAGTGCCTCCTTATTGTGCATCTTGAAACAGCCACACCACTAGTTTTCAGAGATTTCAGCTGATGTTATTTGTGAGTTTATCTTTACATGCCGAGCAATTTTCCTGACATTTGTCGCAGGTCACAGGTGAGGATGTTACCTTTAGTAGCCATTCAAACCCATTTGTGTCAACTTCTGTGCTTGTTATCAGGCCAAAATCACCAGGGTATGTGAACTTTTGATCAGGGTCATTTGGATGTTTTAGGTTGTCATTATAATTTAACCCCTTAAGGACCAAGCCATTTTGTAGGTTAAGGACCAGGCCTATTTTTACATTTCTGACCAGTCTTTTTATGTGCTTCTAACTCTGGAACGCTTCAACGGATCTTGGTGATTCTGAGATTGTTTTCTCGTGACATATTGTACTTCATGTTAGTGGTAAAATTTCTTCGATATAACTTGCATTTATTTATGAAAAAACGGAAATATGGCGAAAATGTAGAAAATTTTGCAATTTTCAAACTTTTAATTTTTATGCCTTAAATCAGAGAGATATGTCACAAAAATTGTTAATAAATAACATTTCCAACATGTCTACTTTACATCAGCACAATTTTCGAACCTAAATTTTTTTTAGTTAGGAAGTTATAAGTGTTAAAAGTTGACCAGCGATTTCTCATTTTTGCAACAAAATTTACAAAACCATATTTTTTAGGGACCACCTCACATTTGAAGTCACTTTGAGGGGTCAATCTGACAGAAAATACCCCAAAATGACACCATTCTAAAAACTGCACCCCTCAAGGTGTTCAAAACCATATTCAAGAAGTTTATTAACCCTTTAGGTACTTCACAAGAATTGAAGCAATGTGGAAGGAAAAAAATGAACATTTAACTTTTTTTCCCCCAAGTTTTTCTTTCGACACAATTTTTTAAATTTTGTCAAGGATATCAGGAGAAAATGAACCACAATATTTGTTGTACAATTTCTCCTGAGTACACTGATACCCCATGTGTGGAGGAAGACCAATCTTTAGGCACACGGCAGTGCTCAGAAGGGAAGGAGCATCATTTGAGATTTTGAATGTCAAATTGGCTGGAATCGAGAGCGGACACCATGTCGTGTTTGGAGAGCACCTGATGCACCTAAACAGTGGAAACTCCCTATAAGTGACCCCTTTTTGGAAACTAGACCCCCCAAGGAACTTATCTAAATGTGTGGTGAGAACTTTGAACCCCCAAGGGCTTCACAGAAGGTTATAATGTAGAGCTGTAAAATTAAAAAATCATATTTTTTCCACAAAAATGATCTTTTCACCCCAATTTTTATTTTCCAAAGGATAACAGGACCCCAAAATTTATTGTGCAATTTGTCCTGAGTACGCTGATACCCCATATGTGGGGGTAAACCACTATTTGGGCGCATGGCAAGAGCTCGGAAGGGAAGCAGCGCCATTTGACTTTTTTGGCTGGAATTGAGACTGGACGCCATGTCGCATTTGGAGAGTCCCTGATGTGCCTAAACAGTGTAAACTCCCCACAAGTGACCCCATTTTGGAAACTAGACCCCCAAGGAACTTATCTAGATGTGTGGTGAGCACTTTGAACCCCCAAGGGCTTCACAGAAGGTTATAACGAAGAGCCGTAAAATTAAAAAATCATATTTTTTTCCACAAAAATGATCTTTTCACCCCCAATTTTTATTTTCCAAAGAATAACAGGACCCCAAAAGTTATTGTGCAATTTGTCCTGAGTACGCTGATACCCCATATGTGGGGGTAAACCATTATTTGGGCGCATGGCAGAGCTTGGAAGGGAAGCAGCGCCATTTGACTTTTTTGGCTGGAATTGAGACTGGACGCCATGTCGCATTTGGAGAGTCCCTGATGTGCCTAAACAGTGGAAACCCCCCACAAGTGACCCCATTTTGGAAATTAGACCCCCAAGGAACTTATCTAGATGTGTGGTGAGAACTTTGAACCCCCAAGGGCTTCACAGAAGGTTATAACGTAGAGCTGTAAAATTAAAAAAATCATATCTTTTCCACAAAAATGATCTTTTCACCCCCAATTTTTATTTTCCAAAGGGTAACAGGACCCCAAAAGTTATTGTGCAATTTGTCCTGAGTACGCTGATACCCAATATGTGGGGGTAAACCACTATTTTGATGCATGGCAGAGCTCGGAAGGGAAGGAGCGCCGTTTTCGAATGCAGACTTTGATGGAATGGTCTGCGGGTGTCATGTCGCGTTTGGAGAGCCCCTGATGTGCCTAAACAGTAGAAACCCCCCACAAGTGACCCCATTCTGGAAACTAGACCCCCAAGGAACTTATCTAGATGTGTGGTCAGCACTTTAAACCCCCAAGTGCTTCACAGAAGTTTATAACGTAGAGCCGTGAAAATAAAAAAATCATATTTTTTTCCACAAAAATTATCTTTTTGCCCCCAAATTGTTATTTTTATAAGGGTAACAGGAGAAATAGGACCCCAAAAGTTGATGTGCATTTTGTCCTGAGTACGCTGATACCCCATATGTGGGGGAGAACCACTGTGATCGCCTTACTGCGATCTTTGGGAGGCGGAATGAACAAATCCACAAAAGGTGAAGAATTGGTTTTCTTTTTTACGCCGTTTCTCGTGCGGTATTAGTGATTAGGCGACTTTATTCCTCTGGTGCGATTACAGCGATACCAGATTTACATCCTTTTTTTCATGTTTAGCTTCAGTCACACACTAAAAGACGCTTTTTTTGGAAGAATTTTTTGTAAGAAATTTTTGCATCGCTGTATTTTGAGAGCTATAATTTTTCCATATTTTGGCCGACAGAGTTATCTGTGGGCTTATTTTTTGCGGGACGTGCTGTTTTTATTTGTACCATATTCGGGCACATAACGTTTTTTGATCGCTTCCTATTCCGATTTTTGTGGAAGCAGAATGAACAAAAACCAGCAATTCAGGAATTGGTTTTTTTTTTCCCCATTCCGCGTGTGGTAAAATTGATAAAGCAGCTTTATTCTTCGGGTCACTACGATTACAGCGATTCCTCATTTATATATTTTTTTATGTTTTGGTGTTTTTTACACAATAAAAACTTTAAAAGAAAAAATAATTATTTTTGCATCAGTTTATTCCGCGAGCTATAACTTTTTTATTTTTTCGCTAATGATGCTGTTTGGCAGCTTGTTTTTTGTGGGACAAGATGACGTTTTCATCGGTACCATGTTTATTTATATCCGTCTTTTTGATCGCGTGTTATTGCACTTTTTCCAAGCGGTATGATGATACCGCTTGGAAAAAGTATAATTTACTACTTTTTTGTGTGGTTTTTTTTATGGCTTTCACTGAAGGGGTTAACTAGGGTTACGCTTTTATAGATGGGATTTGTACGGACGTGGCGATACCAAACATGTGTATTTTTTTTTTTTTTTTTTACATAAAAATGTGTTTTTTTTAGGGAATTTTTTTATTACTATTTTTTAATATATTTTTTTACAATTTTTTTTTTTACCTTGTCCCTTTATGGGACTTTCACTTTTGATTGCAGTTACAATGCATTGCAATGCTCCAGCATTGCAATGCATTATACCAATGGAGAAAGCTGCTGTGAGCATGGTCACAGCGGCTTTCCGTAGCTAGATGACCCGGAGGTTGTCATGACAACCCGGGTCATCCAGTCAGAGATCGGGCCCTGCGATTACATCGCGGGGATGCCGATCTGAGGCAGAGGGAGCTCCCGACCCTCTGCCTCCCCCCCTGAACGCTGCGATTGCGCTTGATCGCAGCAGTCAGGGGGTTAAATGCCAGGGGCGGCGAGGACGCCGCTCCCGCCTGTCAGTGCAGGAAGCTCAGCCACTGCAGCGCCGAGCTCCTGCACTGATCGGGCAGGAGATGCTGAAATTTCAGCATCTCCTGCCCGATCGCAGCTGTGCTTGGTCAATCAGCTTGACTGACCAATCACAGCGCTGTGGGTCCGGGGACCGACTGCATGGGTCTCCGCACCGCTTGCTGTGCCTGTCAGCTGTCATAGACAGCTGTCAGCACTAAACTACCACTGCGTGTTTACACGCAGTGGTAGGTTAAAGGCATGACGTGCACAGTCCGTCAAGGTGCCAAAACTGACATCCTGCCATGACGAACTGTGCACGTCAATGTACAGTAAGGGTTAAAAAGAGAAAACACAGTAGATTGACAATAAATGGCTTCACCCAACCACTAACCATGAGAGGAGAAAAAGTTTTGGTGTTATCATTCATATTCTCTGAAAAAAGGCCAAGAAAGCAAAAGTTATGATGGGGTATGTAAACTTTTGAGCACAACTGTATCTGTGGGTATGATGACCTGGTCTCCTGGATGTCCCTGATGAGTGCTGGCAAAATTCTACATTGTGGATGACTTACAAACACAGATTCTGTCCCAGAATGTCCGCCATTACTGTACATATTGATATCCGCTGCTACGATTCTACCATCTTTCATATAGCCGATCTAAAAATACACAAAGCATAGACTTCAGTTATTTCTATATTCCTTTTTCCAGTACCAGAAATGAATAGGTATTAATCAAAAATACTCATTGCACATAGATGAAAGTTACTTCCACAATTTTCTTTTTCAGTTCCGGGAAAAAAATGCTTACAAGAAACTCTAGATATCATATGGATTGCTGATCGTTGGGTGTCCGATCATCAGATTGGAGAATTTTTAATATCTGTCCGGAAAATCTTTATCCTTGTTACAAAATGGCGTGGTGGGTCGGAGGCTCAGCTGCCTCTCCAATGTTTCTCTATGAGGCTGCCAGAGAAAGCAAAGCCCAATAGTGACTGAATGAAGCTCAACACGGATAAAAGTTCCCCTTTCCGCCAATCAGTGTGAGTCCCAGCATTAGGACTCAGACCAATCAACAAGTTATCACCGGAGGACAGCCCCTATAACAATACATTTTTTAAAGGTGTGACTTAAAAATGCATCCAAGCTGATGTCAGAAATTACCGATTATACGGGTATTTCAACAGCCATTCGCCACATGCTTAAAATCTATTCTCATAATCCGTGTCAGTCGCCTGAAATAATGAAATCTACTATCTAATTTGCAGCTTTGGGCTACACTGACACTTTTTAGAAGATTTTTTGTTTTTGAGTGTAATTGTTTTCATAGTTTTCTTGTTTCAGCTTCCGGATTAACATGTGCTGACTAAAAAAAAATAAAGATCAAGTAAGAAACTCTAAAAGCATGAGGCAACCCCTCCGTAACAAAGAAAAAAAGATTGAACTGGACACATTCATGGCATTGGTATTAAAGAGGTATTCCCATTGGACACATTCATGGCATATCCACAGGATATCTCGCACTTCTATTGATATTCTGAAAATTGCCGAGGCACTGGACTTTTTTTTTATAGAGACATGAGCTGATTTGATCGCAGAGATTTCTTTTTCTTATGGACAGTATACATGCACTACATTCATACGGATGTAATTTCTGTTGCAAATCAGCTGGAAAACACATCAGTTTCCACATGGAAAATCTCTGCGGATGGGGGAGATTTGGTAAAATATAATTCACTTGTTTGTGCTATTCTATAATGCGGAATATCTAATATATAAAGCTGAATGTATGTATGTGGGTATGTATGTGGGTATGTTTGTCCGGGATTGGAATCCGCACCGTCGCACTTATGGGCATGAAATTTTGCACGCCCGCACGTCTCGACTCCGAAAGCGTCCTAGGCTATGTTTTGAATCGAAATTTTAACCCCGCGCGTTCCAAATCGCCAAACAATTTTGGCCCTATCTACATAATGGGGAGAAAGCTGAATGCTTGTGTGTATGTCCGGCATAGGAATCTGCATTTACGGGCATGAAATTTTGCACACCCGCACGTCTCGACCCCAGGAGCATCATAGGCTATGTGTTGAATGGAAATTTTAACCCCCGCACGTTCCAAATCGCCAAACAATTTTGGCCCTATCTACATAATGGGAGAAAGCTGAATGCTTGTGTGTATGTCCGGCATAGGAATCTGCATTTACGGGCATGAAATTTTGCACACCCGCACGTCTCGACCCCGGGAGCGTCATAGGCTAGGTTTTGAGTCTAAATTTTAACCCCGCGCATTCCAAATTGGCAAATAATTTTGGCTCGGGATAGGAATCTGCACCGTTGTACTTACGGGCATGAAATTTTGCATGCCCGCACATCTCAACCCCAGGAGCATCATAGGCTATGTGTTGAATGGAAATTTTAACCCCCGCATGTTCCAAATCGCCAAACAATTTTGGCCCTATCTACATAATGGGGAGAAAGCTGAATGCTTGTGTGTATGTCCGGCATAGGAATCTGCATTTACGGGCATGAAATTTTGCACACCCGCACGTCTCGACCCCGGGAGCGTCATAGGCTAGGTTTTGAGTCAAAATTTTAACCCCGCGCATTCCAAATCGGCAAATAATTTTGGCCCGGGATAGGAATCTGCACCGTTGTACTTACGGGCATGAAATTTTGCATGCCCGCACATCTCAACCCCAGGAGCATCATAGGCTATGTGTTGAATGGAAATTTTAACCCCCGCACGTTCCAAATCGCCAAACAATTTTGGCCCTATCTACATAATGGGAGAAAGCTGAATGCTTGTGTGTATGTCCGGCATAGGAATCTGCATTTACGGGCATGAAATTTTGCACACCCGCACGTCTCGACCCCGGGAGCGTCATAGGCTAGGTTTTGAGTCGAAATTTTAACCCCGCGCATTCCAAATTGGCAAATAATTTTGGCTCGGGATAGGAATCTGCACCGTTGTACTTACGGGCATGAAATTTTGCATGCCCGCACATCTCAACCCCAGGAGCATCATAGGCTATGTGTTGAATGGAAATTTTAACCCCCGCATGTTCCAAATCGCCAAACAATTTTGGCCCTATCTACATAATGGGGAGAAAGCTGAATGCTTGTGTGTATGTCCGGCATAGGAATCTGCATTTACGGGCATGAAATTTTGCACACCCGCACGTCTCGACCCCGGGAGCGTCATAGGCTAGGTTTTGAGTCGAAATTTTAACCCCGCGCATTCCAAATCGGCAAATAATTTTGGCCCGGGATAGGAATCTGCACCGTTGTACTTACGGGCATGAAATTTTGCATGCCCGCACATCTCAACCCCAGGAGCATCATAGGCTATGTGTTGAATGGAAATTTTAACCCCCGCACGTTCCAAATCGCCAAACTATTTTGGCCCTATCTACATAATGGGGAGAAAGCTGAATACTTGTATATAGATATAATTATTACAATTTGTTATAACTAACCGTAGTTAGGTACTATGCCCGGGCAGCGCCGGGCTCTTCAGCTAGTCTGTTATAAAATCTGTAGAGAATCCACCCCTGAAGTATGTAACCTAAGACATATTTGCACGTAACTAACAATAGGAATAATAATGTAACATGTATCTCTTCATACACACTGTTTTTGCCATCACATTTGAGAGCAGCATAATGTAGGGTCAGAGATCCTGATTCCAGCGATGTGTCACTTACAGGGCTGCCAGTTGCATTTTTGATAAAAACACTGTTTTATCTAAAGACTGAGTTCTGTATAGCCCCGCCCACACTACTATTTGACAGCACTCTGTTTACACTGTGCATAGGCAGAAAGTTGCCAATCAGTGGTGGGGGCAGAGTTATGCAGAGCTTATGATTATGAAGGACTCCACGTAACCAGGATTACTAGTCCTCTAGTGAAAATCTCCTGCTGATAAAACAATGATTTTATCAAAACTACTGCAAGCGGCCTAGAGGGCAAGGGACACATCATTGGAATCAGGGTCACTGCTCCTCCATTAGGCTGCACTCAGATTAGGAAACAAATATCTCGTGACAGACTCCCTTTAATATTGAAAACTGTATATAAGAAATCAACATTAGCCAACATTAGATCCCACCAATCTAATATTGATGACATATCCAATGGATAGTGCAAAAATGAAATCCAATATATAGGTCTTCAGTATTGTAATCCTGGAAAAAACCTTTAAATTGGGACTTTTTCATGTGAAAACATGTAATTTCTATGTCTGCACTGTGATGACATAAAATGGAGGCTACATTCTTTTATGATAACTTACTTTGTATCTCCCAAGGTAGGGGTGTCTTCCACCCTTTATCAGCATGTCTTCATCTCGTTCCAAAACACAGCGAATAGGACGTTTGGTTCTGCACGACAACAAGAAATCACTGGATTTACCCAAATTGCACCTAAGTATGTCTGTGTACACGTCTGTAGCTATGATTATCAAGTCCATGAAAGTTTCTCTTAACCCACAATCTTCCTGCTTGGAACAAATTAAAACAGGCCGAGAAGCTTCACGGACAACGCACTGACATCACAGAGCCGCCAAATACCTTTAGACATTATTTTCACTTCCATTTCTTTGCTGTGATATTGCAACCCATCAGCCAGAAGTTACACTATATTTAACTGGATTTATGATAAAAATGAAGGTTAGACATTTTCTCATAATGGTCTTCCTGTGATTTCCATATTTCCTCAAAAATATAGGAAAGCTCTCCATAAATGTTCTCCAAAATATTAGATTCCAGGGTTTATCTTCTCATATAACCCTTCTAGTATACAAGCTGCAATAGCGATCAGCTGTCTCAGAGCTACAGGCAGACGGCTGATCCTGCCACAGGAATTCCTCAAGCAGCAGAAAGTAAAGTTAGGCCAGGGTCAGACATGCGGCAGGGAGACTCGGACAGATTTTTAATACGTTTAGTGTGACTCACGTCTAAGGCCGGGGTCAGACATGCGAGAAACTCGCACGAGTCTCGCATGTCAATACCCCGCACTGCCACCAGCACTCGGACCGGAGCGTGCGGCTGCTTAGAAATACATGCAGCCGCACGCTCCTGTCCAAGTGCCGGCGGTAGTGCCGAGTATTGATATGCGAGACTCGTGCGAGTTTCTTGCATGTCTGACCCCGGCCTTAGACGGGAGTCACACTAAACGTATTAAAAATCTGTCCGAGTCTCCCTGCCGAGAGTCGCACCAGTGTAATGCAAGTGTCATGCGAGTACAATCCAATTGTTCACACCTAGCATCCGATTTACATCCGAATACAGTGCGATTGTAATGCGATTTTAACATGAGCTTTTACATAGAAAAAAACATATAGAGTGCTTTCAGTGGGAGAAGCAAAATAGGAATCTTGTGGGTATGATACCTTTTAATGGCTAACAAAATATAGTTTAAGATATTGTTTTTTTCTATTGGCTAACACGGTACCAAACCAATTTTTTTTTCTTTTACATAGAGCAACTCTATCATTTACACATCATTTTCAAAGGAAATATTCTTCAGAACTTACTTTTGCAGATGACGAGGGCATGTGGGGAATAGGCAAGGTCGTAAGTATGGTTTAATTAAGATTATTAAAGGAGTCTTTCTTTCAATTAAAGGACTTTTTTTCTGGGTGTCTGTGTTTTCATACAATGTGACTATGGGGTTAGTAATGGGGGCGTCTTATTGACACTGCTCCATGACTAACCTCAGGGCTTTATGTCACCTGACAATACAAAGGTGACATCAACCCCGCAACTATCACCCCACTTGCCACCGCTACAGTTCAAGTGGGAAGAGCGAGGCTAAGTGCCAGAATTGGCACATCTTAGAGATGCGCCTTTTCTGGGGCGGCTGAGAGAAGATGCTTTTATCCTGGGGGGACCAATATCCATGGCTCCTTCCTAGGCTATTAATATCAGCCCACATCTGTCTGCATAGCCTTTGCTGGTTATTAATTATAGGGGGACCCTACGTCATTTTTTTTAGAGTTCCCCATTTTAAAAGCCAGTAAAGGCTAAGTATACAGTTGTGAGATTATATTAATAGCCTGGGAAGCTCCATGGGTATTACCCCCTTCCCAGGCTATAAACATCGGCCCCCAGCCATTGGCTTTCCCTCTGCTGGTTACAAAAATTGCGCAGGAGCCCACGCAATTTTTTTCTGAAAAATAATCTTTTACTAATTAAATACAATTACAGTAAGCTGCACACACATTGTACTAATTGTATTTGTCTCTGACATCTGTATATCTACCTATTCTATTTGTATTTACTGTGTATAATCCATCTCGTCTATCCTGTCAGCTCCTGCAGTGATTTTACAGTACACGGCAGATGAATTGCCGGCTTTTCTTCTATGTAATATATATATATATATATGTCACTGACATCTATATATCTATGTATTCTATGTGTATATATCTATTCTATCTATTCTATTCTAACATGTCAGCGTGATGTTACTGTATGCGGCACATGAATTGCCGGCTTTTCTACTCTCTATCTATGTTATATATATATACAGTATATATATATATATATATATACACATCACTGACATCTATATATCTATGTATTCTATGTGTATATATGTATTCTATCTACTCTTTTCTAATCTGTCACTCTGTGATTTTACTGTAGGCGGCACATGAATTGCCGGCTTTTCAAAGGACAATGGTGTGTAAAAATCGGACAGCACTCACATGGTCCGAGTGCTGTGCGAATTTTTTCTTGCACCCATAGGCTTGCTGAGTCTCGGCCGAGTCTCGGTGACAATCACAGCATGCTGCGATTTTACATGTGACTCGCACCACAATTGTGGATACCAGGGCTATGGGGTACTCGGAGCCGAGCCCATCGATTTCCATGGGAGATGTCACTGTTAGCGGTGGCTCGGTCCGTGGCCCTGGCAGTCAATGCGATGGGGGGAGATATTTACAGGGGATTATTAGGATAGTTCGTGACGCCACCTGTGGTTTCTGGTAATTTGTACCAGCGCTGCTGTAAGGGTCTTCACAGGGGATGTTATGGGGCAGCTTGATAGTAAGTCTCCCACAGGTGAGACGTGTCCCTGGAAGTCTATGGTGGTGATGATGCAGGGATAGTAAGAATTCAGTCACACACAAGGTAGTTCCTTTTCATACCTTTTCCTGATGATGGTTCAAGCAGATCCCGGGGAGCTGGTCGGGGTGGAGAGTGCACTTTCCGGTAACAGCTGAGCAGGTTAGAGGCCTCCTTAACTTCAATGTACATGTGAGTCCAACTTGCCTGAAACGAAGTTAACTCTGAAACTCCAGCTTTCTCTATAGCTGTACTGCCCGGCCAACGTTGTGGTGGAGCCTTCTAAGTGATGAAACTAAGTCCTTACTTTTGTCGTGCACTTGACTCAAAATCCCTGTTCCACCTGACTCCGGTTACGTATTGACACTGAGGGCTGCTCTCTGCGACCTGTAGTCCAGATGCCTCCGGGTTTCTTGTTACTATGCCTGAAACAGTAGCAACACTTCGGACCCCGGTGTCCGGCAATTTAGTGCAAGCAATCCAATACCTGTAGCACTTTTCTATCTTCTCCACTGTGCCCTTCGCCCTGCTTCCCGCTTTTAACATAAGCACTTGTGGCAGTTGTGGAATAATGTCAGCTTCATCCAGAGCTCGCTGCACAGCTCTCAGTTTCCTCCAAAGTCCACACAGGACCGAGACTGAATGGCTGCTCTGTCCTTGAGACAGAAGCTAAAGGGTATGCCACACTAAACAATATCGCTAACGGGATCGCTAAAAAACGTCACTATTTAGCGATCCCGTTAGCGATATTGTTCAGTGCGGCAGCTTCCAGCGACGAGCTTCCTGCTGTGATCTCGCTCGTCGCTGGAATCGCTCCGGACCCTATTTCATCGCTGGCGCTCCCGCTGGGTAAGTATCTAATCGCTGTGTGGCACCTTTTCTTAGCGATTTAGCGGTACTTTTGTACCGCTAAAGTCGTTAAGAAGATCGCTAACGGCGATAGCGTCGTTAACTATATCGCTAAATGCGGCAGCATTTAGCGATATAGAAACAATCCCGCTAGCGATCTCATTAGTATGCAACGCTAACGAGATCGCTAGCGGGATAGCTTAGTGTGGCAGTACCTCAACAGGCTGAACTCCACTGAACACTAAGCTCCACTCAGACTGATCTTATCTCAGACAGATAACTATCCAGGGATGACTCACTCCTAAGCCTCCCGGAGCTAACTATCTGACTATCTCAGACAGGAAACTATCCAAGGGATGACTCACTCCTGAGCCTCCCGGAGCTAACTGACTGAACTAAAGGGTATGCCACACTGAACAATATCGCTAACGGGATCGCTAAAAAACGTCACTATTTAGCGATCCCGTTAGCGATATTGTTCAGTGCGGCAGCTTCCAGCGACGAGCTTCCTGCTGTGATCTCGCTCGTCGCTGGAATCGCTCCGGACCCTATTTCATCGCTGGCGCTCCCGCTGGGTAAGTATCTAATCGCTGTGTGGCACCTTTTCTTAGCGATTTAGCGGTACTTTTGTACCGCTAAAGTCGTTAAGAAGATCGCTAACGGCGATAGCGTCGTTAACTATATCGCTAAATGTGGCCGCATTTAGCGATATAGAAACAATCCCGCTAGCGATCTCATTAGTATGCAACGCTAACGAGATCGCTAGCGGGATAGCTTAGTGTGGCAGTACCTTAACTCCTCTCTCTCACTCTCCCTACAGACTAATCACTCCTGCCACGTGTCACTCCCCCTTATATCTCAGATAGGCGTGTCTGAAAGTGTGAGTGACAGTGAATGCATATCAAGCGTTGCTGTTACCTTCTAGTGCACTCTCCTGGACTTTTATGTGTGCCTGCGTAGCTGGGCTACACACATGCACGCTGAATATGCTGGAGAAAATAAGCGCTGATGTGATCTGCCCATAGATAAATACTGGGTTGAGTGCTATGCGATGTTTTCTCGCATAGCACTCACCCGTATTCTACGGAAGTGTGACACCGGCATTAAAGAGGTTATCCAGTACTAATTTTTTTTTAACTATGAGCCTGAAAACTAACAGGCAGGTAATTGTTCAACCTAAAAGATGGAAGCATAGGAAGCATTTAAGGAAACCCCAAAGGATGAACACAGAACGTTAATACATGCTAAAAAGGAAAAAAGAAATGTTTATCAAATGGAAAGAGGGAGGAAGGAATATAATTAAGAATATAATGTTTTCTGCAGAACCTGCAGGGCATGCATCAGATTAACTAAAGTTGATAATGAATTAAAGCTTGCAAGATACATCAAAAGCAATAAGATAGGCTTTTCGGAGTATGTCTAACGTAAAAGAAAAGTCAAAGATGCTACAGGATTTTTACAGGATGAAAATGGTGAAGTGGTAAAAAATAATGTTGAGAAGGCCAAACTTTTAAATTCCTATTTTGCATCTGTTTTCTCTTCGAAAGTAAATGTAACATCGTCTGATCTTCACTGTGCTATCAAAGAAATAAAAGAATCCACAATATCTATAAACAGAGAGATGGTGAGTGAACACTTAGGCTAGGTTCACATTAGCGTTTGTGTGCGCAGCTTATCATCTGCATGCGCAAACGCATGCCAAAATGCATGCAAACGCAGCATTTTTTATCCACATCAGCTTACACATGACGCAAAAAAACGCTGCGTGTGCGTTGTTTATGTGCAGGTGTTCGATATTTCCAGGTGCTGTAATCAGTTCCTGGACATGCGCAGTCTGAAGTCCGCATGCACATAGAACGCATCCATGCACATGTCCTTGTTTACCAATGCGTTCCCTTAGACAGTAATGCATTTTTTGACGCACTCGTCCACATGCGCATGACTGCGCATATTTGACGCTTAAAAAAATACAACATGTTGCGTTCGCTGGACACCGCATAACACTGAGTCGCACAGCCAGAACTTTGGGGTACTCGGCACCGAGCCCGTTGATATCTATGGGGAATGTCACGGGTAGCACAGCTCGGTCCGTGCCCTGGGCGCTCACTGAAATGTGGGATATTTACAGGTGACTTGAATGATGATATGGGGATTCGTGACGCCACTTGTGGTATCTGGTCAGGATGACCAGCGCTGCTATGCAGATCCACTGGAGGGTTAATATTGTGCAGCTAGGTGTTAAGCCTTCCACAAGTAAGGCTGAGTTCTCCTCCAGGGCAGAAAGATGTATAGAAATGCGGGACAGACGGGGACCCGGCAGTCAGGAGTAATAAGGGAGACACACACATAAGTCACTTTAGTACCTTTACTGAAGATGTTGCAGGCACTTCCCGGAGCGCTGTAGGGTGAAGGGTGCACATCCAGATTCCTCCACTTGGTAGGTGTGTGGCCTCCTGTTCTCTGCCTTTTTGTAAAGAAGTCTTGGCCTGCATGTAGCTGGGCCTAGCTTAGTCTCCGTCTTGTACCTGGCTGACTTTGTGATTGGACTTCTCCTTGAAGTACACAGTCTCTATTTGCAGTGCACTGCTAGACTCCGTCCTCCTGATCCTGCTACGTATCAGCTCTGTGGTACTCCTGGGACTTGTAGTCCTCCAGGAACTTCCGTGTTCTCCTAATAGACAGTGGAGATCCCTATAGGCTCGGACCCCTGTGTCCAGTAATACTTGCTGAGGTGAGCTATTAAGGCTCCACTGTCTCATAAACTTTCCACTCGCCTTCGGCCTACCTGGATCCTCACCCTATCACACACTGGCAGTTGGTGGGCTGCCTCTTCACCGCACTCTAAGCATCGGCACGCTTCTCACTGAGTTGCACTCCTAGATTCAGCTCTGACTAGGCTGGGGTGGCTTCTGTTTCACCCTCTACTAGACTCCACTTGCTTTCTTGAACTGAATAGCTCTGCAGCCTCCCTAATCTCAGCTCTGCACTTCCCTCACTGCAGACTGACTGAGCTCTCTGAGATCACTGCACTCTCTGAGATGGCTGCACTGAACTAAACTGCTCTGCTCTCTGACTGAGCTGAACTAACTTGATGTTTCCTGTGTTCCCTCTCTTTTATATGTCTAACACAGCTCCCTCTGGTGGTCTTTGGGGATGAAAGTGTGTGAATGTAAATAATGACCTCTAGTGGTATCTTCTTTCAGTGCACCCTTCTGGAAGATATGGATCCAGTCGCAGCTGGGCTCCACATTCCCCCCTAGTAGAACTCAGCACTCCGGGGCTGAAATACAAAAACAAAGAACAATAAACATTGTATAAATAACTCTTCCTTTACAGAAGGTAAGGCACTCTTGAACTGTTGCATAACGGTACATGAACAACTATATACATTAGTACAATGAGGAATTGAGCAACCATAGAAAGTCCCAGTCTCTTTTGGAAAAGGATGCTCAAAAAGGGTAGAGAAAACAAGTAAAAATAATGTCCATTCCACTTGTTTCAATTTTAAAAGAAAAAATAGGTTATTATTGCAACAATATATACATTTATATACAGTGGTTCTTGATAATTATTTACATGAGTTAGGTCCTACTCTCTGTACCTAACAGGTAATTGCCCCCTTGTTATGCATACTGACCTACGTGGTGTAGTGGTAGGTGAGGTGTCAGTTACCCTGTTATTCCTGCGTGCAGGTAGGTTGTACTACTGCCTTAGCCTCTCTAGGGATCTGGCAAGCATACTGTGAGCTGGGTGAACTGGCTCGACTTCTGCAGGGGATCCTTCTTCCTGAGGTTCAACTTCCTGGGATTCCGCTTCTTGGGATTCCACTGGGGCAGGTTCTTCTGGAACTGACTCTACTGCAACAACTGGTGCAACTGGATGTAGAGGTTCTCCTTGTGGTTGATAGAATTGAAGCACGGGAACGATTACGGCATCTCCAAATCTGGGCCAATCCGCGGGGAAATCTCCTAAGTCTGTATGTATGACTGCTTCATCACGCTCTTCCTAATTGACAACAGTTCTTCTTCTTGAAGCTTTAATGGATCCGGACACAACTTTAGGTGATCTCTGGATACAGTGGTAGTTGTTCTTCCTCCATCCTTGCTTATTATGCACGTTTTCTTGTTGTCAAACCTTGAATTCTGTATGATGTAGGGCTCTCTTTCCCATTGATCGTCGAGTTTGTGTATCCTCCTTTTTCTTTTCAACACGACTTGACCAGGTGCGAAAGGTTCAGCTGGCGCACTTTTGTTGTAGCGATCTTCTTGTTTATCCCTTGCTCGATTGAGACTATCTTCAACACAGGCCTGTACTTTTCTGTACTGTTCTTGTCTGTTTGTGTCCTAGTCTTCAGTAGTCACATCTGCTTCTGGTTCTACAACACCAAGCTCCAGATCCATGGGTAGCTTTCCTGGTCTTGCCCGCATGAGGTAGGCTGGGGTGCAATTGGTGGAACTCACAGGTATGTGATTGTACAGATCTACCAGGTCAGGTAGTAAGTCTGGCCACCGATTTCTCTCCTCGAGTGGTACAGTCTTCAGCAGGTCAATGACGATGTGGTTCATCTTCTCGCAGAGACCGATGGTTTGGGGGTGGTACGGTGTGGTTCTTATCTTCTTACACCCGTACAAGTGACAGAACTCTTTGAACAATTCTGCCTCAAAGGCTGGGCCTTGGTCAGTTAGCATTTGCTCAGGATATCCGTGTGGTCTGCAGAAATACGCTTGGAACGTCTTTGCTGCTGTCTCTGCCGTCAGATCTTTGACAGGGGCGACCACCAGGAACCTGGAGTAGTGATCCACCATAGTCAGGGCATAGGAGTATCCTGACCGGCTGGGTGACAACTTGACATGGTCCAGGGCCACGATCTCCAAGGGACGAGTCGTCTTGATGGGTTGCAGGGGTGCCTTCTGACTGCTGTAGTCCTTTCTTCTGAGGCCACAGGGTCCACAATTCTGGCACCACCTCTCGATGGAGCTGCGCTTTCCCACCCAATAGAAACGACACTTCAACAGGGTCTCCAGCTTCTTCCAGCCAAAGTGTCCCGCTTGATCGTGGTAGGCTTCTAACACCATCTGGATGTCTGCTCTGGGGACTACTATCTGCCATACCATCTCATGGGTCCTTGGGTTGACGTACCTCTGGCACAGCTTCTCACGGTAGATAAACAGCCGGCTTCTCTCATTCCACAGCTGCTTTGCTTGTTGAGGCGCATCCTTCTCCAAGGAGGAACCTTCTTGAGTTATCAGCTCTTTGATTCGGCTGACAACTGGATCGCTGTCCTGAGTTTCCTTCCAGCTGTGGTGAGGTAAAGGATTTAACGTCTTACCACGCGGCCTCCTGCAGGCTTGCTGCTCATGGATCATCCCATTCCTGTGAAAGGCAGGTAGTTCAATCTCTTCCAGATCATCCACTTCTTCTTCTGTGTCCGATTCATGAGGCATCCTGGATAGGGCATCAGCGTTGGCATTCTTGCGGCCCGCTCGGTACTTGATTGTGAATTGGTAGTTGGATAGCCGAGCCATCCATCGTTGTTCCATGGCTCCCAGCTTAGCTGTTTCAAGATGCGTCAAGGGGTTGTTATCAGTGTAGGCAGTGAACTTTCTGGAGGCTAAGTAGTGCTTAAACCTCTCCGTGATGGCCCAGACCAGTGCCAGGAACTCCAACTTGAAGCTGCTATAGTTCTCTGGGTTCCTCTCGGTCGGGCGGAGCTTCCTGCTTGCATAGGCGATGACTTTTTCCAGGCCATTTTGCTTCTGACTGAGGACAGCTCCCAATCCTTCATTGCTGGCATCAGTATACAGCAGGAACGGCTGGCTGTAGTCAGGGTAAGCTAGGATCTCATCACCTGTCAGGATCTCCTTCATTTCCTTGAATGCTTCTGCCTGTTCTTACCCCAGTGGAATGGAGAATTTCTGCTCTTGATGGACTGTCCCACCAGGAGGTCTTGCAGAGGTGCTGCTTTCTTGCTGTAATCCTTCACAAACCTCCGGTAGTATCCTGTCAGTCCCAGGAACTGTCGTACCTCCTTGAGATTTTTCGGCTCCGGCCATTTCTGGATGGCGGTGATCTTCTCAGGGTCTGGCGCTACTCCTTCTGAGCTGACAATATGTCCCAGATACTGTACTTTTTGTTTGAGCAGATGGCACTTTGAAGGCTTCAGTTTCATCCCATACTTGGACAGTGACTCGAATACCTCCGCCAGGTGCTTCAAGTGATCTTCATACGTCTTGGAGTACACAATTACGTCGTCCAGGTACAGCAACACAGTTTCAAAGTTGAGATGTCCCAGGCAGCTCTCCATCACTCTCTGGAACATTCCAGGGGCACTGCTGAGTCCAAACGGCATCCTGTCGAACTCACAGAGTCCCATCGGGGTGGTGAAAGCCGTCTTCTCCCGATCCTCCTCAGCCACAGCTACTTGCCAGTACCCACTAGTGAGGTCAAGGGTGGAAAAGTAATTAGCAGTCTTTAGTGCAGCTAAGGATTCCTCAATGCGTGGTAAAGGGTATGCATCTTTATGTGTAATGCGATTTACTTGTCTGTAATCTACACACATTCTCATGCTTCCATCCTTTTTCCTGACTAGGACTAGAGGTGCTGCCCAGGGACTGCAACTATCCCTTATCACTCCTGCTTCCTTCATATCACGCAACATTTCCTTGGCTTTCTGGTAGTGTGCTGGTGGTATAGGCCTGTACCGTTCTTTAATGGGAGGATGATTGCCTGTGGGGATGTGATGTTGAACCCCTTTAATTTTCCCAAAGTCGAGTGGGTGCTTGCTGAATACCTGTGCATACTCCTGAACTACTCGGTATACTCCTTGTTTCTGGTGGGCTGGAGTGGTGTCTGTCCCGACATGGAGCTGCTGACACCAATCCTCCACCTGAGTGGTCGGACCGTTATCCTCCACTGGTTGTGGGGAGGTTAAGGGCTCCGTCGGGTGAATGGAGTTATTATCCACAGCATGTAACTTAGCAACAGTGGCATAACGTGGTAATTTGACTTCATCCTCTCCACAGTTGAGAAGACGCACTGGCACCCTCCCATTATGTACATCCACTACCCCTCTGGCAGTCAAGAGTGTAGGTCTATGCTCTGAACAATGGGGCTCTACTACCGCTTGTAGTTCTGTCCTCTCAGACCTATTGCTGCTCTACACCAAATAAGCATTTCACTCATTGGGGGTATCACAATGGGGTTCGGGTCTGTTACCCGTACATTACCAATCTCACCACCGGTCAGTTTCACTTGCTGCTGGCACATCAGGGTCCGAATCTCCTTCCGGATCACTCCCTTTTGCCTTGGTCTGGCAACTTCGGCGAGCTGTTGGAGTAAAAACACAACCTCCTCCAAACAGTTACTAATAATGTTAGTGCCTAAAACCACATTCAACCCTTTTCCTCATTAACAGTCTTCACCACAAGAAGTCCCTGATCCTTTAGCTCCACTCTCCCCACTTTTACGTCTACGTTTTTAGCCCCAGTAAGTCAAGAGGGAGGCCATTAGAGGCGTATACGGCAAAGTCAGGGTTTGGGGGTTGGAGACCGTCACTGGACCAGTATCTATTGTAGAGAACATCAGGTATGACGGTTACCTGAGATCCAGTGTCCAGCAGGCAGGGATTGCGATCCCGTCCAGTATGATGGACAGGTATGGTCTTCCTCCCACAAACCTGCGGTTCCAGTCCGAGGGGCCTGAGGAGTCTATTCCTGGGTGTTGGCCCTCGGACCCAGGATTTGCTCGTTTAAAGGACACCGACGTGCTGGTTGACCTTCTCTGTGGCAGCGGTAGCAGATGATCTCTGGCGAGGATGATGCTGGTCGCGGGTCCTTCCTGGGGTGGCGTTGTCCTCCTCCGGTGGGGCGACGTCCTCCTTCTCCTCCGGTTCATCCAAGGGACATCCTCTGGGCAGTCAGTCAGCAGGATCTTTCCTTCTTCCTCCGTCGGCAGTTGCAGGGCACTCATTACAGTGGCCAGGTTTTTGGTCAGCTGGCGCACTTCTGAGCGCAGACAGTCCAGCTCAGTTTGGGGCGCCACCTGCGTTTTGGCTTCCGCAACCAGCGGGGAAAAGGTGGATGCTGCTGGCTTTAAGGTAGCTTCACTCGGGTGACACTGGGTTGCCATCTCGGGTGTTTCCAGGGGTCGCAGTCCTTTTATAGCCATATCCTTAAGGGCATCAAAGGTAGCATCAGGATGATCCAAGGACCACCAGTGCACAGTCCTGCTTTCAGCTTGGGACCTCAGTCCCCGTACAAATTGTTCTTTTAATTCATTTTATTCTCTTTGGTGACACTTATGGGGTTAACCTGTTTAAGTGCTCGCAGGGCCCCTTGTAGTCGGCAGGCGTAGTCCCTAATGCTGTCATCTGGTTTCTGGGAGCATTGGTAAAACCTCATCCGGAGATCTGTTTCAGTGCGGTCCTCAAAGATAGACTGTAGCTTTAAGAAAATTGCAAGCACTGATTCCTGGTCTGCAGCTGTCCAAGTCTCTACCTCTCTCTCTGCAGCACCAGTCAATTGTCCCACTACGACTGCAGCTCTCTGCTTTTCTGTCATAGGGTACATGTCCATTATGCTGCATATTTTTTGCTTGAACCCTGACAGGGTGTCTGGCTTGCCGCTGTACTGAGGGAGCCACTTCGCTCCAGGCATGTATGGCAGCGTTAGCGGTACTATTGGGGCCACCGGACCAGGTGAGGGGCCAGCATTTCCAGCCTGTGCGGCAGCGCCGAGGGGTAAGTTATTAAGGCCGTCGGCCTGGGCCGCGTTGTTGGCTGGCTGCTGCGACATGTCTGCGCCCCCCTAGTTAAGTGTGGCCTACCTTCTCTGAAGGCTGCAGCTCCGCAGGGCACAGTGATGTGTAGAAGGACCTGCGTCGCTGGCGCTCTGACGTCAGAGCGTTCACTGTAGCTCTTCACAGGACCTGCCGCCGCGTCAGCGTTGGGGGCGTGTCCAGGACTCAGCGCGCTTTTGCAGGTACGCCCACTAGTTTTCGCGCCATGGCGCTGTAAATGGCGGGCAATGGCGGGCAAATGGCGGGAAATCTTCACCACATACAAAGCACAGTCTTTTAGTGAGGCACACAGTACCTGATGGCAACGGGCACAAGTTACTCCGTTGCTGCAGGGCACGAGATCCTGTTCGTGACGCCAGAAACAGATGAGTCGCACAGCCAGAGCTTTGGGGTACTCGGCACCGAGCCCGTTTATATCTATGGGGAATGTCACGGGTAGCACAGCTCGGTCCGTGCCCTGGGCGCTCACTGAAATGTGGGATATTTACAGGTGACTTGAATGATGATATGGGGATTCGTGACGCCACTTGTGGTATCTGGTCAGGATGATCAGCGCTGCTATGCAGATCCACTGGAGGGTTAATATTGTGCAGCTAGGTGTTAAGCCTTCCACAAGTAAGGCTGAGTTCTCGTCCAGGGCAGAAAGATGTATAGAAATGCAGGACAGACAGGGACCCGGCAGTCAGGAGTAATAAGGGAGACACACACATAAGTCACTTTAGTACCTTTGCTGAAGATGTTGCAGGCACTTCCCGGAGCGCTGTGGGGTGAAGGGTGCACATCCAGATTCCTCCACTTGGTAGGTGTGTGGCCTCCTGTTCTCTGCCTTTTTGTAAAGAAGTCTTGGCCTGCATGTAGCTGGGCCTAGCTTAGTCTCCGTCTTGTACCTGGCTGACTTTGTGATTGGACCTCTCCTTGAAGTACACAGTCTCTATTTGCAGTGCATTGCTAGACTCCATCCTCCTGATCCTGCTACGTATCAGCTCTGTGGTACTCCTGGGACTTGTAGTCCTCCAGGAACTCCGGTGTTCTCCTAATAGGTCATGGAGATCCCTATAGGCTCGGACCCCGCTGTCCGGTAATACTTGCTGAGGTGAGCTATTAAGGCTCCACTGTCTCATAAACTTTCCACTCGCCTTCGGCCTACCTGGATCTTCACCCTATCACACACTGGCAGTTGGTGGGCTGCCTCTTCACCGCTCTCTAAGCGTCGGCACGCTTCTCACTGAGTTGCACTCCTAGATTCAGCTCTGACTAGGCTGGGGTGGCTTCTGTTTCACCCTCTACTAGACTCCACTTGCTTTCTTGAACTGAATAGCTCTGCAGCCTCCCTAATCTCAGCTCTGCACTTCCCTCACTGCAGACTGACTGAGCTCTCTGAGATCACTGCACTCTCTGAGATGGCTGCACTGAACTAAACTGCTCTGCTCTCTGACTGAGCTGAACTAACTTGATGTTTCCTGTGTTCCCTCTCTTTTATATGTCTAACACAGCTCCCTCTGGTGGTCTTTGGGGATGAACGTGTGTGAATGTGAATAATGACCTCTAGTGGTATCTTCTTTCAGTGCACCCTTCTGGAAGATATGGATCCAGTCGCAGCTGGGCTCCACAACTGCATGCGTACAGAAACGCATGCGAACGCATGCAAACACTTGTCCTGCGTACACCATGTTAAAGATATGTACGCATGACGCATGCGGATCTATGCGGATCAAATGCTGCGCACCGATACGCAAATGTGAAACCAGCCTTAGCTAACATAAATTAACTCAAGTCTACAGGTCCAGATGAATTACATCTTAGGGTACTGAAGGTAATAGCAAAGGAAATTATTCAACCACTCTCTATACTCTTTGAAAATTCTTGGAGAAAAGAAGTCCCAGAAGACTGGAGAAGAGTGAATGTTGTCTTTATCTTCAAAAAAGAGGAAGAAGGTGGAACTATAGGCCTGTGAGCCTTAGGGTATGTTCCCACGGTCATTAAACGCTGCAGGTTGGATGCTGCGTACATCCGCAGTGTCCGACCTGCAGTGTCCAGAGGTTACAGCATAGTGGATGGGATTTCAAGAAATCCTATGCCCACTATGCGTGCACCTATGCCTGCGGCTTCCCTGCAGAGACGGACATGCGGCCCGTCTTTCCAGATGGCAGCATTTCTATTTCCGCATCTCCGCAAGATAAATTTCACCCATACAATGTATTGGACGCAGTGATTCTGCATGGTTCAGTGATCGCATGCGGATTCACCTGCGTTCAAAAGCCGGCAGCTCTTTGGACACAGCAGACATGTGCTGCTTCCAAAGCGCTGCCAATTACTGACCGTGAGAACGTACACTCACTTCTATACCAGGAAAGATCTTTGAACAAATTATTGAATAACATGTATGTAAGTACTTGGATAAGAATGAAGAGATTAACCAGAGCCAGCATGGATTTGTAACTAATAAGTCATTGTTGTTGTCCCATTTGGACAATTCCTTATAATATCCGCAAGTATGTCAAAATGTAATTTATTTGTTGAATATATGTCATATTGGTCATGAATATCTATTGAACAATACCAGAATTCAAGAAAGTGAAACAGCGTAAAGGAGGGGTGCATGCCTTCAATGAGTTAACGCCAACTCCAAAAATGAGCCATTAAAGTGAAGAATAAAAGCCGCACTCCACAAAAGTTCTTATATAAAGAAGGTCTATTGTAACTGTGCCCAAAATAGGTGAGGTAGATAGCAATGTTTCAGCACTTCTATAGAGCTATTTTTAAGCTAATTACATCTAGTGTGATTTAATACTGTATATGCAAAAATCCTCAGTGGTGATTAAAGAGGTTGTCCGGCCATAGGGTACAAGTCTGCCGCTACCCTGTTTGTCTGCAGACTTGTGAATCCTCACAGTGAGCACACTGTGTGCTGTGAGAAGTATCCGGTGTCAGCACCAGGAGAGGCGAATGTGTGACTATAAGTATGCGATTTGCATACATGCAGTCACATGCCGACTAGACGTGTGCATCCTTGCTCAATGCAAGTGTATTTAGCAAAGCCAGACACGTCTAGTTGAATGTGAAAGAAGTACGCAAATTGCATAATTGTGGTCACATGACCACCGCTCCCGACACCAAAGGATGCTAATAGTGTACTGTGAGGATTCTCAATCTTCACTCAAATATAGTAACTTCAGACTTGTAGCCTAGGGCCAGACAACCCTTTAAAGGTTGTGAGGAGTTGACTCGTCGCTGCTTCACAAAGTAGTCACAGGAACAGTTCTGGTAGTAATTCACCTGCTGGTTTATTGTAGAAAGCATAAACCTTAGCAGGGTTCAGAAAAATAAACAGTGCCTTTCTGGCATAAAGGTAAAACAAAGATAAAGTCTATCAGAGTCCTTGTCCTACAGGCTTCACTGCTGGTAACACACACAGCTCCTATGGGAGTCACGTGGGAGTTTCACCTCTCTCTCAATACACCACACAGACTGAACCACAGGTCCAGGTATATATCACATGGTCTAGTCATGTGAACATGACCTCACTGCAGGTCCTGCAGGTAAAGGGGTATGGTGAGCACTCTCCCTCCCGCACTGCGGGTGCTCACATGAAACTGGCTCATTGAACTCTGTACATGGCCTCTCAGCACCTAGTGTACTGGAAACACAAAACACTCTGGTTTCACATCACTGATCACTGCATGCGCAGTGACACATACCTCCCTTCCTCTACAAGGCCAGTGACTCTGTCACAAGGTATTAAACCCTTCATGACCGGAGGTATTTTTGTTTTTGCGTTTTTGTTTTTTGCTCCCCTTCTTCCCAGAGCCATAACTTTTATATTTTACAGTCAATATGGCCATGTGAGGACTTTTTTTTGCGGGATGAGTTGTACTTTTGAACGACACCATTGGTTTTACCATATTGTGTATTGGAACACGGTAAAAAAAAAAATCCAAGTGCGGTAAAATTGCAAAAAAGTGCAATTCCACAGTTTTTTGTTTGGATTTTTTACTGTGTTCACAAAATGCTAAGACTGACTTGTCATTATGATTCTCCAGGTCATTATGAGTTCATAGACGCCAAACATGTCTAGGTTCTTTATTCTCTAAGTGGTGAAAAAAAAAATTCCAAAGTTTGTTAAAAAAAAAATGGAACCTTTTCCGAGACCCGTAGCGTCTCAATTTTTCGTGATCTCGGGTTGGGTGAGGGCTTATTTTTTGCGTGCCGAGCTGGTGTTTTTAACCCCTTCACCCCCAAGGGTGGTTTGCACGTTAAAGGGAATCTGTCACCCTAAATTGGCGGGATATTTAAATGATGGCAGTCAGGTCAGATGGGCGGTGTTTTGGGTACTTGCCTTAACATGTTGTTCGCCGCTGTCTCCATTATTTCTGGGAATTGTAGTCGTTGCCCTCCATATAACGCGCCTGCGCATTGCAATCTGCGGGCAAAGCATACTGTGCGTGCGCAATTCAAGATTGCAATGCGCAGGCGCGTTATATGGAGGGCAACGACTACAATTCCCAGAAATAATGGAGACAGCGGCGAACAACATGTTAAGGCAAGTACCCAAAACACCGCCCATCTGACCTGACTGCCATCATTTAAATATCCCGCCAATTTAGGGTGACAGATTCCCTTTAATGACCGGGCCAATTTTTACAATTCTTACCACTGTCTCTTTATGAGGTTATAACTCTGGAACGCTTTAACGGATCTTCGCGATTCTGAGATTTTTTTCTCGTGACATATTGTACTTCACGTTAGTGGTAAAATTTCTTCGATATAAACTTGCGTTTATTTTTGAAAAAAACGCAAATATGGTGAAAATTTTGAAAATTTTGCAATTTTCAAACTTTGAATTTTTATTCTCTCAAAACAGAGACATATATCACACAAAATAGTTAAATAACATTTCCCACATGTCTACTTTACATCAGCACAATTTTGGAACCAAAATTTTTCTTTGTTAGGAAATTATAAGGGTTAAAAGTTGACCAACGATTTCTCATTTTTACAACAAAATTTACAAAGCCATTTTTTTTTAGGGACCACCTCACATTTGAAGTCACTTTGAGGGGTCTATATAGCAGAAAATACCAAAAAGTGACACCATTCTAAAAACTGCACCCCTCAAGGTACTCAAAACCACATTAAAGAAGTTTATTAACCCTTCAGGTGCTTCACAGGAGCTGAAGCAACGTGGAAGGAAAAAATTAATATTTAACTTTTTAGTCACAAAAATGATCTTTTACAAACTTTTTTCATTTTCACAAGGGTAAAAGGAGAAAATGGACAGATTAAGTGTTGTGCAATTTCTCCTGAGTACGCCAATACCCTATATATGGGGGAAAACCACTGTTTGGGCACACGGCAGAGCTCGTAAGGGAAGGAGCTCCGTTTGACTTTTTCAAACCAAAATTGGCTGGAATTGAGATTGGACGCCATGTCGGGTTTGGAGAGCCTCTGATGCGCCTAAACAGTGGAAACCCCCCACAAGTGACACCATTTTGGAAACTAGACCCTCTATGGAACTTATCTAGATCTGTTGTGAGCACTTTGAACCCCAAGTGTTTCATAAAAGTTTATAATGCCTGGGTGTGAAAAAAAAACAAAACAATTTTCTACAAAAATGATTTTTTAGTCCCAAATTTTTGATTTTTCCCCAAAAGTTGTTGTCCAATTTGTCCTGAGTACGCTGATACCCCATATGTGGGGGGGGGGAAACTGTTTGGGCACACGGCAGGGCTTGGAAAGGAAGTAATAACGTTTTGGAATGCAGACGTTGATGGGGGTAATGTTCCGTTTGCAGTGCCCCAGATGTGCCTAAACAGTGGAAACCCCCCACTAGTGACTCCATTTTGAAAACTAGACCCCCTAAGGAACTTATCTAGATCTGTGTTGGAGTTCCCGCTGCTGCACAGGGGGAGTCTCGAACCAGTCCCGCTGCGATCCCTCATTCATATCCGTCCGCAGTGGAGCCTGCTCAGCTTAGACGTCGGTCCCAGCATCTCGCCCAGTCTAACAGTGTGCAGAGGATTACTGCTGCTCCTCCAGGCTCTGCTATTGTGGCCAGTACTGGTTAGCGGCGAGCAGACGTCTTTAGGAAAAAGTCCTTGTTTTCCCCTTCTGAGCATGCCCAGAGTGAGATCTCTCATTGGAGATCAGGGGTCACATGCTCAGGTACTGCAGCAGCTCCTATTGGTCCGCCAGGAAGGTCCTGTGACTACTGGTGTTCTGGAACAAGTTTCATTGGTCCTTGTTTCTGGCAGGTCCTGTAGCTGTTACTATAAAAGGGTAGCATGGCTGGGCCCCCATGCACTAGTATCAATTGTCATATGCTTTGCGCCAGTGTGGTCATGTGTGTGTGTGGTTAGGGCCCGGCTGAAATAAGCCCTTGGAATACCGACTTAATCGGTGAGGAGTTTGGTATGCTAGCTGGTCAGGGTCGGTGTCCTAGATGCCCTAGATTACCGGCATAACCGGTGAGGAGTTTGATTGCCGTATTCAGGGTCTGGCGTTCAGACGCCATAGATTGCGGGTGTCTCCCGCGAGGACATTAGCGCATGATCACGTTCTATGTTCGCTTAGCAGTCAACTGTGTACCTGGGTGCCTGACAGGACACAGAAGTTTGTCTCAGCGGCTCTGTGACGTAACAGGGTTCGCTTTCAACGCTAGACAGCGCCCTAGCATGTTTATTTTGCGACTCAGTGGTGTTAAGTGAGTTCGCACACATCGCCATATAGCGCTGCGGCACTCCTTCCAACGGCTCTGTGGAATAACAGAGTTCGCACATATTGTCACAGCGCGTTACGGCGTTTATTTTGGCGACTCTGCGGGATAACAGAGTTCGCTTCTTGCGCCATTTTACTAGCAGCAGGCTCCGCCTGCACGGTGGACCCCGGGCTGCAAACGCACATCTTTACATCATATATTTGGTGCGTTCCGCAGACCCTAACAATCTGTGGTGAGCACTTTGAACCCCCAAGTGCTTCACACAAGTTTATAATGCCCGAGCATGAAAATAAAAAATCCTATTTTTTTCCCACAAAAATTATCTTTTAGTCACCAATTTTTTATTTTCCCAAGGGTAACAGGAGAAATTGGACCACAAAAATTGTTGTCCAATTTGTCCTGAGTACGCTGATACCCCATACATGGGGGGAACCACTGTTTGGGCGCACGGCAGAGCTCGGAATGGAAGGAGCACCATTTGACTTTTTCCAACCAAAATTGGCTGGAATTGAGATTGGACGCCATGTTGCATTTGGAGAGCCCCTGATGTGCCTAAACAGTGGAAACCCCCCACAAGTGACCCCATTTTGGAAACTAGACCCCCTTGGAACTTATCTAGATCTGTGGTGAGCAATTTGAACCCCCAAGTGCTTCACACATGTTTATAACGTAGAGCCGTAAAATTAAAAAATCATATTTTTTCCACAAAAATGATCTTTTCACCCCAATTTTTATTTTCCCAAGGGTAACAAGACCCCAAAAGTAATTGTGCAATTTGTCCTGAGTACGCTGATACCCCATATGTGGGGGTAAACCACTGTTTGGGTGCATGGCAGAGCTCGGAAGGGAAGGAGCGCCGTTTGACTTTTTCAACACAGAAATGGCTGGACGCCATGTCGTATTTGGAGAGCTCCTGACGTGCCTAAACAGTGGAAACCGCCCACAAATGACACCATTTTGGAAACTAGACCCCTCAAGGAACTTATTTAGATGTGTGGTGGAACTTTGAACCCCCAGGTGTTTCACTAAAGTTTATAACGCCCGAGCATGAAAATAAAAAAATCATATTTTTTCCACAAACATGATCTTTTAGTCTCCAACTTTTTATTTTCCCAAGGGTAACAGGAGAAATTGGACCCCAAAAGTTGTTGTCCAATTTGTCCTGAGTATGCTGATACCCCATATGTGGGAGAAAACTACTGTATGGGCACACGTCAGGGCTCGGAATGGAAGTAGTGACATTTGGATTGCAGACTTTGATGGAATGGTCTGCGGGCATCATGTCGCATTTGGAGAGCCCCTGATGTGCCTAAACAGTGGAAACTCCCCACAAGTGACTCCATTTTGGAAAATAGACCCCCAAGGAACTTATCTAGATGTGTGGTGAGCACTATGAAGCCCCAAGTGCTTCACAGAAGATTTAAACGTACAGCCGTAAAACAAAAAAATCATTTTTTTTTACAAAAATTATATTTTCGCTCCCAATTTTTTATTTTTCTAAGGGTAACAGAAGAAATTGGACCCCAAGAGTTATTGTGCAATTTGTCCTAAATACGCTGATAACCCATATGTGGGGGTAAACTAATGTTTGGGCGCATGTTATTAGCTAGATATCAGGGGCACCACAGGTAATATTAAATTTATAACGTACAGCCATAAAAATAAAAAATCTTTTTTTTTTTTTTACAAAAATGATTTTTTCGCCCTCAATATTTTATTTTCACAAGGGTAACAGGAGAAATTGGACCCCAAAAGTTGTTGTCCAATTTGTCCTGAGTACGCTGATACCAAATATGTGGGAGAAAACTACTGTATGGGCACACGTCGGGGCTCGGAAGGGAAGTAGTGACGTTTTGGATTGCAGACTTTGATGAAATGGTCTGCGGGCGTCATGTCGCATTTAGAGAGCCCCTGATTTGCCTAAACAGTGGAAACCCCCCACAAGTGACCCCATTTTGGAAAATAGACCCCACAAGAAACTTATCTAGATGTGTGGTGAGCACTATGAAGCCCCAAGTGCTTCACAGAAGATTATAACGTACAGCCGTAAAACAAAAAAATCATTTTTTTTTACAAAAATTATATTTTCGCTCCCAATTTTTTATTTTTCTAAGGGTAACAGAAGAAATTGGACCCCAAGAGTTATTGTGCAATTTGTCCTAAATACGCTGATAACCCATATGTGGGGGTAAACTAATGTTTGGGCGCATGTTATTAGCTAGATATCGGGGGCACCACAGGTAATATTAAATTAGGATCCACCAAAAGCCAATGTATATGGAAACTTGCACAGAAAGAGAAAAGACATAGACTATTGTTATGTTTAGGTAGCTGAGGAGAAATAGCAAAAACGGTAATACACCAGAGAGGCTGGAACCTATTGGATTGCAGTAACCTGAACTAACCACACAACTAGAGGTAGCCGTGGAGCGTTCCTACGTTGATCCTAGACGCCTCGTCACAGCCTGAGAGATAACTACACCTAAAGGCAGAAAGATGAAAGCTATCTACCCCGGAGCAGATCCCCAAAGAAAATAGGAAGCCCCCAAACATGTAATGGCGGTTAGACAAGAAGAAAGCACGGACACAGACAGAAAATAGAATGAGCAAACGCTGGGGCCCAATCTGTCTAGACAGAAAGGTACAGGAAAGAATTCTGACTGCAATCCAACAAAAAACCCTAAAAAATACCAACACTTCTGATTGCCGAAAAACCTGAGATCACACGATCTCATCCACCTAAATCAGATCTCTGTTGTAACAAAACCAAGCCGCAGCCACTGAAAAAAACAGGAAAAAGCAAATGAACAAATAACAGTGGCTACAGATAAACTGAGAGGAGCACAGGCCCCAGGAGGGGACCCGGCTGACCTCCACAAAAGTGCAGAAAACTATGCAAAAAGCAAGCACAAAAAGAAAAGCAGAAAATATCTTATCTGAAAGCAGCAGATGCAGGCAAGACTCCAGCAAACTTCCAAATGAACCAGGAACCACAATTGAGACAAGAACAATTGATCACCGGCGACCATCAAGGGAGGGAACCTCCCTTATATCAGTCCAGTCAGTGATCCCAGATTGCCATTCTTCGCTGGAAGGTTCAGTACTGTCTGTAACCACCAGAGGGAGCCTCTGCTCAGAAACCATCTCTAGCACATTCACAACAGGCTATAGATGCAGGGGATCACCAATAATATACAAGAGATATATAATCAAACAAGTTTTTTTATTGAATACAAAAAGACACCAACAAACATATTAAAACATTGTTAAAAAATCACAAATGTGATATGACAAACAAACAAACATGTACAACAGCCCATAATGGAGCTTGTAGCCCTAAACCAGGTGCATGTGTGCAAAATGACCAACCAAAATTAGCTAATGCCCTACGCTAGACAGCATACCATAGAATATCCCCTGTATGAATAAGTGTCTAGGCTGGTACTTATCCTAAAGAATATACATTGCAAATAACCCACAAAGGAGAGATTCACCAATCATACCAGATACAGCATAATAGCTTACCAGGCTGCCCTGGACCTGAGTGTAATAATACATCAAGCCTGACAAATGTTAAAGACACAGAAGATATATCAGAGTCACAATCAGTGCCAAGGAAGACAATATAGCAATAAAAGGTATACAAATAAGGGCACAAAGGGAAAAGATACAAACAGAACACTGTCAAAGTGCAGCCAGAATAAAGGTGTATAAGGAGCACATGCAGATGGTCGGGCTATCAGAGACCCGACACGTGTCGCCACTAAATAGTGGCTTCGTCAGGGGCGCATGTTTGGGCGCATGGCAGAGCTCAGAAGGGAAGGAGCACCGTTTGACTTTTTCAACGCAGAATTGGCAGGAATTGAGATCAGACGCCATGTCACATTTGGAGAGCCCCTGATGTGCCTAAACAGTGGAAACCCCCCAATTCTAACTCCAACCCTAACCCCAACACACCCCTAACCCTAGTCCCAACCCTAACCATAACCCTAACCACAAACCTAACCCTAACACACCCCTAACCCTAATCCCAACCCTAACCCTAATCCTAACTTTAGCCCCAACCCTAACCCTAACTTTAGGCGCAACCCTAATCCTAACCCTAATGGGAAAATGGAAATAAATATATTTTTTTAATTTTATTATTTTTCCCTAACTAAGGGGGTGATAAAGGGGGATAAAAGACGCTTTTTATTGCAAAAAATAGTTTTTGCATCACCACATTTAGAGAGCTATAATTTTTGCATATTTTGGCCCAGAGTCATGTGAGGTCTTATTTTTTGCGGTACGAGTTGACGTTTTTATTGGTACCATTTTTAAGCACGTAACATTTTTGATCGCTTTTTATTTCGATTTTTGGGAGGTTAGAATGAACAAAATCAGCAATTCATGAATTTCTTTTGGGGGGGCGCTTAATACCGTTCCGCATGTGACAAAATTGATAAAGCAGTTTTATTCTTCGGGTTAGTATGATTACAGCGATACCTCATTTATATCATTTTTTTATGTTTTGGCGCTTTTATACAATGAAAACAATTTTATATAAAAAATAATTATTTTTGCATCTCATTATTCTGTAAGCTATAACTTTTATTTTTTCACAGATGATGCTGTATGGCGGCTCGTTTTTTGCGGGACAAGATGACGTTTTCAGCGGTACCATGTTAATTTATATCGGTCCTTTTGATCGCATGTTATTCCACTTTTTGTTCGGCGGTATGATGATAAAGCATTGATTTTTTGCTTTGCTTTTTTTTTTTGTTTTAAGGGGTTCACTAAAGGTGTTAACTAGTGGGACAGGTTTATAGGGCGGGTCGTTACGGACGTGGCGATACCAAATATGTGTACTTTTATTGTTTTGTTTTTTTATTTACATGAAGAAATGAATTTATTGGGGAATATTTTTTTTTTTTCCTTTATTTTGGAATTTTTTTTACACTTGTTCTACACTTGTTATTTTATTATTTTTTTACTTTTTTACTTTGTCCCAGAGTGGGACATTACAGTATAGGGTCAGATCGCTGGTCTCACAGTGAGCACAGCACCCTGTGAGACCAGCGATCTCACAGGCAGTGCTGCAGGCTTCCTCAGCACCTGCTCTCAGCAGGCACTGAAGAAGCCGCCTCCCTGCAGGACCCGGCGGCCATCTTGGATCCGGGGTCTTGCAGGGAGGAAGGCCACAGAACAGCGCGATCGCATCGCGCTGTTCTCAGGGTCTCAGGGGAGCACGCAGAGAGCCTCCTCCCTGCGCAATGCTCCCCTGTGCCCCCGGTACACCGCGATCATGTTTTATCGCTGTGTGCCAGGGGTTAATGTGCCGGGAGTGGTCCGTCACGGCTCCTGGCACATAGTGCCAGGTGTCAGCTATGATAATCAGCTGACACCCGGCCGCGATCGGCCGCGCTCCCCCGTGAGCGCGTCCCATCGCTTCGACGTACTATCCCGTCCATGGTCAGATTGTCCCGGGTTTCATGGATGGGATAGTACATCGCATGGTAGAAAGGGGTTAATAATACCATTTTGGTGCAGATATGATCTTTTGATCACCTGTTATTGCATTTTAATGCAATGTTGCGGGGGACCAAAAAACATAATTCTGGCGTTTTGACTTTTTTTCTCATTACGCCGTTTAGCAGTCAGGTTAATTCTTTTTTAAATTGATAGATCGGGTGATTCTGAAGGCGGCGATATCAAATACCGTATTTTTCAGACCATAAGACGCACTTCTTTCCCCAAAAATTTTGGGGGAAAATGGGGGTGCGTCTTATGGTCGCAATATACTTACAAATCCGGTGGCGGCGGTGGTCCCGATGCAGCCTCCCTGTGCTCGATGGTGCGGTGGTGTCGGGGCTCTGTGATGTGGCGGCAGCGGGGCTCTGTGCTGTGTGAGAGCCCCGACACCACCGCACCACAGAGCACAGGAGGCTGCATTGGGACCGCTGCCACGGGACCGCCGCCACAGGATTTGTAAGTATATTGCGACCCCACAGTGCACAGCCACCCCACAGAGCACAGCCACCCCACAGAGCACAGCCACCCCACAGAGCACAACCACCCCACAGTGCACAACCACCCACAGAGCACAGCCACCCCACAGAGCACCCCTGCAACACAGAGCACAACCACCCCACAGAGCACAGCCACCCCACAGAGCACAACCACCCCACAGAGCACAGCCACCCCACAGAGCACAGCCACCCACAGTGCACAGCCACCCCACAAAGCACAGCCACCTCACAGTGCACAGCCACCCCACAGTGCACAGCCACCCCACAAAGCACAGCCACCCCACAGTGCGCAGCCACCCCACAGAGCACCCCTGCAACACAGAGCACCACCACCGCACAAGCCTGGACCACCGAACGACCCCTGTGACCACTCCTCTACCTGCGCTGATCCCTTCGCTGGTAAGCTGAATTCGGACTGTAAGACGGACCACGATTTGACACATTATTTTTTTTTCCCTATTTTCCTTCTGAAAATTTGGGGTGCGTCTTATGGTCCGGTGCGTCTTGTAATCCAAAAAATACGGTATGTGTATGTTTGATTTTTTTTTATTGTTTTATTTTGAATGGGGCGAAAGGTGCGTTATTTGAACGTTTAAATTTTTTTTTTTTTTTTTTAATGGGTGCTTCGTAACTCCACCAACGGCTGTTAGAGGCACATGTCTGCTGTTCAAAACAGCTGACATGTGCTGGAAAAGATGTGGGCACTCCGCCGGAGCACACATCAAAGGGAGGGTGTCCGACATAGGCATATTATTACGCCTGATGTCGGAAAGGGGTTAAGCATATAAAAAAAACAATAATATACAGTCAAAATGTCCTATATAAAATATTTCAAAGAAAGGAATGCAGATGAGGTTCTGCACTGCTGGTATTAAATGCAGGAGATAACAGAAATAAATTAATTGAAGGTAATTCTCAACGCGTTTCATAGTCGCACTGACTTCTTCCTCAGGAGACATTAGAGCAGCACCTTATCCGCATTCCTTTCTTTGTAGTTGACTACATTGGATTTTCCAACCGCAGGAGCAGCACAACAATCCCCATTAATAACACAATGCGTCTGGTTTATGGCCTATAGTGCTATCTTTTTAATTTCTAGTTCTATATAAATTATTGTCATACAACTCTACCATATGTAAAGTGCACAACACATAGTAAATGTGAATATAGTGATAAAAATTAGATGATACAGTGAAAAAAAAGATTAATTGGCATTAATTTAATGTAATAAACTGCTGGAACTCACCCATGATCGCCCCCCTAACAGAAACTTACCGAGCAAAGCTGACAGCATCCATCTTCCAGTTGCCTGATCATGGGACAAATTACATGACTACTATGCAATCTGCTCCTTATCTTATGTGTTATGAGAACAGCGCTCTCACCCCAAAAGCTAGAGAGACACATAACACAGCAATTATTTATTAAATATCCTCTCCTAGTGTATGCTCACCCATCCCCTGTAGACTGTGAGCCCTTGCGGGCAGGGTCCTCTCTCCTTCTGTACTTGTGTGTGCCTTGTACTGCTCATGTTTATTGTACTTGTCTGTATTCGCCCCTTCTCACATGTAAAGTGCCATGGAATAAATGGCGCTATAAAATGTATAATAATAATAATAATAAAAAATGTATAATAAAAAATACTTACATTGGGTTTTTCTGTTTTTGTGTTTCCATTTTATGCTCCCCTTCTTCCCAGAA
>JARQOD010000007.1:30087206-30167426 GCA_033576555.1 Oophaga sylvatica | reverse complement strand
GTTTGATTGCCGTATTCAGGGTCTGGCGTTCAGACGCCATAGATTGCGGGTGTCTCCCGCGAGGACATTAGCGCATGATCACGTTCTATGTTCGCTTAGCAGTCAACTGTGTACCTGGGTGCCTGACAGGACACAGAAGTTTGTCTCAGCGGCTCTGTGACGTAACAGGGTTCGCTTTCAACGCTAGACAGCGCCCTAGCATGTTTATTTTGCGACTCAGTGGTGTTAAGTGAGTTCGCACACATCGCCATATAGCGCTGCGGCACTCCTTCCAACGGCTCTGTGGAATAACAGAGTTCGCACATATTGTCACAGCGCGTTACGGCGTTTATTTTGGCGACTCTGCGGGATAACAGAGTTCGCTTCTTGCGCCATTTTACTAGCAGCAGGCTCCGCCTGCACGGTGGACCCCGGGCTGCAAACGCACATCTTTACATCATATATTTGGTGCGTTCCGCAGACCCTAACAATCTGTGGTGAGCACTTTGAACCCCCAAGTGCTTCACACAAGTTTATAATGCCCGAGCATGAAAATAAAAAATCCTATTTTTTTCCCACAAAAATTATCTTTTAGTCACCAATTTTTTATTTTCCCAAGGGTAACAGGAGAAATTGGACCACAAAAATTGTTGTCCAATTTGTCCTGAGTACGCTGATACCCCATACATGGGGGGAACCACTGTTTGGGCGCACGGCAGAGCTCGGAATGGAAGGAGCACCATTTGACTTTTTCCAACCAAAATTGGCTGGAATTGAGATTGGACGCCATGTTGCATTTGGAGAGCCCCTGATGTGCCTAAACAGTGGAAACCCCCACAAGTGACCCCATTTTGGAAACTAGACCCCCTTGGAACTTATCTAGATCTGTGGTGAGCAATTTGAACCCCCAAGTGCTTCACACATGTTTATAACGTAGAGCCGTAAAATTAAAAAATCATATTTTTTCCACAAAAATGATCTTTTCACCCCAATTTTTATTTTCCCAAGGGTAACAAGACCCAAAAGTAATTGTGCAATTTGTCCTGAGTACGCTGATACCCCATATGTGGGGGTAAACCACTGTTTGGGTGCATGGCAGAGCTCGGAAGGGAAGGAGCGCCGTTTGACTTTTTCAACACAGAAATGGCTGGACGCCATGTCGTATTTGGAGAGCTCCTGACGTGCCTAAACAGTGGAAACCGCCCACAAATGACACCATTTTGGAAACTAGACCCCTCAAGGAACTTATTTAGATGTGTGGTGGAACTTTGAACCCCCAGGTGTTTCACTAAAGTTTATAACGCCCGAGCATGAAAATAAAAAAATCATATTTTTTCCACAAACATGATCTTTTAGTCTCCAACTTTTTATTTTCCCAAGGGTAACAGGAGAAATTGGACCCCAAAAGTTGTTGTCCAATTTGTCCTGAGTATGCTGATACCCCATATGTGGGAGAAAACTACTGTATGGGCACACGTCAGGGCTCGGAATGGAAGTAGTGACATTTGGATTGCAGACTTTGATGGAATGGTCTGCGGGCATCATGTCGCATTTGGAGAGCCCCTGATGTGCCTAAACAGTGGAAACTCCCCACAAGTGACTCCATTTTGGAAAATAGACCCCAAGGAACTTATCTAGATGTGTGGTGAGCACTATGAAGCCCCAAGTGCTTCACAGAAGATTATAACGTACAGCCGTAAAACAAAAAAATCATTTTTTTTTACAAAAATTATATTTTCGCTCCCAATTTTTATTTTTCTAAGGGTAACAGAAGAAATTGGACCCAAGAGTTATTGTGCAATTTGTCCTAAATACGCTGATAACCCATATGTGGGGGTAAACTAATGTTTGGGCGCATGTTATTAGCTAGATATCAGGGGCACCACAGGTAATATTAAATTTATAACGTACAGCCATAAAAATAAAAAATCTTTTTTTTTTTTTACAAAAATGATTTTTTCGCCCTCAATATTTTATTTTCACAAGGGTAACAGGAGAAATTGGACCCCAAAAGTTGTTGTCCAATTTGTCCTGAGTACGCTGATACCAAATATGTGGGAGAAAACTACTGTATGGGCACACGTCGGGGCTCGGAAGGGAAGTAGTGACGTTTTGGATTGCAGACTTTGATGAAATGGTCTGCGGGCGTCATGTCGCATTTAGAGAGCCCCTGATTTGCCTAAACAGTGGAAACCCCCCACAAGTGACCCCATTTTGGAAAATAGACCCACAAGAAACTTATCTAGATGTGTGGTGAGCACTATGAAGCCCCAAGTGCTTCACAGAAGATTATAACGTACAGCCGTAAAACAAAAAAATCATTTTTTTTTACAAAAATTATATTTTCGCTCCCAATTTTTTATTTTTCTAAGGGTAACAGAAGAAATTGGACCCCAAGAGTTTTGTGCAATTTGTCCTAAATACGCTGATAACCCATATGTGGGGGTAAACTAATGTTTGGGCGCATGTTATTAGCTAGATATCGGGGGCACCACAGGTAATATTAAATTAGGATCCACCAAAAGCCAATGTATATGGAAACTTGCACAGAAAGAGAAAAGACATAGACTATTGTTATGTTTAGGTAGCTGAGGAGAAATAGCAAAAACGGTAATACACCAGAGAGGCTGGAACCTATTGGATTGCAGTAACCTGAACTAACCACACAACTAGAGGTAGCCGTGGAGCGTTCCTACGTTGATCCTAGACGCCTCGTCACAGCCTGAGAGATAACTACACCTAAAGGCAGAAAGATGAAAGCTATCTACCCCGGAGCAGATCCCCAAAGAAAATAGGAAGCCCCCAAACATGTAATGGCGGTTAGACAAGAAGAAAGCACGGACACAGACAGAAAATAGAATGAGCAAACGCTGGGGCCCAATCTGTCTAGACAGAAAGGTACAGGAAAGAATTCTGACTGCAATCCAACAAAAAACCCTAAAAAATACCAACACTTCTGATTGCCGAAAAACCTGAGATCACACGATCTCATCCACCTAAATCAGATCTCTGTTGTAACAAAACCAAGCCGCAGCCACTGAAAAAAACAGGAAAAAGCAAATGAACAAATAACAGTGGCTACAGATAAACTGAGAGGAGCACAGGCCCCAGGAGGGGACCCGGCTGACCTCCACAAAAGTGCAGAAAACTATGCAAAAAGCAAGCACAAAAAGAAAAGCAGAAAATATCTTATCTGAAAGCAGCAGATGCAGGCAAGACTCCAGCAAACTTCCAAATGAACCAGGAACCACAATTGAGACAAGAACAATTGATCACCGGCGACCATCAAGGGAGGGAACCTCCCTTATATCAGTCCAGTCAGTGATCCCAGATTGCCATTCTTCGCTGGAAGGTTCAGTACTGTCTGTAACCACCAGAGGGAGCCTCTGCTCAGAAACCATCTCTAGCACATTCACAACAGGCTATAGATGCAGGGGATCACCAATAATATACAAGAGATATATAATCAAACAAGTTTTTTTATTGAATACAAAAAGACACCAACAAACATATTAAAACATTGTTAAAAAATCACAAATGTGATATGACAAACAAACAAACATGTACAACAGCCCATAATGGAGCTTGTAGCCCTAAACCAGGTGCATGTGTGCAAAATGACCAACCAAAATTAGCTAATGCCCTACGCTAGACAGCATACCATAGAATATCCCCTGTATGAATAAGTGTCTAGGCTGGTACTTATCCTAAAGAATATACATTGCAAATAACCCACAAAGGAGAGATTCACCAATCATACCAGATACAGCATAATAGCTTACCAGGCTGCCCTGGACCTGAGTGTAATAATACATCAAGCCTGACAAATGTTAAAGACACAGAAGATATATCAGAGTCACAATCAGTGCCAAGGAAGACAATATAGCAATAAAAGGTATACAAATAAGGGCACAAAGGGAAAAGATACAAACAGAACACTGTCAAAGTGCAGCCAGAATAAAGGTGTATAAGGAGCACATGCAGATGGTCGGGCTATCAGAGACCCGACACGTGTCGCCACTAAATAGTGGCTTCGTCAGGGGCGCATGTTTGGGCGCATGGCAGAGCTCAGAAGGGAAGGAGCACCGTTTGACTTTTTCAACGCAGAATTGGCAGGAATTGAGATCAGACGCCATGTCACATTTGGAGAGCCCTGATGTGCCTAAACAGTGGAAACCCCCCAATTCTAACTCCAACCCTAACCCCAACACACCCCTAACCCTAGTCCCAACCCTAACCATAACCCTAACCACAAACCTAACCCTAACACACCCCTAACCCTAATCCCAACCCTAACCCTAATCCTAACTTTAGCCCCAACCCTAACCCTAACTTTAGGCGCAACCCTAATCCTAACCCTAATGGGAAAATGGAAATAAATATATTTTTTTAATTTTATTATTTTTCCCTAACTAAGGGGGTGATAAAGGGGGATAAAAGACGCTTTTTATTGCAAAAAATAGTTTTTGCATCACCACATTTAGAGAGCTATAATTTTTGCATATTTTGGCCCAGAGTCATGTGAGGTCTTATTTTTTGCGGTACGAGTTGACGTTTTTATTGGTACCATTTTTAAGCACGTAACATTTTTTGATCGCTTTTTATTTCGATTTTTGGGAGGTTAGAATGAACAAAATCAGCAATTCATGAATTTCTTTTGGGGGGGGCGTTAATACCGTTCCGCATGTGACAAAATTGATAAAGCAGTTTTATTCTTCGGGTTAGTATGATTACAGCGATACCTCATTTATATCATTTTTTTATGTTTTGGCGCTTTTATACAATGAAAACAATTTTATATAAAAAATAATTATTTTTGCATCTCATTATTCTGTAAGCTATAACTTTTATTTTTTCACAGATGATGCTGTATGGCGGCTCGTTTTTTGCGGGACAAGATGACGTTTTCAGCGGTACCATGTTAATTTATATCGGTCCTTTTGATCGCATGTTATTCCACTTTTTGTTCGGCGGTATGATGATAAAGCATTGATTTTTTGCTTTGCTTTTTTTTTTTGTTTTAAGGGGTTCACTAAAGGTGTTAACTAGTGGGACAGGTTTATAGGGCGGGTCGTTACGGACGTGGCGATACCAAATATGTGTACTTTTATTGTTTTGTTTTTTTATTTACATGAAGAAATGAATTTATTGGGGAATATTTTTTTTTTTTCCTTTATTTTGGAATTTTTTTTACACTTGTTCTACACTTGTTATTTTTATTTTTTTTACTTTTTTACTTTGTCCCAGAGTGGGACATTACAGTATAGGGTCAGATCGCTGGTCTCACAGTGAGCACAGCACCCTGTGAGACCAGCGATCTCACAGGCAGTGCTGCAGGCTTCCTCAGCACCTGCTCTCAGCAGGCACTGAAGAAGCCGCCTCCCTGCAGGACCCGGCGGCCATCTTGGATCCGGGGTCTTGCAGGGAGGAAGGCCACAGAACAGCGCGATCGCATCGCGCTGTTCTCAGGGTCTCAGGGGAGCACGCAGAGAGCCTCCTCCCTGCGCAATGCTCCCCTGTGCCCCCGGTACACCGCGATCATGTTTTATCGCTGTGTGCCAGGGGTTAATGTGCCGGGAGTGGTCCGTCACGGCTCCTGGCACATAGTGCCAGGTGTCAGCTATGATAATCAGCTGACACCCGGCCGCGATCGGCCGCGCTCCCCCCGTGAGCGCGTCCCATCGCTTCGACGTACTATCCCGTCCATGGTCAGATTGTCCCGGGTTTCATGGATGGGATAGTACATCGCATGGTAGAAAGGGGTTAATAATACCATTTTGGTGCAGATATGATCTTTTGATCACCTGTTATTGCATTTTAATGCAATGTTGCGGGGGACCAAAAAACATAATTCTGGCGTTTTGACTTTTTTTCTCATTACGCCGTTTAGCAGTCAGGTTAATTCTTTTTTTAAATTGATAGATCGGGTGATTCTGAAGGCGGCGATATCAAATACCGTATTTTTCAGACCATAAGACGCACTTCTTTCCCCAAAAATTTTGGGGGAAAATGGGGGTGCGTCTTATGGTCGCAATATACTTACAAATCCGGTGGCGGCGGTGGTCCCGATGCAGCCTCCCTGTGCTCGATGGTGCGGTGGTGTCGGGGCTCTGTGATGTGGCGGCAGCGGGGCTCTGTGCTGTGTGAGAGCCCCGACACCACCGCACCACAGAGCACAGGAGGCTGCATTGGGACCGCTGCCACGGGACCGCCGCCACAGGATTTGTAAGTATATTGCGACCCCACAGTGCACAGCCACACCCACAGAGCACAGCCACCCCACAGAGCACAGCCACCCCACAGAGCACAACCACCCCACAGTGCACAACCACCCCACAGAGCACAGCCACCCCACAGAGCACCCCTGCAACACAGAGCACAACCACCCCACAGAGCACAGCCACCCCACAGAGCACAACCACCCCACAGAGCACAGCCACCCCACAGAGCACAGCCACCCCACAGTGCACAGCCACCCCACAAAGCACAGCCACCTCACAGTGCACAGCCACCCACAGTGCACAGCCACCCCACAAAGCACAGCCACCCCACAGTGCGCAGCCACCCCACAGAGCACCCCTGCAACACAGAGCACCACCACCGCACAAGCCTGGACCACCGAACGACCCCTGTGACCACTCCTCTACCTGCGCTGATCCCTTCGCTGGTAAGCTGAATTCGGACTGTAAGACGGACCACGATTTGACACATTATTTTTTTTTCCCTATTTTCCTTCTGAAAATTTGGGGTGCGTCTTATGGTCCGGTGCGTCTTGTAATCCAAAAAATACGGTATGTGTATGTTTGATTTTTTTTTATTGTTTTATTTTGAATGGGGCGAAAGGTGCGTTATTTGAACGTTTAAATTTTTTTTTTTTTTTTTTAATGGGTGCTTCGTAACTCCACCAACGGCTGTTAGAGGCACATGTCTGCTGTTCAAAACAGCTGACATGTGCTGGAAAAGATGTGGGCACTCCGCCGGAGCACACATCAAAGGGAGGGTGTCCGACATAGGCATATTATTACGCCTGATGTCGGAAAGGGGTTAAGCATATAAAAAAAACAATAATATACAGTCAAAATGTCCTATATAAAATATTTCAAAGAAAGGAATGCAGATGAGGTTCTGCACTGCTGGTATTAAATGCAGGAGATAACAGAAATAAATTAATTGAAGGTAATTCTCAACGCGTTTCATAGTCGCACTGACTTCTTCCTCAGGAGACATTAGAGCAGCACCTTATCCGCATTCCTTTCTTTGTAGTTGACTACATTGGATTTTCCAACCGCAGGAGCAGCACAACAATCCCCATTAATAACACAATGCGTCTGGTTTATGGCCTATAGTGCTATCTTTTTAATTTCTAGTTCTATATAAATTATTGTCATACAACTCTACCATATGTAAAGTGCACAACACATAGTAAATGTGAATATAGTGATAAAAATTAGATGATACAGTGAAAAAAAAGATTAATTGGCATTAATTTAATGTAATAAACTGCTGGAACTCACCCATGATCGCCCCCCTAACAGAAACTTACCGAGCAAAGCTGACAGCATCCATCTTCCAGTTGCCTGATCATGGGACAAATTACATGACTACTATGCAATCTGCTCCTTATCTTATGTGTTATGAGAACAGCGCTCTCACCCCAAAAGCTAGAGAGACACATAACACAGCAATTATTTATTAAATATCCTCTCCTAGTGTATGCTCACCCATCCCCTGTAGACTGTGAGCCCTTGCGGGCAGGGTCCTCTCTCCTTCTGTACTTGTGTGTGCCTTGTACTGCTCATGTTTATTGTACTTGTCTGTATTCGCCCCTTCTCACATGTAAAGTGCCATGGAATAAATGGCGCTATAAAATGTATAATAATAATAATAATAAAAAATGTATAATAAAAAATACTTACATTGGGTTTTTCTGTTTTTGTGTTTCCATTTTATGCTCCCCTTCTTCCCAGAACCATAACTTTTTTATTTTGCCGTAAGTATGGCCATTTCAGGGCTTGCTTTTTGTGGGACAAGTTTTACTTTTGAACGAAACCATTGGTTTTACCATATTTCGCACTGGAAAACGGGAAAAAAATTCAAAGTGTGGTGAAATTGCAAAAAAGTGCAATTCCACAATTTTTTTTTTTACCATGTTCACTAAATGCAAAAACTGACCTGTCATTATGACTCCCCAGGTCATTACCAGTTTGAAGATACCAAACACGTATAGGCTCTTTTTTATTTGAGTGGTTATGTTTTGATCTCCCATTATTGCATTTTAATAAAAAAAAAACAATGTAATTCTGGCATTTTGATTTTTTTTCTCACTATGCCATTTACTGATCGGATTCACTCTGTTTACACTGTGTTCCAAATTATTATGCAAAAATTGTTTAGGAGTGATAAGGTAAGAATTTTTTTGTTTGTCAGTTAAACTCATTGATGGTGATGTGTGTCAGGGCTCTTTATATCACTGTAAGCAATTGCAGACACCTGTGCTAATTAGTTTGTGTCCAGCAGTGTCCAATGAAAGGCAAGACTACTTAAGAAGGCTGTCCCATATTATTAAGCAGCCTACATTTTCTGCCAAAATGGGAAAGAAAAAGGATGTGTCGGCTGCTGAGAAGCAACAAATTGTGGAGTGTTTAGGTCAAGGCATGACTACAATCAACATTGCCAAGACACTTCATCGTGATCATCGCACAATCAAGAAGTATGTAGCTGATTCACAGTACACACGTGTGCGTGCTGATAAGGGAAAATTGAGGACTCTTTCCTACAGGCAATTACATCAGGTTAAAAGAGCAGCGACAAAAAAGCCTTGTCATAGTAGCAGACAAGTTTTTGAAGCTGCTGGTGCCTCCAACGTCCCCCGAACAACAAGATGCAGGGTCCTTCAGAGGTTTGCAGCTGTGTGTAAGCCATCCTGTCGACCTCCTCTATCCACTGCACACAAGCAGAAACGGCTCCAGTGGACCAAACAATACATGAAGACTGACTTCAAAACTGTTTTGTTCACCGATGAGTGCCGTGCAACGCTCGATGGTCCAGATGGATGGAGTGGAGGATGGCATGTTGATGGACACCCCATGCAAACACGACTACGGCGCCAACAAGGAGGAGGTGGAGTAATGTTTTGGGCTGGAATCATGGGGAGAGAGATTGTCGGCCCCTTTAGGATCCCTGAAGGGGTAAAGATGAACTCCATAGTGTATGTTGAGTTTCTCAAGCAGCACTTCCTGCCATGGTTCAAGAAGAAGAACCGTGCATTCCGCAGCAAGATCATTTTCATGCATTATAATGCACCGTCTCATGCTGCACATAACACATCTGCATCTCTGGCTGCTATGGGCATAAAAGGGGACAAACTTATGGTGTGGCCCCCATGCTCCCCTGACCTCAACCCCATTGAGAACCTCTGGAGCATCATCAAAAGGAGTGTCTATGATGGCGGGAGGCAGTTCACATCTAAGCAACAGCTCTGGGAGGGTATTCTGTCCTCATGCAAAACAATTGAAGCAGAAACCATCCAAAACCTGACAAATTCAATGGACGAGAGAGTTCAGAAGCTCCTTTCGAACAAGGGGTCCTATGTGCAAATGTAACATCACCTAGAATAAAGTTTTGAGTTGAAAACTCTTTGACTTCAGTTTGTAAGAACCTGCTAATGCTTATAATTTCAAAAATGACCATTTTTTTGTTCTTTATTAAAATGAAAAGGTAGAAAACTCTGCTGTGCATAATAATTTGGAACATGCATTTTGAGTGCAGTTTGAGTGTTTTATTTTTTTCAAAATATACTGTTATCATAGGCAGTTTGTACAAAAACCTTTCAATTGTACTCTAATAGTTATTTGACTGGAAAATTACAATGACGGCAATTCATATAGGTAATTTGGGAAAATCTGAGAAAATATTATTTGCATAATAATTTGGAACACAGTGTATATATTGATAGATTCGGCGATACTGAACGTGGCGATGCCAAATATGTGTATTTTTTTATTGTTTTATTTTGAATGGGGCAAAAGGGGTTGATTTTCACTTAGATATTTTTTTATATTTTTAAAACCTTTCTTTTTATTTTTACTGGCTTCAATTGTCTCCATGGGAGACTAAAAGCTGCTATCCTGTGCTACACATAGCACATATGAGCGCTGGCCACATGAAGGCGCCTATAGCTATCCGGGAATGACAACTACAAAGGTCTCTTGCAGACCCTGGATTGTCATGCCAGCCCATCGGCGACCCGTAGTTATGTGATACGGGCACCGATGGGCGGAGCTAATGACACGCTTCCGACGCTATCATGCTAAATGCTGCTGTCAGAGTTAACAGCCGCGGGTGCATCGCAATTTCATCTGCATCTGTTAGGGGCACATGACTGCTGATGAAATCAGCTGACATGTTGACGGAAATGTTGCAGGCTCATCGCTTAAGCCCGCATCAAACAGAGAGGTGACCTATAACGTACCTATACCTCATAGGTCATAAAGGGATTAATGCAGATAAAAAAAGTCCACAATGTTCAATCAAGAAAAACTGAACTTATTAGTGGCTGTTGGGCAAATTTCCACCAAGGTGCATCTCAGTCTAAAAACATAGCTAATGTATGTAGTCATGGCAACCTCAAATTCAAACCCTTGCTGTCATGGTTCCAGATCCGCTGATCTACAGGGCTTCATGTTTTTTTTCTATTGTCTCCCAATCTCCTCCACGTTTTGTTGGTGGGACATTATATCTATAATCTGATATCTTGTGACCTGTCTCAAAATGGTGTCTTTGTACAGGTAATATTTTAGTGTGGATGCTTCATTTAAGCTTATTGATATGAATTATGGATTAGTAATGGTTTATCTCACACACTGTAAACCTCATGGGCATTGGAATATGAAGACAACATACTCCGTTTTGCAAGTAAAAAAAAAATGGAATATTACATTCTTCAACGCTGAAATTGCAACATCAAGAAGGAAAGTGAACCAAGAGCCATTTTTCAACACGACGACACCAGACCAAATGGTTCTTGTGGTACTGTGGGCAAGAACACAATAGTATCAGTCACACCCTTACACCTGCGTGACGTAAATATGTTACCATGGCCTGCAGAATCTTCAGACTTGTCCCCCCATCAATCACATCTGGGACGTCATTGGTCGGAAATCGCAATGGGAGCTGCCAGCAGCGGATCTTGATGATTTGCCCAAGTGCATTTAGCGTGGCAGAACACTCCTCAGACAACCATTAATAACCTCATTGATAGCAGCCATCTATCCAAGTGTGGGGAATTCTGCATGTGATGTTGAATAATTCAAGATGTTTTGAAAGATGCAGTTTCCATTTTTTTTATAATTTTCATATAATTAACATGTCTATCCAATCTGTGACTTATTTAATGTCACACTAATCTAGATGTCATCAGGCTGAATCGTCACTGTTGGCCTCACCTATTTTGGGCTTGGGCATTTTCATATCCAATTTTTTTTGGGAGTGCAGCTGCTATTTTTCAGTTTTATGTGATAGATAATGTAGTGCTAAAATAACTTACTTTTGAGCTGCCACAGCGCTAATGGCTGCTAAATAAGCCGTCTTTACGATTTTGCCACCGAATGCCCCCCTATTCTCTTCACATGGCAGTTTACGCGGTTAAAAGGTATTCCAAGAGATCTTGCAACTAGGCCCTTTTTAGGAAAAATTATTAAAATTAGACAAAAAAATGGTATTACAATTAGAAATAATGTGTTTTACTTTCCTCTTTAATCAATTGTATGGTTATATACAGTAGAACTTTGAAATGTAGCAAAACATTTATTGGGACATCTTTTTAATTGCTGATAATTCCTTATGAATGCTGATCACATTGCTGTATAAATGATATGCCTCCGCATCATTAACCCTTTCCAATCCATTTTTTTTCCTGATTTTTCAAACCACGTGAACTGCAGAGATACAGAAAGAGTATGACCTGCACTATCTGCTGGCTAAAGTCGGTACTAATCAGAACGAATGCACCAAAAAATTTGTCAGACGTCTTCCGACATTGGAATTGAACAGGAAAATCATAATGTCCAACAAGGTCAGATGTTGGATTGAAAAGGGTTAAAACTGGTGTTTTTTCATGGAAGTGCTGGAATAAGATGCGCCAAATTCATTAAGAGGCACTCGCCACTTAATGAATTCGGTTCACCTTATCAGTCGAGTGCGTCTTTGTGCGTCTCACCAGAAATATTACTTCATTCAGGAACTGACAAAAAACATTTCTGACATAAGAAACTATGGCACTTTGGAAGAATATGACGGGTGGGCATAGGCACACCCTGACTCCTCCCCAGCTGCCCCCATTTTGGCGGAGAGGCCCAAAACTGGCTTGAAAATGTCAAAATCTGTTAAATTTTTGTGTAACTCGTGTTGTGCTTAAGTTTTTTTAAACTGTTTTATGCAAACTGGCATAACCAATTTGTTCAGTTGGGGCCTTTAAGAGATGTGGCACCTTCACGGATCAGCTGCTACACCTGCCAGGAACAGACAAAACCTAATATAGAAAACATGAGCAAATGCCCTATGATAAATAAGTAAATAAATAGTGGTACTACATGTAAATAACATAGGGTACATAGTTAGCACTGTTTTGATAAAAAAAAGTCTAAAAGCCATCCCACCTCAACGAGGTGAGCCCAATCGGGATGGTCTTATTTCTGCTATTAAACCTCACCATGTGTCAGCAGACCTCAATATAGATAGCAGTATAGCAGAGTCCAGACCAGACTGTCCAGACACCTGACCGTGGGAAGCTATATAGACAAAAATCCCAACCAAAAAGGGGAAGTCACACCCCTGTTTGTATAAAGTACAAAAAACTAAAGCAAAACCAAATAAATATAAGTATATAAGTGCAATGTGTAGGTACATATTCACACTGTGGCCACCTAAAACAAGCAAAACCTAAGATAAAAACAAAATGCGCAAATACCCTACAGTAAGTAAATAAATAATACTTGAAAATACTCCTTTTGTTTTTATCTTAGGTTTTGTCTGTTAGGTGGCCACAGTAAGCACCTACACATTGCACCAATGCCAACATATGTTCCAGCTCATTTCTTTGGTTTTACCCGCAAGTAACAGCCAGATGTAAAAAGTGTATGGAGTGGAACAGCACAACTCTGTCCAAGGTTTTGTGGCTGCTGCCGGATACTTCATATCGGCTCCTATTGAAGAGAATAGCAGCCACTAAACAGTAGGTAGAGCTGTGCTTGTCTGGCTCTGTTCACTGCTTACATCTAGCCATTTCTGATGATGATGTCCACTGATCTGTGGTAGCGCTGAATGTCAGACCCCCACTGATCTTTATATTAATTACCTATCCTCTGCATAGGTATAAAAGTATTGGAGTACCCCTTTAAATCATGAGAGTGCAGTCCTCTGTCCTCTGTTGACTTACCTGCATGTATGTAGGATCCTGTGAGGCTGCGTAGATTTCTATTTCCTGTCCTTCTTTGGTGGGGATAACTCGGATGCTTTGGGTCTCCATGTAAAAATGTTCCTGTCCTCCGATATGTATTCTCTCCTATTCGAAAAGTAAAAAAATAGGTTGGTATTTTGTGTTTTAATATTTTTACTCTCTATATATTCACATAAGTGTCTGGAATATCGTCATTTTTTTGGTTTCGGTTACTAATGCATTTGTGCTACGTTTTATTCTGGCAAATATGCGCTTGACCTGATATGCACTTAGAAATGTTGTTTGCTCACAAGGAGATAACAAAATTATTACATTTTCATTAGTCTATGATAAGGGTCACCAATAAATTCAAAGCGGTTTTAATCAATAGAGTTTGGAATAATAATAAGATTCACAATTGGATGCGTTTAAATAAAATGTTCCTGTGCTGAGATAATCTTATAAATGTGCCCCTGCTGTGTACTGTGTAATGGCTGTGTCTAACCGTAAAGGTACATGGTCTGATCATTCTAACAGCAGGGCTCCTGTGCTCCTTGTCATGAGAGTTCTTGTCGCCCCTCTCCCTGCCACTGTGATCGTTGTGATTGGCTGTTCAATTCTGAACAGACAATCACAGTAATTTTAGTGTTTCAGGCAATGAAATTGACATTTTCAGGCAATGAAATTGCTGTAACAACACTGATCATAGGCAGGGGTCTAGCAAATAGCAACACCAGCGTCATCAGGCCCAGCAATGATTGGTGCGATCGGACGATGATGTCGACCACACCAATCACAGTGCAGAGACGCTGTCTAAACTCACAATGACTGCTCTGCACTACCTCAATCTGACTTGGGGATGTTGCAGAGCGGTCATTGTGTCATTCTGTAGTGCTGTGCTTGGCCTTTGGTGCCACATACTTTTTCAAACCTCTGCCATCACTTCTGCTGGTGCTACTGCTGTTCCTAAAAGAAGATATTACTGATCCATTCCTGATCCTGATTTTTTATAATCTACCCCAAATCCCCTCCACTCTTTTCCAACCTCTCCTTAACCCCTACCACACTCCCTTCTGCTCCGAGCACTAATTAGTACTTCATCGCTCGTTTTCTGGCAGTTTTTTCTTGTTCCTGCTTCCTGCAACCGCTGAGTGATGATCAGTAACGCAAATCACTGATTGGCACAAATGCTTGCTTTTTTTCTAGAACTTTCCCCCCTATTTTTTCTCCCCTTCTTCACACCAACTCTGTTTGTGCATATTGCAGCTGCCAAGCACTGACAGTGACGCAAATCACTGATCGCCATCTGTGCTCGCTTTTTTCTAGGAAAAAAAAATAAAAAAATAATAATTTTGATTAGTTGATAGGACTAGATTAGGGACAGTAAAAACATATTGTAGTAATCGGCGTATCCTACAGTATTTTTTCTGAGTATAGTCAGGGTTAGTGTCAGATAGCAATGCAGAAAAAAAGAATCACATCCCTGGGTGCATCCTACAGTCGTTGAGCGCTGATCATTGACACACATCACTGATCATCATACAGTTGTTTTTTTGTATAAAAAAATAAAAAATTATTTAAATTAGTTGATAGGACTAGATTAGGGACAGTGAATAATACTGTAGTAATAAGCGTCTACTACAATATTTGTTTACTGATTATAGTCAGGGTTAGTGTCAAATAGTTGCGGGTAATCAGTAATTTTTATTTTACTGATGTCCGTTTAGTAAGTTTGTTTTGCCAAATTTTTATATTCTTTTTACTTTATTTTTAGCTTTTTCTTTCTAGATTTTTTTTCTTTTTTCTCTTTCAAATAAAAAAAGTTTACACCAAACACTCACATACACACACCTGAATTAAATTTGGCATGCACACACACATACCACATACATGAAAAAATGTCCCGCTTGTCCCAATCACAGTATTCAGCAGAGAAAGCATACACCTTCCTTGCCTCCAACACTCATAGTGAGGGAGAAGATGCCACCTTACTTTACTTTTCATCCTTCTCCTCCTTAAGTGATACCGATCCACCACGCAGTTGCCCCAGGATAGAAAAAGAACCAGCACCCACCTTTAGTGACCCCATATGGACCTCACTCCCCAAAGATTATGAGCCACAGATTCCTGTGAGACTATGCGGATCTTACTGTGAGTTTTTCATATACTGGTCTCTCCAGTCTTTTTATGCATCTTTTATTCATATCCAGTTTTTATATTTGTCTTTTTACAAATAAAACCATTTGCAGTTCATATGGTGAGTGTGATTTTTAGTTATTATTATCACAGACACATGTTGGCAAGGTACAGTGAATTTTGTTGGTTTATATATGTTATATAAAAGTTAAAATCACAACTCAAAATACATTGTTACAAATGTGGAATAATGTTATTAACATAATTGATTAATATACCTTCAAGTATGTGGTCTGCGGTTTTGAAAGCCTCGTCAACATCACCATGATGTAATTTCTTATCCGGTTCAAAAAAGGAATCATGTTTTATTGCATCCTATAATAAAGAGCAGAGGCAGACGAGATGAGATAGTTAATACTGTGTCTTAGACCAAACTCAGATGTCTGTTTATCTTCTCATATGTGAAAAAGTAACCATCTTTTTAGTGTGTTGGATTGATCTTGGTCAGTGTGTCAGTTTTACAACTGATGTGTTATTCATTTTACTCATATGAATACAAAAATTATAGAAGTTTTTCAAAGTTTCTTTTAACTGCTCAGTGAAGTACGGATGGCATATTGACGATATTCTTGTAGCATCTAAGTGCTATTTGTATTCACTTAAATGAGCACCATAAGCAGGATCTCAATCTAGATACTAAATTACATATCATTTTTAAAGGTAATTTGTTACCTTTTTTGTCTTTAAATAAGTTGTCACTCTGTGTGACTGCAGGCTCACAAATTGTGAGTAATTGTGAGTATTTGAGCAAAATATTACAGTTTGCACATCTGTAGAAAATTTCTCCAATTCTTATAAAACTTTGCTTAGTAACTAATTAATTGCTTTAATCTCCATACCAGGTGGAAATGGCTGGTTGCCAAAGAGTGGCACGGCCAAGTAGATAATCTATAATGTTTTACTTGATCATCTAGAGTAAAAAAAGGTTAATATTGTAGGACTAAGAACTGTTGGAATAAGGTAAGCAAGTTCTCTATATGCTGCATATTTTAGTAAGCATTTGGATATTTTCAGAATAAAATATAATAAACATTTTTACCTCAATAGTGAAAATCACTGGTGTTATATCTTCATAGACAATTTTCACCTTTTTGGCGGCTTGTTTTGCACGCTCTGGTTTGTCAGCCACAACAGCACAGATAATGTAGCCGACACATAGCACCTTTAGAAATAAAAATAGAACGGAATTGTAATTTTCTCTTAGGAATCATGAAATTTCTGCTAGGTTTAAATAACCTTAGCTATATATGAAACAGACAGGTAAAATATAATTTAATAAAAAATTGTACATCAGACTTTTGCTGGGAATACTGGTTCTTTTTTTGCACTCCAGGATCTACCCCTCGAATTTTCCTTTGTTTAAAATTTTAAAGAAGCCCTCCTCCTCCCATCAAAGTTTTTATCCTCGCAATATATTGCAATCATCATGTTACGGTACATAGCGCTTACTTACAACTGCTCATTTTGTCTTTCCGCCCAGCTAATTCTTCTCTTTTCTCTGCTCTATGCAGAAACAGAAAGTATCTTTTTCCTGCATGAATCATTCCCCTCTTCATCTCCTGACCCAGATGCTTCCTTATCCTCCTATCAGGGACGTTTGCAGTGACTTATGACTCACACAGGGAAAATTTACCTCCTTTTTCTATGTAACACAGGTAATTGGATGCAGCGACACAGAGGCACAGAGCAAAGGTTAACAGGGGTAACAGTGGTCTGATTTAATGATTACAGTGAGGAATCTCCTCACAGGGAGCAACAGGGGATAAAACAGATCTTAAGCTAAGAACTTCAAAAGAAAGGGGAAACTTAAGGCGAAAGCTTATGCGTGTGTCTTCTTCACTTAGCGTGAGTCCGATGCTTGTCACTTCCTCCGGGATGAAAGCTGGATGCCGGCTGAGGCTGGTGCTGAGGACTTCAGGCTTCCTCACCTAACAGATCAGTCTTCTCTCTTCTGGTGGCAATGGGCGGTCACCAGTCTGACCCGTTGAGCCCCTAGTCCATCACGCTGCTCTCTGCAGCCAGGAGCCTTTTTGCAACAATCTCCTGCTCGGCGTGCTCTGCAGCCAGGAGTCTCACACAACAATCTCCCGCTCGGAGTGCTCTGCCCTGCACGCCCGGCGAAGCTCCCCAGTCCTTCCTGCAGTTGTCCTTTTTTGCTACCACGCGGACTAACCCTACTCGTGGTGCACAGCAGGTCTGCCCTCTCGCTTCCCTCGGACGGGAACTTCCTCATGCTTCCCGCGCAGAAAACCCTTATCCCTCTCTGGCTTACCACGCCCCCTATGCGGTTAATGGGTCCCCTCCATCTTCAATTTCATTCCCCACTGCAATAAGAGGATCAGCATCAGCAGTTCCGGACCCAGTGCCCTGTCAGCACTCACAGCCCGGTCTTCTTCCTTACACCCCAGTTCTCCTTTAACTCACCATTCCACGGGCAAGAGCTCGAGAACTCCTTGAATGATTCATTGCCAGATGAATTGATCTTATTCATAACGGGTGGGGGGTACTCCAGCTGTTGTTCGCTCGGATCGGCGTAATCCAGGTTGACTGATGGGAGGTGAGGAGCTACTTTGATCCGATGAGTCTGCCGCGCCTGTTGCTTCAAGCATTGGCACCTCCGTACTCACTTCCCTGGGGGTGGTAGGCAGTGAACATTTGAAATCTGGGGGGCGAAGCCGGCATTTCCTCTTCGTTGAAGTCGAGAACTGTCGAAGTGGGCACCTTGGTGGTTTCTGCCGATTCTTCTCCATCCTCAGGCACTTCAGAGAGGCAGGGCCACAACATGATGCGGTGAACTACCCAGGTAGGCGCTCCTTCTACCCGTTCAGGTTGGACTTCATACACCGGCCCATCAGAACCAACTCGTCATGTCACTCGATGCGGTGTCCACTCCCATCCTCGGGGCTGCTTGTTCCGGACCAACACTCGGTCCCCTGATCTCAGAGCTCTCCCACGAATAGGTGCCACTTCATGATGCTTGAGTTCTTGAAACTTTGTCTGCACCAGCCGGCGTAGGGTCTGCAGTCGATGTCGGTGCTCCCAGACCCAAGAAGATGCCCCCGTACATGGGTAGTCCTCTTATGGATCCAGCTCAGTGATCTCTCGCCCCTTTCGCCTGAACAGCAAGGTATAAGGAGTGAACACGTCATACTGTGTACTCGATTGTACACCCACACCAACTCAGCCACGAACTCAGGCAATCGTATCTTCCTCTAGCATGCGAAGCATCTGAATCAGCGTTCGATAGAAGTGTTAACAGGCCCCATTCCCCTGAGCGTGGTAAGGGGTAGTTCTCGAATTCTTAATCTGGTATAAATGGTGCAACTCTTCCATCCCTCGACCTTGGAAGCAGGCGCCTTGATCGGAGTGAATCCTCTTTGGGCAACCATACACACGGATGAAATCCCGGCAGATGGCCTATGCAACTGATTCAGCGGTCTGGTCTCGGGTCAGAGTCACTACAGTATACTTTGTGAAATGGTCGGTCATTGCCAGACAATGTTCATACCCGAGATGTTCCAGGCCTACAGTTAGGTAATCGATCATTAGTACCTCCAAGGGGGCAGAAGTCACGATGGTCTGTAGCGGAACTCTCTGTTCTGGGGGTTTGGCTTTTTCACAGCTCTGACATTTTTGGCAAGCCTCCTACCCACAGCCCTCAATCATGGGTGATACACCAGCTTCTGCAACCACTGAAACGTCTTCTCCGGACCGAAGTGAGACCCTCTCTCATGGGCCTCCTTAGCCACTACTCTGATCAACTTTTCCGGGAGTACTACTTGCCAAGTGACCCCCAATTTTGCCGCAGCTGTGCTCTCTGGTATAGCAATCCATCTTCCAACTGGAGCCTCTCTTACTGCCTCAGAATTGGCAGGGCTCCTGCAGACAAAGCGTCGCTCTCTCGCCGGTTGGAAAGTTGCTTCAGGGCCACCCACTGTCGCAGGTGGGCAATTTCCTTATCTGCCTGTTGAAGTCACACCCAGTTGTCCTGGGGCCATCCCAACACCTGCTCTCCAGACGCCTCTCCGATCTGTCCCTGCGTCTCCACCAACGATTTGGCAAAGTCCCGGAAACCAGGAATCTCTTCTGCCTCCAGCTCTTTATCTCGGTCACGTTTGTCATGAGTCACCCTCGAGAGAGCATCAACATGGGTGTTCTCAGCCCTGGCCCGGTGGGCGATCTTGTACCGATACTTTGCTATAAGGGCCACCCATCATTGTTCTAATGACCCCAACTTGACCTTTTCCATATGGGCCAGGGGGTTATTATCTGTCCGCACCAGACTTCTGACCCAGACAAGTATTCTGCGAACTTCTCAGTCATCGCCCACACCAACTCTAGCAGTTCCAACTTGAAGGAGCTATAATTGTCTGGCTTCTGCTCTGAGTTGTGAAGAGACCGACTCGCGTAGACTATCACTCGTTCCTTTCCTTCCTGCATCTGTGATAGAACTGCCCCCAGTCCATGTAAGCTTCCATCCGTGTGAAGAATAAAGGGCTGTGAGATATTCGCATAGTAATGAAATTTCCATCTCCAAAAAGCTTGTCGGCAGAGGGAAGCATGAAGTGCTCAAAAAGTTCCTGGTAGACGGCCGCGCTGGCAGTGGACCTACACCAGCAGATGACGTGTTCCATAAACCATCATTAATTGTGGATACTTCCCGCTAGACCTTGGAAATCAAGGTCCCAGAGTCTGGAGGAAGAGTGGAGAGGCAGACATTCCAAGCTGCTTGAGGTCTAGTGTGAAGTTTCCACAGTCAGTGATGGTTTGGGGAGCTATGTCATCTGCTGGTATAGGTCCACTGTGTTTTATCAAGGCCAAAGTCAGCACAGCGGTCTATCAGGAAATTTTTAGAGCACTTCATGCTTTCCTCTGCCGACAAGCTGTCACGCTGTATAGCAGATATATTTATATGTGATGACAGTAATCTATATCAAAAGGGCAACATACAATATAACATGCGCATAGATATATGATAACATAGAATTACCTGACAGAAAGTCCAGTGGGTCAATACGGAATCCGTTATACGCTGTCTCCGGCTAGAGGGTGACCGGGTCTATGCTGACCCTAAACTGGGGTCCTAACTAATCCCTCTACCTGGAGGTACTGTTAAAGGTACAGAGGTCCAGGCCACCAGCGTAAACCCTGTCTCCTATCAATCCCTGCCAACTGTAATCTAGTCCTAAGAAGGACCCTGATTACCACCAAAGGGAATGAACAGGTAACGGTTAATGAACAGAAAGACATACAAGAAAGACAAGAAATAAAGTAAATAAAGTCTTACATACAACACTCACACACAGTAGGAACACCTAAGGTCTCAGAGATAAACTATAAGCTGTAAGAGTAAAAACAACTAAGGAGCTCTTAGCTTAAGTATTCTCAGAACCGATCCAGTCTGCTAGACTACATGAATACTTTCACCGGCATCTAACACCCAGACTGGCAGCTATATAAAGGAAGCTAATTAGAACATAATCAAAAGCAGCCGGGCGAGGCTGGACCTAGTCTTAGCAAAGAGCTAGGTAAAATTAACTCCCTCATTACCAAACACAAAGAAACAGCAACTCAGCTGTGAGAAGTCAGAGTGTGTAATCGCGACGATCCTCGTGGCGATACACCCATGACAGTACCCCCCCCTCTACGAGGGGACTCCGGACCCTCAGGGCCAGGTCTGCCCGGGTGAGTTGTGTGAAAGGTCTGAACCAATCGATCTGCGTTAACATCAGACGCAGGGACCCACGTCCTCTCCACAGGACCATACCCCCTCCAATGAACCAAGTACTGAAGGGATCGGCGACTGAGACGTGAGTCAATGATTTTCGACCCATGAAATTCCACGTTATCATTGACCACCACTGAAGGAGGAGGTAGAGGTGACGGTATGACTGGTGCCACATACTTTTTAAGTAATGACTTGTGAAACACATTATGAATTTTAAACGTAGGAGGGAGGTCCAGACGAAATGCCACAGGATTAATTATGGAACTGATCCTGTACGGCCCGATGAATCTGGGACCCAACCTCCAGGAGGAAACTTTAAGTTTTATATTCCTGGTAGACAACCAAACCAGATCGTTCACCTTCAGATCTAGACCAGAAACTCTCCCCCTATCAGCCATCCGTTTGTAACGGTTCCCCGTAACCTTCAGTCTTAACCGATCTGGAACTATCAGTCTCCCTGGAAGTCCCACAGGGGCGTCCCCCTGAGCCCCCAATACCTCCCCCTCAAGCTCAGAGCATACAGCTGACACTACAACTCCCTCCTGAGGAATAGGAACCGGATCATCCGTCTTCCCGGCCCCTGGGAAAGTACGAGATAAGGCATCAGGAAGCAACTTTATTGAGCAGTCATATGCGCGATGAGGAGGTAACTCTTTACACCCCTCCTCTGAGAACATCTCCCCAAAGTCCTCCAGAAAAGGAGACAAAGTCCTAGGCACAACCGCACCAATGACCGTGCTCATGCAGTTATTCCTGCAAAATTCACCCCACTGGCTTATCTTTCCGGATTGCCAATCAATCACTGGGTTATGTTTAGCCAACCAAGGAAGTCCCAACACAATAGGAGTAGGTAGACCCTCCAACACATAACAAGACAATTGCTCTTTATGTATTGCCCCTACTCGAAGATCTATGTTATGAACCGCTTGTACCAAGCTACCTTGACCGAGAGGTCTAGAATCAATAGAGACTATAGGGACCGGTTTGGCCAATACACTCAGTTGCATACCATGCACCTGGGCAAACCGGGCGTCCACCAGATTAGCCCCGGACCCACTATCAAGAAAAACAGAAATCCTCTCAGTTCTAGTACCAATCACCACCTCCGCAGGCACGAGAAACTGAGAGGGATTAGGGACGAAATACACACTCCCAGGTTAACTCCTTTGCTCAAAGAGGCCCGGGATGGACACCCCCCAACAAAATGTCCCTCTCTCCCGCAAAAGAAACACCTTCTAGTCTTGCGGTGCACAGACCAGGGGAACCTCAGTATAAGGGACTTGAGTAGTAGGTGGAGTCATCACGGGAGGCGGAGTTACCTCGCGTCTTCCCCGAATTCGTCTATCAATGCGAATAGCGAGGGCCATAGCAGCCTCCAGTGATGGAGGAGAATCATACTGAGCCAACACATCTTTTAATTTGTCAGACAACCCTTGACAAAACTGGCTCCTAAGAGCTGGGTCATTCACTGAGTATCTGTTGCCCATCTACGGAACTCAGAAGAATATTCCTCCGCTGGACGATTTCCTTGCCGTATTTTACGTAACTTTGTTTCAGCAAGGGAAACTCGATCCGGATCATCATATACCAGACCCAGGGCAGTAAAAAATCGATCCACTGACTGGAGATCTGGGGAGCCTGGAGGAATAGAGAACGCCCAAGATTGAGGGTCCCCTTGTAAGAGCGAGATAACAATTCCCCCCCTCTGCTCTTCACTCCCAGATGACCGAGGCCGCAGCCGAAAGTACAATTTACATGCCTCCCGGAAAGTAAAAAATTTGTCCCGCCCACCAGTGAACCTGTCCGGGAGAGCAACCTTAGGTTCAGATCTGGTTTGCTCCGGGGGGAACAAAACCTTGGACTTAATGTCTGCAAACTCCATGGACAACCCCTGCAACTGCCGGGCCAGCTGGGCTACTGGATCCATGACAGCTGGAGAGAATCTTTAGTATGGCCGGTGAAAATGTCACGCTGTATAGCAGATATATTTATATGTGATGACAGTAATCTATATCAAAAGGGCAACATACAATATAACATGCGCATAGATATATGATAACATAGAATTACCTGACAGAAAGTCCAGTGGGTCAATACGGAATCCGTTATACGCTGTCTCCGGCTAGAGGGTGACCGGGTCTATGCTGACCCTAAACTGGGGTCCTAACTAATCCCTCTACCTGGAGGTACTGTTAAAGGTACAGAGGTCCAGGCCACCAGCGTAAACCCTGTCTCCTATCAATCCCTGCCAACTGTAATCTAGTCCTAAGAAGGACCCTGATTACCACCAAAGGGAATGAACAGGTAACGGTTAATGAACAGAAAGACATACAAGAAAGACAAGAAATAAAGTAAATAAAGTCTTACATACAACACTCACACACAGTAGGAACACCTAAGGTCTCAGAGATAAACTATAAGCTGTAAGAGTAAAAACAACTAAGGAGCTCTTAGCTTAAGTATTCTCAGAACCGATCCAGTCTGCTAGACTACATGAATACTTTCACCGGCATCTAACACCCAGACTGGCAGCTATATAAAGGAAGCTAATTAGAACATAATCAAAAGCAGCCGGGCGAGGCTGGACCTAGTCTTAGCAAAGAGCTAGGTAAAATTAACTCCCTCATTACCAAACACAAAGAAACAGCAACTCAGCTGTGAGAAGTCAGAGTGTGTAATCGCGACGATCCTCGTGGCGATACACCCATGACACAAGCTTTTTGGAGATGGAAATTTCATTCTCCAGCAGGACTTGGCACCTGTCAACACGGCCAAAAGTACCAATACCTGGTTTAAAAACAACAGCATCACTGTGTTTGATTGGCCGGCAAACTCACCTGACCATAACCCCCATAGATTGTATTGTCAAGAAGAAGATGAGCGACACCAAACCCAACAATGCGCAATGAGCTATAGGCTGCTATCAAAGCAACCTGGGCTTCCATAACACCTCAGCTGTGCCTTAGGCTGATTGCCTCCATGCCACATGCATTGATGCAGTAATTGATGCAAAAGGAGCCCTAACCAAGTATTGAGTGCATTTACTGAACATATATTCCAGTAGGCCAACATTTCGGATTTTAAAATCATTTTTTCAAGCTTGTGTTATAAAGTATTCTAATTTACTGAGATAATGACTTTTGTACAGTGTCCATTTTAAGACATGATTATATATCAAAGTCAAAAATCAGAAATACTCTGTCTGATACCTGATTCTGATACCTGACTCTGATACCGGACTCTGATATCTGATCAGACTCAAGTATCAGAATCTGGTATCTTACAGAGTATTTCTGATGTTTGACTTTGTTATATGATCATGTCCTAAAATGGACACTGTACTTTTGGGTTTTCATTGGCTGTAAGCCATAATCATCAACATTGACAGAAATAAACACTTGAAATAGATTACTCTGTTTGCAATGGCTCTATATAATATATGAGTTTCACTTTTTGTATTGAAGAACTGAAATAAACTAACTTTTTGATGATATTCTAATTTTGTGAGATGCACCTGTAATTATGCCAATTCACTTAAATGGGACAGAGATGCAAAACCCGGTAATGATTGGAGCGGTAGCGATCATGATCAACCACTGCTCCATTTATGTGAGACTCTTCAGAGCCCTGATTCTCAGGATCAGTAGAGACCCTAGAAGTTAGACACCCAGTGATTGGAAAGTTATCGCCTGTCCCAGGAACAGGGAATAACTTCCACACGTGAGCATATCTCCTTTAGAATATGGTCATAAAAGATTCATGTTCTGGTAGATTACACTCCATGACGTACCGTGTTGTCTGCTAATAACTGGTCAGGCCAGTCGTAATAAGAAAAGTTATTTGTTCCAGGAACATCTTTGGCAGTAATAATGTCCCACACTCCTGGCATACTCAGTGCTTCTGTTACATCTAGAGATCTGTGACAGACATATAGAAATGAATAGGGTGAAACAGTGAAAAATTCATACAGTAATGCTGTCCAACAACTCCTGAAAACTTGTCCAGCTAATTGCATGGACTGTCTCACTAACCTTTACAAGTTGTGTATGATTAATGTCTTATTGGTGCCGGAAAACACTGTGACAACGCTGTATCTAGGCTCATTGGTGTAAAAATTAGTACGTTTACGCTCTAATTTGCAACGTTTTGGGTTTTTCTTCCACACATGCCATTTTTCTTAAAAGTTGGTGATACTTACTGATCTATGAGTGACCCAAGAAAAGTTCCAATATTTTCTGCCAATAAATTGTGTAACTTTATGTAGGCCAAATCTAGATGATATTTTCTGGCACAAGCACAGTAAGCGATGTGCTTCATTTATTAAGAGGTGTGTGCCTCATAATAAATCAGGCACATGTAACGTCAGCAAGATCGGTGGAAAGTATGCCAGCCTTCATATATCCGCTCTAATGTCGATAGTGAGAAAACGCCTTCACAGCGACATATGAGAAATGTCTGCCCGTGAGAAAGGCATCTCAATGCTTACACAGTACTAAGCTCTGCTTCACTTAGAAAAACAAGGAAAAATTACCTAACCATGGCTTGTTAATTGGTATAAGAATTCAAATTTTCTTTTCTATAATGCAAGTTTTGCTTTTAATTGACCAGCTGCTCATGATATCAAGACCAACTCTATACATTATTATAAAGAAAAAAATGAAATAGAAGAAGAGTGTGACCTTATAACCTTTAGGGATACTCACATGATTTTCGCATGAGCTTTTGAGCTTGTGACCAAAGCCAGAAACAGCTCTCCCTCTATGATAGGCATGTCATCACAATATACTGCTTCCCCAGATACTTGCATCAAGGCAGCATGGTGCATCACGGGACGTCCAACAGCATCCTGGGTGGGTTGATGAGCTGTAATGTCCTAGGAATTATATAAGCAAATGATGTTCAGTCATTCTACTAAAATGAGGAAGAAAAACATTTTACACTATAATCTAAATAATCCCCCAGATAGACAATTACTGTGTTCAAAATATCTGCAAATCAAATGAGTATTATAGCCTTCTCAATGATTTTAGCAGGTAAAGCGATTTAGAAAATACTCTGTAGTAAGTGAATAATTAATAATACATGTAAATTACATAGGGTACTTAGTTGATATTGTTTTGATAAAAAAAAGCAGAAAAGCTATCCCACCACGACAAGGTGTCCCCAATCAGGATGGTCCTATCTCTAATGTAAAACCTCTCTTTGCACCATCAGGCCACAATAGTGGGGGGCAGAGCAGGATTCTGACCTGATTGTTTGGACACCTTCCCGTTAAAAGCTATATAATAGCTATTATAGCTTTCCAATGACTGGTGTCTAAACAATCAGGCCAGGATCCTGCTCTACCCCCGACTATTGAGGCCTGATGGTGCAAAGAGAGGTTTTTACATTAGAGATAGGACCACCCTGATTGGGTGCACCTTGTTGTGGTGGGATGGCTTTTCTGCTTTTTTTATCAAAACAATGTCAACTATGTACCCTATGTAATTTACATGTATTATTACTATTTGTTTATTTACTTACTGCAGGGTATTTGCTCATTATTTTTTATCCTAGGTTATATTTGTTAATAGCCTCAACATGAATGTGCATCTCTACACATTGCACTTATATCAACATGCATTCCAGTTCGTTTTTTTGGTTTTGCAACATTGAAATTGCAACAAGAAAGAAAAGCCAGGGTATAATTGAAATCACAGGATGGATAGACATGTTAGCGATATGCAAATGACAAAGAAATGGAAACAAAATTTTCTAACAAAATTGATTTATTCAGTATTGAGTATGAGCACCAGACGCATAAATACACGCACTTACATGCCTTGGCTAGGTACTATCAATGAGCTTATTAATGATTTTCAGAGGAATGTTCTGCCGCACTGAATGCACTTGGGCACGAAAATCATCAAGATCCACTGCTGGCAGCTCCATTTGCTATTGTCAACCAGCGATGTCCCAGATATGCTCAATTGGAGACAAGTCCAGAGACATTGCAGGCCATGGTAGAACATTTAGGCTATTCAGATTGCTGAAAGTAGCACAAGCAACATGTAGCTTGGCGCTGTCATGTTGAAAAAGGGCTCCAGAGACATTTTGGAAAACTGGCCATACTACTGGTTTCATGACCAAATCAATATATTTCCAAGTTGTTAGTGTACTCGGAATGAAGACTATGATGCACTGGCTACCATATATTATGCCACTCTACACTGTTATCCCAAGAGTACGACAGGTGTGACATTCTCCCATGAATGCCTCTTGATGCTGTTGCACACATGGTCTCCAGATCAATCTTTGGTTATTATTGCATCCAAGACAAAAGTAGGACTCATTGTTGGAATAGATATATCTCCATTCCAGTCTCCATTGCTCCATTTCAGCCTTTGATCTCTTTGTAGAGACCACATGAGTAATGTCATAAAGTGACCATCACAAAGAAATATCTACTCTTGAGATTATGGTGGGAAGTGATATGAGTGGTAGCTTGACCCCTCTGGTTTTCATTTCAGGTAAATTAACAGCGCTGTGTTACAATAATTTGGTTGTGCAACCAGTGGTACAACCATTTCTACAAAGTGTCTCAGTACCCATCTTTTAACAATACAATGCCAGGCTGCATATTGCTCAGGCTACTGTGAGCTGCCTTCATGGCCTAAACGTGCTCCCATGGCTACAGTGTCTCCAGACTTGTCTCCCATACAGCACATCTAGGACATCATTACTAGGAATTTGGAAAGGGAGATGCCAGCAGTGGATCTTGATGAATTGAATACCCAAGTGCATTCAGTGTGGCAGAACATTCCTCAAAATCCATTACTAACATCATTGATAGCAGCCAAAGTATGTAAGTGCATATATTGTTGCCAAGTGGTGCTCACACTCGGTACTGAATAATTAATGTTTTGAAAATGTCTACAATTTTTCATAATTTGCATATCATTAACATATCTATCCATCCTGTGATTTCCATAATTCCACAATTTTTACTTCTTGGTGTTGCAATTTCAATGTTGAGGAGTGTGTGTGCAGACTACAGATTGCAGTGACCTAAAATAGTCATAATCTAAATCTAACAGCATAAAATATATATTTATATAAATATATTACTTGTCACGATTCATTTTTGGATTTGTGGCAGCTGTGGTTCTGCTATGATTTAAATGTGTCGTTTTTCCTTTTTGGACCAGAAAGGGTTAATATCAGTTTCCTTGCTAGCAGATGCTTTGCTGCTGGTCAGCTAATGTGGATGGTGACCACTCCCACCATCCTTTAAATAGTCACATGATGCATCAGCTGACTGTTGGTAACAGAGTTTGTCTATATATACCGGCCTAGGAATTTGCAGTTCTCTGATGTCAGAGCTGTATCTGCTACTTCTGTGGAGTTTGGGGTCCTGTTACCATATATTCTGCTGTGTGGAGCTTGGTGGCGGAGCCTGGAGCTAAGCTTCTTGTTTTCTTACCTTGTTTGTCTCGTGCTTGTCACTACCCCCTGTGTTTATACCATCTGCAGTGGTGAGGTTAGTGTCCTTGCCGGCCAGTGCACTAGCCAGGGTATTGTGAGGTGACTAGGCATGTGATGGCTGCGGGGGGGATGACCCACATAGGGCATTAGGGGAGCTTAGGCATAGGCACAGGTTGTGGCTAGGAGGTGCCCCATCCCCCACTCCCTACTGTTAGGGCCTTCTCCCTTTTTCCACCTTGTTGTTTGTGTGTGTTGTGCCGTACGCCGGTCTTATCCATCCCGAGCATGACATTACTATTGTTTTTTGTTTAGCTAGTATTTAGGTCAGCAGAGTTGCATTTAAATATCATGTTGTGCTATGGGAGATTAAGTTAAATACTGCATTCTTTTAGTCCCAATTTAGTAAGTTTTCTCCGCTGTTATAATGAATGCCTAATCGAAAAACTTACCTGATATCTCTGCATACTCTTTAGTGTCGTATTCTGCATTACAGTACTTTTTACATTGTTTCTCTGGGCTATGTCTACAGGAGAGATGTGCCCATTCACACTGTACTGAAGGAAAATGTACAAAAAACCATTAAAATTTGAGGAAACATTTTAATTATTTACCACAATAGAAAGCATATGTTCTTCTACTTTAAATAGATCTGTCACCAGAAAGGGATCCTCTCTGAGGAACGCTACTTGCTAGTTTATAAAGCTTTTGGAGCTTTCTATAATGCGTGTGCAGCGATGATCAGCAGAATTTCGAGGGTCACGCTTCTGACAGTCCAAGCAAACAGCTGATTTTTCTAGGGTTGTCCTTTCAATGATCCCAGTCCCCAAGTACATGTGCTGCTGATATAGAGCAGTTCTCCAATCTCCAATCTTGAGTAACCTAATAGGGCATATGGGTGAGGGTTGCCTTCATGATATAACCTTTTAATGACAATGAGACCTTTATAAATACATATGCAGTAAGTGCCCCAAGTAATAGATACCGGCAGACAGAATTGTAATATTCAAAACGTATTACTGTAAAATTGAATGCAACCAAATTTGGAGCTGTGTCTCACAAGCTATGCTGTAATCACTCGAAAGCCATCAAAATGAGTACAATAATTAATTTTGACTTCTAAATAAATTGGTAAATACAAGGAAGAAGCATTGTGAATTTTATATTATTGGTCCAATGAATTAATGTGGGTTCTTTATGAGCTTTGGCATGCTACAATGGGATATAGGAAATTCTGGTGAATATACTATATGTTAATATTAGCGTCTTGTAAATCAATTTGCATGTCCCAGTCCATCGGCAACAACAGTGGTTTGTGGTCTCTGGATGTGATCTGGAGAACCATATCTTACCTTCTGTCATCCCTGGCTCTTCTTTTGATTAGTCAGCATGGCGTTATTTTTGTGGCTTGGTGGATATGTGATATCACGACACGCTGCCTAATAAGAGACGTGGATGCCGTCAGGAAAGAGGTGCTTCTCCCACTCCCATCATGTAGGCATAAACCACTGTGGTGGTCAATAGACTAGAAAATGCTAATTTATTTACACCAAATATACATATAAATCTGAACTCCTGCAGTACTGCTCCTTGGTATTAGAAAAGTTCCTGTAAAGTTACTAAACATTTCATGTAGGTTTTACCTGTGGAATTTTCTAAATTATTGATCAAAATGAGTATTCGTTTAGTTGATCATTCTTCAGACACAGTATATGGTTAACACAACATAACCCACCTCTGAGTTCAGGGCTTGTAGCACTTCTAGGTAGAATTTGAAAAAAAAACTAACAGTCAATGTTCTTCTGTATTCTACCTTCCCTCCCGGAGCTGAGGGGGTAAGAGAAATCTCATCCAAAATAAATCTACATGCTTCACCCAGTGTCTCCTCATTCCATTGCCTGGATAGATGAAAGGGATAAATTAGACTGTATAACCCATATTAATTATTTGGTAATGCACCACGTACTAATATTGCAGCAGACCTTCCAATGACTGCTTCTCTCGCCTTGTTTGCTTGAACCGTGCTTGTGCCAATACCACCAAAGTAAATGTTCATGTCTTCAATGATCTCTGAATGATCTCGGAATAGCACTCTCATTCCTGCGACCAGTATAGCCATAGAGTTCACCTTTCTCTGTGCCTGTCTGAAGGCAGACACAACTTCCCACTGTGGATGGAGGGCAATAATGTTAAAATAAGCCCATGGAAATCACATGTAGGAGCCAATGTAAAATATCACATCTTCACAGTTCCATAATAAAAAGCTCCAGCCAATGTCATGACATACCAAGACTGTTACTATGGGATGTTTTATCATTCACTAGAATATGGAACTGCAAACTTCAGCTATGTTCATAGATCCTTTACGACACAGAACATGGGCGGACGCAACGCATGTGCAGCCAGTGAGGCTGCATCGGGATCCATAGGCTCTAGGGGGCCCCTGCAGGGCGGCTAATAATGAGAGCAATCTGACCTGTTTATCTGGCCCCAAGGCTCTGGGGGGGCCCTGGCCAAATTGCCTTCATGTGCGGCGGGCAGGGAGAGATCCCTGCAGCTCCACTGCCTACAAGAGAAAATGGCAGTGGAGCTGCAGCGATCCACCCTGCTTCTTGGCCGCGCTTACTGTCTCTCACAGTAGTCAGCGGCGCGGCTGGATGACGTCATCATTCAGCACCGTGGCTGACAGCTGTGCCAGAGCGCGGAAGCTAACGGCGAAGATGATGCCACGGGAGAGCGTGCGGAGAGGTGAGAGGTGCTGTGTGTGTGTGTGTGTAGGAGAAGGGAATGATGGGGTGATTGCGGAGAAGGCAATGATGGGGGTGGTGGGGGAGAAAGCAATGATGCAGGTGGTGGAAAGGACAATGATGGGGGTGGTCGGGGAGAAGGCAATGATAGAGGTGGTCGAAAGGGCAATAATGAGGTGGCAGGGAGGAGGAAGTGATGGAGGTGGTGGAATGGGCAATGATGGGGTGGTGGGGGAGAAGGCAATGACAGAGGTGGTGGAATGGACAATGATGGGGTGGTGAGGGAGAAAGAAATGATAAATGTGGTAGAAAGGGCAATGATGGGGTGCTGGGGAGAAGGCAATGATGGGGGTGGAGGAGAGGACAATAATGGGATGTGGGGGAGGAGGGCAATGAGGAGTGGGGGGATTGGGAAGGGAGGAAGGGGGATTTATAATGGATTTAGGAACAAGGGGGAGGTGGAGGAAGACGTTATTATCGCTTATTATGTTTTAAGGGAACCTGTTACCTGTTTTGGCCTCCATAAGATGCGGCCACTGCCTTTCAGGGCTTATCTACAGCATTCTATAATATATTTATATAATATCAAGCAAACTCCAAAAATCCTGTAAAAACATGCTAGGGCTTATTTTAGGTGTAGGTCTTTTTATTGGGGAAACATTGTAGTTAGGAAACTAGGGCTATATAGGGGGTATTCTCGGGCCCGAGGCCAGTGAAGGAGATAGACCCTCTAACAGGCACTACAGCATTATATACTATATATAAATCATGGTTGTATTTGAACACAAAAAATCTCTTGCCTTTATTGTTGTTTTTTTAGGGTATGCACTTAAAAAGTTCTTCAACTGTGTACGCTCAAGCAACTCCCTCCATGGTCAGACGATCCTTGGTAGTAATGTTATGTTCAAATGTCAAGTACGGTAGTTATTTCCATTTTTGGAAATATTTTGGGATGAGAAAAATGGAAATAATATGAACAAGCCCAGAATCCATTAATTTGAATGGGAACAAATTTATCCTAAAATGTCTTCTGTTTGACTGCAATTCAACTGGTATCCAATTTTTAGCTGGATCAAAAGATGTAGGGTCCTATTTATCAAAGCTGTTAATGACAGTATTCTGGCTTAAAAATCTTTGAAAAGTCACATAATTTTGTTGCACTGGCGGCTGAGCTAAAATTACATTACTTTTGACATTTTCATGCCATTTTTGTCCCAGTTCCGACATAGGGACAGAGCTGGGGTGGAACGGGGGCATTGCGATCTCCACTTGTCAAATTCATGATGAGCGGCATTTGATAATATAAACTGATCTTTTTTTTCAAATGGGACAAAACCGGAATATAAACTTAAACATTGAGTACATCTATTTTAGGTCCGTTTGTAACTGATCCAGTTATTTTAATAGTGGATTAGTTACAAACAGATGACAACTGGACTTGAACTGGACTTGTGAACAGAACTCTATTAAAAATTCAAAATGTACCTTTTGAGTAAAAGGAATGAACACAGACACCAGGACTTCTTTTGGTAGGAGGCAGGATGAGGATCCCTTACATCTGAAGAAGTCATCATTGCAAATGATCTGTCGAGTTTTTCCTATGACCAATTAATACCATTATTTAGAGAATACAAAATATGGGAAAAAAATTAAAATTGACTTAATAGGCATCAATAATTTATCGTATCAATTGAACACAACATTGGGGGACATGTAATAAGAAAAATACTACAGAATTGAATCTCAGATGGTGCCAAAAAAGCTGGCATTCATGGCACGCACTAGATGTAGATGTGGTTTATTCAATCTCACGAATTGGTGCAACATAATGGTGTCAAGTCAAGCAGGAATCATTCACCTGATGATTTAAGTATTTGAATTGAATTGGGGAGGACACATGTATACTTTACACTTGTGCAGTGTCTTGCAAAAGTATTCACCCCTTTCGCTTTAAACTCATCCTGTGTTTAAATATTTTTGGAATCCGATTTGTGTGTGATGCATCAGATCAGCACTAAATATTCTAAGTTGGTGAAGTGAGAAAAATATAGGCAAAAATTGAATTTATGGGATTTATGGGAATAACTAAAAATTGCCATGTTCATATGTATTCACCCCTTTTGCTATGAAGCCCCTAAAGATTTCTGGTGCAAGCAATTACCTTAATAAATCACGTTTAGTGAAAGGAAGTCCCCCTGTGTTCAGTCTAAGTGTCACATGTCTGTCAGTATATACACTTTACCTTTTCTAAAAAGGCCACAGAGGCTGTAACACCATTAACCTCTTAACCCCCAAGGGTGGATTGCACCTTAATGACCGGGCCAATTTTTACAATTCTGACCACTGTCCCTTTATGATGTTGTAACTCTGGAACGCTTCAGCAGATCTTGACAATTCTGAGAATGTTTTCTCGTGACATATTGTACTTCATGTTAGTGGTAAAATTTATTTGATATAACTTGCTCTTATTTATGAAAAAAACAGAAATATGGCGAAAATTTTAAAAATTTTGCAATTTTCAAACTTTTAATTTGTATGCCCTTAAAACAGAGAAATATGTCATGCAAAATAATTACTAACTAACATTTCCCACATGTTTACTTTACATCAGCACAATTTTGGAAATAATTTTTTTTTTGTTAGGAAGTTATAAGGGTTAAAAGTTGACCAGCAATTTCTCATTTTTACAACGCCAGTTTTTTTTTTTAGAGACCACATCATATTTGAAGTCACTTTGAGGGGTCTATATGATAGAAAATACCCAAAAGTGACACCATTCTAAAAACTGCACCCCTCAAGGTGCTCAAAACCACATTCAAGAAGTTTATTAACCCTTCAGGTGCTTCACAGGAATTTTAGGAATGTTTAAAAAAAATGAACATTTAACTTTTTTTCACAAAATATTTACTTCAGATCCAATTTTTTTTATTTTACCAAGGGTAACATGAGAAATTGGACCGCAAAAGTTGTGCAATTTGTCCTGAGTACGGGAACCACTGTTTGGGCGCACGGCAGAGCTCGGAAGGGAATGAGCGCCGTTTGACTTTTCAATGCAAAATTGGCTGGAATTGACATCGGACGGCATTTTGCGTTTGAAGAGCCCCGATGCGCCTAAACAGTGGAATCCCCCACAAGTGACACCATTTTGGAAAGTAGACTCCCTAAGGAACTTATCTAGATGTGTGGTGAGCACTTTGAACCCCCAAGTGCTTCACAGAAGTTTATAACGTAGAGCCGTAAAAATGAAAAATCATAATTTTTCCACAAAAATGATCTTCTCGCCCCAAATTTTTTATTTTCCCAAGGGTAACAGGAGAAATTGGACCCCAAAAGTTGTTGTGCAATTTGTCTTGAGTGCGCTGATACCCTATATGTGGGGGTAAACCACTATTTGGGTGCATGGCAGAGCTCAGAAGGGAAGGAGCACCGTTTGACTTTTCAATGCAAAATTGGCTGGAATTGAGATCAGACGCCATGTTGCGTTTGAAGAGCCCCGATACGCCTAAACAGTGGAAACCCCCACAAGTGACACCATTTTGGAAAGTAGACCCCCTAAGGAACTTATCTAGATGTGTGGTGAGCACTTTGAACCCCAAGTGCTTCACAGAAGTTTATAACGAAGAGCCGTAAAAATAAAAAATCATAATTTTTCCACAAAAATTATCTTCTCGCCCCCAATTTTTTATTTTCCCAAGGGTAACAAGAGAAATTGGACCCCAAAAGTTGTTGTGCAATTTGTCCAGAGTACACTGATACCCTATATGTGGGGGTAAACCACTATCTGGGTGCATGGCAGAGCTTGGAAGGGAAGGAGCGCCGCTTGACTTTTTCAACGCAGAATTGGCTGAACGTCGTGTCGCGTTTGGAGAGCCCCTGATGTGCCTAAACAGTGGAAACCCCCACAAATGACACCATTTTGGAAACTAGACCCCTCAAGGAACTTATCTAGATGTGTAGTGAGCACTTTGAACCCCAAGGGCTTCAAAGAAGTTTATAACGTAGAGCCATAAAATTTAAAAATCATATTTTTCCACAATAATGATCTTTTCACCCCTAATTTTTATTTTCCCAAGGGTAACAAGACCACAAAAGTTATTGTGCAATTTGTCCTGAGTACGCTGATACCCCATATTTGGGGGTAAACCACTGTTTGGGCTCATGGCAAGAGCTCTGAGGGGAAGGAGCGACGCTGATGTGCCTGAACATTGGAAACCCCCACAAGTGACCCCATTTTGGAAACTAGACCTGAAAGGAATTGTCTAGATGTGTGTTGAGAAATTTGAACCCCCAAGTGCTTCACAGAAGTTTATAATGCCCCGGCGTGAAAATAAAAAAATCATATTTTTTCCACAAACATGATCTTTTAGTCCCCAATTTTTTATTTTCTCAAGGGTAACAGGAGAAATTGGACCCCAAAAGTTGTTGTCCAATTTGTCCTGAGTACGGTGATACCCCATATGTGTGAGAAAACTACTGTATGGGCACATGTCGGGGCTCGGAAGGGAAGTAGTGACGTTTTGGAATGCAGACTTTGATGGAATGGTCTGCGGGTGTTGTTGTGAACACGGAGACGACTTCGGAGCTGGGGCTCCCTCAGGTGGTTGCTGAGGGTAATGAACCAATTGCTGAATGGCTTTCAGCTGGGTCCGATTGGTCTGATATAAGTGACCTGAACTCCCATCAGCCTTGCCGGTAATCAATTATTCTTCCAGATCTTGGTTGGAGCTCAGCTTGCATTCATGCTCTCATTCAGATAAGTGACTTGCTGTTTTTTTTCTTCCTCTGGTTGGATTTTCCTTGCAGGTTTGCTGCCTTGCAGCAGACTTCTGCCTGGTCCCCTTTTGGGGCCTGGCGCTGCATTTGTGCTCAGTTTGTGTTTGCACTTTTGCTCTGTTCCTGTGTCACTTTTTATTTGCTGAATTGCTGTGTGTTATACCAGAGATCTGATTTAGGTGGTAGAGATCGTGTGATCTCAGGTTTTTGTTAATCAGAAGTGTTGGTATTTTTGTCAGGGTTTTTTGGGTTCTCCGGTATTGTTAAACCATTGACTGATTTGACCAAAAAGAGTTACGATGTGGTGAATTGGCCTCCTGAGGCAGTTTCTGCGTTTTATGAACTTAAGCAGAGATTCATTTCGGCTCCTGTTCTACGGCAGCCTGATGTTTCTCTACCGTTTCAGGTGGAGGTTGATGCTACTGAGATTGGGGCAGGTGCCGTTTTGTCCCAAAGGGATCCGGAGACCTCTAAGATTAACTCTTGTGCCTTCTTCTCTCGAAAATTTTCTCCAACTGAGTGTAATTATGACGTGGGTAATCGGGAGTTATTGGCCATGAAGTGGGCCTTTGAAGAGTGGAGACATTTCCTGGAAGGAGCCAAACATCAGGTGGTGGTCCTCACGGACCATAAGAACCTGGTTTATCTCGAATCAGCCAAGCGATTTAATCCTAGACAGGCCAGGTGGGCCTTGTTTTTCACACGTTTTAATTTTGTGGTTTCTTTTCTTCCGGGAACTAAGAATGTTAAGGCGGATGCCCTCTCGAGGAGTTTCTTTGCGGATTCTCCTGAGTTAACTGATCCTGTTGTTATTTTGAAGGAGGGTGTAGTTCTTTCCGCCATCTCGCCCAATTTGAGACTGGCTCTGGAGGGGTGTCAGGAGGATAAACCTGAACGCTGCCCTGTTGGGAAATTGTTTGTCCCAGACCAGTGGAAAAAGAGTGTGATGTCTGAGATTCATTGTTCCGCGTTGGCTGGTCATCCCGGTATTTTTGGTACCAGAGACTTGGTGAGTCGGTCCTTTTGGTGGCCTACTTTGTCTTGTGACATCAGGGACTTTGTGCAGTCCTGTGGGACTTGCTCTCGTTCCAAGCCTTGCTCTCGATCTAGTGGTTTGTTAATGCCATTACCTGTGCCCAAGAGGCCATGAACCCATATCTCTATGGATTTTATTTCCGACCTCACTGTCTCTCAGAGAATGACCGTTATCTGGGTAATCTGTGATAGGTTTTCCAAGATGATACATCTTGTGCCATTACCTAAGTTGCCTTCCTCCTCCGAATTGGTGCCTTTGTTCTTTCAGCACGTGGTTCGGTTACATGGCATTCCGGAGAACATTGTGTCGGACAGAGGAGTCCAGTTTGTTTCCAGATTTTGGAGAACATTTTTTTCTAAACTTGGTGTTCAGTTATCTTTCTCCTCTGCATTTCACCCTCAGACCAAAGGACAAACCAAGAGAACAAACCAGACCTTGGAGACTTATTTGAGATGTTTTGTGTCTGCTGATCAAGATGACTGGGTCTCTTTTTGGTTAAGTGGAGAGGTTATGGTCAAGAGGACAATTCTTGGGTGTTTGCTTCGGACATCCATGCTAGGAGACTTATCCGTGCCTATCATCGAGCTCACCCTGATCGGCCTGGTTGTGCAAGTGAGGGTTCGGTGACCCCTCCTCAAAGGGGGTACTGTTGTGAACACGTTGGAGGCGATTTCGGAGCTGGGGCTACCTCCGGTTGTTGCTGAGGGTAATGAACCAATTGCTGAATGGCTTTCAGCTGGGTCCGATTGGTCTAAGTGACCTGAACTCCCATCAGCCTTGCCGGTAATCAATTGTTCTTCCAGATCTTGGTTGGAGCTCAGCTTGCATTCCTGCTCTCATTCAGATAAGTGACTTGCTGTTTTTTTTTCCTCTGGTTGGATTTTCCTTGCTGGTTTGCTGCCTTGCAGCAGACTTCTGCCTAGTCCCCTTTTGAGGCCTGGCGCTGCATTTGTGCCCAGTTTGTGTTTGCACTTTTGCTCTGTTCCTGTGTCACTTTTTATTTGCTGAATTGCTGTGTGTTACACCAAAGATCTGATTTAGGTGGTAGAGATCGTGTGATCTCAGGTTTTTGTTAATTAGAAGTGTTGGTATTTTTGTCAGGGTTTTTTGGGTTGCAGTCAGAATTCTTTCCTATACTTTTCAATCTAGACAGTATTGGGCCCCTGCGTTTGCTCATTCTATTTTCTGTCTGTGTTCGTATTTTCTTCTTGTCTAATTGCCATTACATGTTTGGGGGCTTCCTATTACTTTAGGGGTTTTGCTACAGGGCAGTTAGCTTTCATCTTTCTGTCTTTAGGTGTAGCTATCTCTCCGGCTGTGACGAGGCGTCTAGGATCACCGTAGGTAAGCTCCACGGCTACTTCTAGTGTTGCGGTTAGTTTAGGGTTCTGCAACCCAGTAGTTTCCAGCCTCTCTGGTGTATTGCTACTTCGGCTATTTTTGCTTTTTCTCCTCAGCTACCGAAACATAACAGGGTGTCATGTCGCGTTTGGAGAGCCCCGGATGTGCCTAAACAGTGGAAACCCCCAATTCTAACTCCAACCTTAACCCCAACACACCCTTGACCCTAATCCCAACCCTAATCATAACCGTAACCACAAACCTAACCCTAACACACCCCTAACCCTAATCCCAACCCTTACCCTAATCCTAACCCAAACCCCCAACCCTGACCCTAACGGGAAAATGGAAATAAATACATTTTTTAAATTTTATTATTTTTCCCTAACTAAGGGGGTGATAAATGGGGGTTTGATTCACTATTTATAGTGGGTTTTTATATCTGGTTTTTATGATTGGCAGTTGTCACACGCTAAAAGACGCTGTTTATTGCAAAAAATAGTTTTTGCATCACCATATTTTGAGAGCTATAATTTTTCCATATTTTGACCTACTGAGTCATGTGAGGTCTTATTTTTTGCGGGACGAGTTGACACTTTTATTGGTACCATTTTTGGACACGTGACATTTTTTGATCGCTTTTTTATTATGATTTTTGGGAGGCAGAATGAACAAAAATCAGCAATTCATGAATTTCTTTTGGGGGGGCGTTTATACCGTTCCACGTGTGGTAAAATTGATAAGGCGGTTTTATTCTTCGGGTTAGTATGATTACAGCGATACCTCATTTGTATCTTTTTTATGTTTTGGCACTTTTATACAATAAAAACAGATATATAAAAAATAATTATTTTTGCATCGCTTTATTCTGCGAGCTATAACTTTTTTATGTTTTTGCTGATGACGCTGTATAGTGGCTCTTTTTTTGCGGTACAAGATGACGTTTTCAGCGGTACCATGTTTATTTGTATCCCTCCTTTTGATCACGTGTTATTCCACTTTTTGTTTGGCAGTATGATGATAAAGCGTTGCTTTTTTGCCTTGTTTTTTTTAAGGGGTTCACTAAAGGAGTTAACTAGTGGGACAGGTTTATAGGGCTGGTCGCTACGGACGATGCTATACTAAATATGTGTACTTTTTTTTTATTTACATAATAATGCGTTTATTGGAAAAATATTTTATTTATTTATTTGGGGATTTTTAAAAAAATATTTTTACACGTTTATTTTTTTTTTTTTTACATTTTTATATTGTCACAGGGTGGGACATCATTATATAGTGTCAAATCGCTGATCTGACAGTTTGCAGAGCTCTGTGTCAGATCAGCGATCTGACAGGCAGTGCAGGAGGCTTTCCGGCGCCTGCTCTCAGCAGGCACTGACAAGCCACCTCACTGCAGGACCCGGAAGGACTCCGTGGCCATCTTGAATCCGGGGACCTGCAGGAAGGAGGCCCTCAGAACAACACGATCACATCGCGTTGCTCTGAGGGTCACAGGGAAGCCCACAGGAGGTTCCCTCCCTGCGCGATGCTTCCCTATGCCACCGGAACGCAGTGTGCCAGGGGTTCAAGTGCCAGGAGCAGTCGTCACCGCTCCTGGCACTTAGTGCCGGGTGTCAGCTGTGAGAATCAGCTGACACCCGGCGGCGATCAGCTGAGCTTCCCCCGTGAGCGCGGCTGATCACATATGACATACTATTCCGTCCTTTGGAATTATGTCCCAGGGCATATGAACGGAATAGTACGTCTAATGGCAGAAAGGGATTAAGCAAGAGGCACCACTAACCAAACACCAAAAAGACCATGGAGATCTCTAATCAAGTCAGGGACAAAGTTGATGAGAAGTACAAGTCAGAGTTGGGTTATAAAAAAATCCCAATCTCTGATGATCTCCCGAAGAACCATCAAATTATTATTATTATTTATTATTATAGCGCCATTTAATCCATGGCACTTTACATGTGAGGTGGGGTATACATAATAAATACAAGTACAGTAATCTTAGACAATACAAGTTACGACTGGTACAGTAAGAGAGAGTACCCTGCCCTTGAGGGCTCACAATCTACAAGGGAAGGGTGAGGATACAGTAGGCGAGGGTAGAGCTGGTCGTGCAGCGATTTGGTGGATCTGTGGTTACTGCAGGTTGTAGGCTTGTCGGAAGAGGTAGGTCTTCAGGTTCTTTTTGAAGGTTTCCATGGTAGGCGAGAGTCTGATATGTTGTGGTAGAGAGTTCCAGAGTAGGGGGGATGTGCGGGAGAAATCTTGTATGCGATTGTGGGAAGAGGAGATAAGAGGGGAGTAGAGGAGATCTTGTGAGGATCGGAGGTTGCGTGCAGGTAGGTACCGGGAGACGAGGTCACAGATGTATGGAGGACACAGGATGTGGATGGCTTTGTATGTCATGATTAGCGTTTTGAACTGGAGTCTTTGTGTAATGGGGAGCCAGTGCAGGGATTGACAGAGGGAAGAGGCCGGGAATAGCGGGGGGACAGGTGGATTAGTCGGGCAGCAGAGTTTAGAATAGATTGGAGGGGTGCAAGAGTGTTAGAGGGGAGGCCACAGAGCAGGAGGTTGCAGTAGTCGAGGCGAGAGATGATGAGGGCATAGACTAGGGTTTTTGCAGATTCTTGGTTGAGGAATGTACGGATACGTGAGATATTTTTGAGTTGAAGTCGGCGGGAGATGGAGAGGGCTTGGATATGTGGTTTAAAAGAGAGATCAGTGTCAAGAATAATCCCGAGGCAGCGAGCTTGTGGGACTGTAGAGAGTGGGCAGTCGTTTACATTAATTAATAGGTCCATTGGAGGGGTTGTGTGAGATGGGGGAAAGATGATGAATTCTGTTTTGTCCATATTAAGCTTTAGGAATCTAGCGGAGAAAAAGGATGAAATAGCAGACAGACATTGAGGGATTCTGTTTAGTAGGGAGGTGATATCTGGTCCAGAGATGTAGATCTGTGTGTCATCAGCATAGAGGTGATATTCAAAGCCGTGAGATTCTATGAGCTGTCCGAGGCCGAAGGTGTAGATGGAGAAGAGCAGGGGCCCTAGGACTGAACCTTGCGGGACTCCCACAGATAGAGGGTGTGGTGAATCCATTATCATCAAATGGAAAGAGCATTGTACCACAACAAAATGGCCAACAGAGAGTGCCCACCCAAATTCCCAGCCCTGGCAATGGTGGCATTAATCAGAGAGATAACACAGAGACCAAAGGTAACCCTGAAGGAGCTGCAGAGTTCCCAAGCAGAGACTAGAGTATCTGTTCATAGGACCACAGCAAGCCATAAACTCCATAGATGTGACCTTTTTAAAGAGTTGGCAGAAAAAAGTCTTTACTCGCACACAAAATCTGTAAGGCTCGTTATTGAATTTGTCAAAAGACATGGAGACTTTTCAAATGAATGGAGGAAGGTGCTGTGGGTCAGATGAGACCAAAATTAAACTTTTTGACCACCAAGGTAAATGCTATGCCTGTCTCCAAACCAACACAGCCCATCACCGCAAGAACACCATCCCCACAGTGAAACATGGTGTTGACAGCATTATGCTGTGAGGATGCTTTTCAACAGCAGGGACAGGTAAAATGGTCATAGTTGAGGGGAAGATGGATGGTGTGAAATACAGGGATATTCTTAAGCAAAACCTGTTTCAGTCTGTCAGTGATTTGAAACTTGTTCACCTTCCAACAAGACAATGACTCAAAACATACTGCTAAAGCAACACTTCAGTGGTTTAAGGGGAAACATCTAAATGTTTTGGAAGTGGCCTAGTCAAAGCCCAGAACTTAATCCAATTGAAAATCTGTGGTCAGACTTGAAGATTACTGTTCACCAGAGATACCATCTAAATTGAAGGAGTTGTGTGACGTCCGCCCACTGCAGGTCTGAACTGCAGGTAAGACAGCACCCCGAGAAACCCCGAGACCCTTTACCCCTATACAGGGATCTGGAATTACAGCGAAGCCCAGGGGGTAGCTGCCTATAGGAGCAGTGGACCGGAGTAGGAAGGTCGCTAGGAAGGAAATAAAAAGCGAGACCAAATGCGTAGTCAGAAGTCCAAAGGTCAAAACCGGGAGGCAGCAAAGGTACAAAATCGGCAGGCAGTAGAAGGGTCAGAAATCCAGGCTAAAGTTAAAGTCAAAACCAGGCAGGCAGCAAAGGTACAAAATCGGCAGGCAGTAGAAGGGTCAGAAATCCAGGCTAAAGTTAAAGTCAAAACCAGGCGGGCAGCAAAGGTACAAAATCGGCAGGCAGTAGAAGAGTCAGAATCCAGGCAAAGGTCAGAGATACAATAGCAAAAACAAACTAGCACACTGGGGAAACCAAGACTATATCTGGCGGCCTGCAAGCCAGGCTCCAAGGCATTTGAAGGGCATGGCTACCTCTCACAGGCTCACAGTCTGATAACCTCATCTGGACTGCCCCCAGAACCAGGCCAGATGGTGATGCATGACTGACACCAACCACTTCACCTCTGACAGAAGAGCGAAGCCTGTGCCCACCAGCAGCCTGCGCAGGGACCCCTTCTCTGTCACCAACATTACCCACAGGAGAAACATGGCGATGCGCAGCGACAAAGGCGGGCGTCAAAGGAGTGGAACCATATGAGGATACCGCTCTCCTATCACCGGCACCATCAGCCGAAGGAGTCCGGCGCCTCCCAACGGCCAAGGCAGGAACACCAGCCACTGAATCCAACGACGACATGACAGTACCCCTCCCTCTATGAGGGGCCTCTGGACCCTCAAAACCCGGTTTGTTGGGATGAAGGAGATGAAACTTCCTGATCAAACCCTTGGCATGGACGTTACTGGCAGGCACCCAGGACCTTTCCTCCAGACCATAGCCCTTCCAATGCACCAGATACTGCACGGATCCTCTCACTAAACGGAATCAAGGATCTTTTGGACTTCGTATTCCAAAGCGTCCCCTACCAAAACCGGAGGAGGAGGGGACTGGACAGGACGAATCGGAGAGCGGTACAATTTGAGAAGGGACTTATGGAATACATTGGGCAGTTTAAATGATTGAGGGAGCTTCAGACGAAAGGCTACTGGATTAATCACCTCAATAATTTCATACGGACCAATAAACCTGGGACCTAGTTTGGCAGACGGCACTTTGAGCTTAATATTTCTGGTAGAAAGCCAAACTTTGTCCCCAACTCCCAGGTCCAGGCTCTTGGAGCGCCATCTATTAGCAAACGAAGCCTGTCTAGTCTGAGCCCCTTTCAAGTTTACGTTGACTTCTGACCAGATAGTTTTTAACTGGTCTACGGTCCTTTCTACCCCAGGGACATCTGACATCCTAGAAGAGAACGAACCAAAGCGCGGGTGCAGCCCATGATTACAGTAGAAAGGGGTAGTCTTGATGGACACCTGGTACTGATTATTCATGGTATACTCTGCTAAGTGGTAGCTGTTCCACCCAATCGGACTGATGCTCAGGGACATAACAATGTAGATTCTGCTCAAGCGCTTGGTTGGTGCGTTCGGTTTGACCATTGGTTTCAGGGTGATAGGCAGAGGAAAAGGACAATTCCATTCCAATTCTTTTACAGAATGCCCTCCAAAATTTCGAAACAAACTGGGTGCCCCTATCAGACACAATATTCACAGGAATACCATGCAATCGCACAACATGAGTAATGAATAGTTTGCTCAGGGTCTTGGAATTAGGTAATCCGGACAGAGGAACAAAATGACACTGCTTGCTGAATCTATCCACCACCACCCAGATACACGTCTTCCCTTCTGAGAGTGGCAGATCAGTAATAAAGTCCATGGAGATATGGGTCCAAGGACTCTCAGGGGCAGGCAAGGACTGGAGCCACCTGGCAGGGAGATTATGGGGAGACTTAGCGCGAGCACAGGTTTCACAGGCCAGTACATAGTCCTTACAGTCCCTTACTACAGTTGGCCACCAAAAATTCCTAGTTACAAGTCTGATGGTGTTTTGATGCCTGGATGCCCTGCAAGGATGGAATCATGTGATTACTTCAGAACTTGAAGGCGGAATGTGGCCGGGACAAATAGTTTTTGGGGAGGAGTAGTTTCAGGGGCCTGTTCTGGGGATCTACGGATTTCTTCCAGAAGATCCAAGGATACAGCTTAAATAACAATTCCCTTGGCTAGTATTGGAGTTGGTTCAGAGTCCTCGACCTGTGAGGGGCAAAAACTTCGAGAAAGGGAATCAGCCCTTACATTTTTAGTACCCGGTCGAAAAGTAATAACAAAATCAAACCTAGAAAAGAACAAGGCCCACCTTGCCTGTCTAGGATTCAGTCTTTTTGATGACTCCAAGTAGGTCAGGTTCTTGTGGTCAGTAATTACAGTGATCTTATGTTTGGCACCTTCGAGGAAGTGGCACCATTCCTCAAAGGCCCATTCGATTGCCAACAATTCCCGATTACCTATATCATAATTCTTCTCGGTGGAAGAGAATTTTCGGGAAAAGAAGGCACATGGACGAAGTTGAGTGACGGTGCATTGCGATAGCACTGCTCCGACTCCAACTTCAGAGGCATCTACCTCTACAATAAAGGGGCAGTCCAGATCAGGCTGAACCAATATCGGGTTAGAGGAAAAACATTTCTTTAAGGCAGAAAATGCATGAAGTGCTTCAGGCTTCCAGTTAACCACATCCGCCTCTTTCCGAGTCAAATCAGTGAGTGGTTTGGCTATCTCTGAAAAACCTTTAATAAATTTACGATAGTAGTTAGCGAAACCCAAAAATCGCTGCAGTGCCTTTAGAGACTTGGGTTGTACCTATTCCTTAATGGGTTGAATTTTAGATGGATCCATGCGAAACCCTTTAGCCGACAAAATATATCCCAGAAACTGTATCTCCTCCATCATGAAGACACATTTCTCTAGTTTGGCGAATAAAGAATGCTCTCTGAGTCTCTGGAGGACAGAGCAGACGTGTTGGACGTGCGTCCTAAGGTCAGAAGAGTAAATCAGGATGTCGTCCAAATAAACGACCACATAAACACCTCTAATGTCTCTAAAAATCTCGTTCACAAAATTCGGAAACACTGCAGGTGCATTACTGAGCCCGAACGGCATTACGAGATACTCAAAGTGGCCGAGAGGTGTGTTAAACACGGTTGTGTGGCCCAGCTACGCAGGTACACACATAAAAATCCAGGAGAGTGCACAGGAAGGTAACAGCAACGCTTGATATTCATTCACTGTCACTCACACTTTCAGACACACCCTTCTGAGACAAAAAGGGGGAGTGACACGTATCTGGAGTGGTTAGTCAGTCAGCCAACCTAGGAGGGAGAGTAGTGGAATCTGGTTCCTGTCTTCGGACGGATCAGCTCAGTGTCAGTCCAAGTGGGACTTAGAGGATACTGAGGGCTACTCAGCGAGCCCTAGAGAAAGCTGACCTCGCCATTGAAAGTTACAAGTGTTTATGTTAAGAGCGGGAAGCAGGGCGAAGGGCGCAGTGGAGAAGACAGAGCAGTGCTACGGGTATTGATTGCCTGCACTAAATTGCCGGACACCGGGGTCCGAAGCGTTGCTATTGTTTCAAGCATAGTAACAAGAAAACCGGAGGCATCTGGACTACAGGTCGCAGAGAGCAGCCCTAAGTGTCAATACGTAACCGGAGTCAGGTGGAACAGGGACTTTGAGTCAAGCGCAGACAAAAGTAAGGACTTAGTTTCATCACCTAGAAGGCTCCACCACAATGTTGGCCGGGCAGTACAGCTATTGAGAAAGCTGGAGATTCAGAGTTAACTTCGCTTCAGGCAAGTTGGACTCACATGTCTATGGAAGTAAAGGAGGCCTCTAACCTGCTCAGCTGTTACCCGAATGTGCACTCTCCACCCCGACCAGCTCCCCGGGATCTGCTTGAACCACCATCAGTAAAAGGTATGAAAAGAAGCTGCATTGTGTTTGACTGAATTCTTACTACACCCTGCATCATCATCACCATAGACTTCCAGGGACCCGTCTCACCTGTGGGAGACTTACTACCAAGCTGCCCCATAACATCCCCTGTGAAAGTCCTTAGAGCAGCGCTGGTACAATTTACCAGAAACCGCAGGTGGCGTCACGAACTACCTATCCTTAAATCCCTTGTAAATATTCCCCCATCGCTTGACTGCCAGGGCCACGGACCGAGTCCCGCTGCCAGTGACAACTCCCATAGAAATCAATGGGCTCGGCTCCGAGTACCCCATAGCCCTGGTATCCACAATTGTGGAGCGAGTCAATTTATCTTGGTGTCACGAACAGGATCCGAAAGCTTGCAATTGTGAGTCCTGTGTGCCTATATGAACTGTTTGGTCAAAAAGACTGTGTGTCACTTTTGGCGCCAAATACCGCCATTTTGCCGCCATATTGGCGCCCTGAGGCGCTGGTGAAGAAGGTGGGCGTACATTCGTATGCGTGTACCCCCCTGTGGCGCGAGAGTTATGGCCGCCCTCTCCAAATGTTACTACAATGTGCGGTCCTGCCCCACTGCTAAGGAAATCCGCCTCCTCTTCATCCTCTATGCGAAGAGGAGGAGACGCAAAGCCCGCCTCCACGGAAGAGACCAGATTGTTCCAGATGGAAGCTACAGTCTGGCCTGGGATGAGATGGCGGAAGGACAGGAGAATCTGTGCCAAGGACCGGAAGATTTCCTACCTGTGCCGGAGCCATCCCTAGTCCGGGACCTTCAGCAAGCCTTGCTGGAGTGCAGGGAGGAGAATGCGGCGCTTAAAAAGCTGATCCAGCGCCAGGCAGATATGGATGAGACTGAGAGACGCTGGCGTGCCCAGAAACAGTGGCTGCTGTGGGACGCAATGCTCTCTCCCCCAAGAAAGAAGCCATTACCTGTGCTCCCTGTGCCACCACTGCAAACGGCTGATGGGAAACCGGAGGCCGGCTCCAAAAGTGCTGATCCTGACTCCACCGATGAAGCGGCGGGGGAGAAGGAGGCTGAGGAGGCCCTGCTCGTTCCGGAGTGCCAGCCAGGCCAGGAGGCCACAGTGGAGTACAGTTCCCCGGTAGGGACACCGGAGGGGACCCAGCCGTCAGTGATGGAGACCGACTGGGAAGAGAGGGAAGTGCAGCGGTTCCGTCAGCGGTACCAGGAGGAGACTCTCGCCGAAAAGGAAAACATCAGGCGAGGCAAAGGTACGCTCCGAGAACCGTGGCGCCAGGGGACGGTGTGTGCCTCTAAGGCCCGAGGAGTGTGGGGTTACATATGTGAGCCCGGGTTCTCTTCAAAGATCTATGTTCACTGCTGTGATGCGGGGTTCCACCTGTTAAAAGGGGATGTTGTTACCTACACACGGCACTGTAGTCAGCGGGGGTGGTTTGCCTTGAACGTCTCCATCGTTAGTGACCCCGTCCCCGACGCCGGTACTGAAGCGTCCCAGTTCAGAGCTCCCACCGCACCAGGCCGTGCCCCAGCATCGCCCCCTGCATCGCAATCGGCGACCTGCTCTGCATCGCAATCAGCGACCTATTCGTCATCGCAATCAGCAAAGTGTCCCGCAACGCAACCTGCGACTCATTCTGGATCGCAACCGGATGATGCGACCACAGTTAAATCGCAGCCTAAGCCTGCATCTTTGATGAGAAGCCAATATTTGCCTGAGACACCCGATGCGTCCCAGATGGTTCGCACAAGGACTGTGGCCACTCAAACGCAGATATCGGGCCATGACTTATTTGTTATGGGATCCAAAGAGCATCGCGTCGTTCCAGCCCAGGAGTGGAAGACGTAATGGAAAGTTTGTAATAGTGAAGACCGGTAGGACCCAGACAGGGGTTTACCGCATTATAGAAATTGTAAAAAAGTTCTGAGGAAATATTTGCCATTTTTGCACTTTATTACTGTGTATACTGATGTTTTACATATTTAAAATAGAATACCCGGCTGGGTAAAGTGAGAGTTAGAGAATTTGAAAAGTTAAAGAATAAAGATGTAGATTGCATAGTTGCATAGACTACCCCGGTTGGGTAAATTCAGTTAAAGTATATGTGAAAACTTGAAAATTGAGTTTATAAATGTGTCTTTAACCATGCCATGGACTGAGAGGCTGAGGACTGTGCCGGCCCAAAAACTTGTCTTGTAAATAGTTGCGCTTCGGTGCATTATCTTGGTTTTACATAAAACCACTACTACTATCTACCTCTGAAGAAAAACCCGTATGGTGGGCCTAGAGTGAGGTCTGCAGTCAGAAGTCCTGCAGCCCACCCAGGACCCACGTGGGAGGTTTTTGGTGCGGGTCCTCCACAAGAATATTGTCTTATACTGTGAATATTTACGAGAATGTTTGATATTTTGATACTTTTGATACTTTTGTATTTTTCCATTGTACAAAATGTAACGTTTAAGAAATCCTCACCTCCCGGATGGGAAGAGTTATAATGTTTATGTTAATGCAAAACAAAATGTTCTTTTTGTCTTTTACAGCCCGGGAGTGCTGTGTTTTACCAAGGGGGGATGTGTGGCCCAGCTACGCAGGTACACACATAAAAATCCAGGAGAGTGCACAGGAAGGTAACAGCAACGCTTGATATTCATTCACTGTCACTCACACTTTCAGACACACCCTTCTGAGACAAAAAGGGGGAGTGACACGTATCTGGAGTGGTTAGTCAGTCAGCCAACCTAGGAGGGAGAGTAGTGGAATCTGGTTCCTGTCTTCGGACGGATCAGCTCAGTGTCAGTACAAGTGGGACTTAGAGGATACTGAGGGCTACTCAGCGAGCCCTAGAGAAAGCTGACCTCGCCATTGAAAGTTACAAGTGTTTATGTTAAGAGCGGGAAGCAGGGCGAAGGGCGCAGTGGAGAAGACAGAGCAGTGCTACGGGTATTGATTGCCTGCACTAAATTGCCGGACACCGGGGTCCGAAGCGTTGCTATTGTTTCAAGCATAGTAACAAGAAAACCGGAGGCATCTGGACTACAGGTCGCAGAGAGCAGCCCTAAGTGTCAATACGTAACCGGAGTCAGGTGGAACAGGGACTTTGAGTCAAGCGCAGACAAAAGTAAGGACTTAGTTTCATCACCTAGAAGGCTCCACCACAATGTTGGCCGGGCAGTACAGCTATTGAGAAAGCTGGAGATTCAGAGTTAACTTCGCTTCAGGCAAGTTGGACTCACATGTCTATGGAAGTAAAGGAGGCCTCTAACCTGCTCAGCTGTTACCCGAATGTGCACTCTCCACCCCGACCAGCTCCCGGGATCTGCTTGAACCACCATCAGTAAAAGGTATGAAAAGAAGCTGCATTGTGTTTGACTGAATTCTTACTACACCCTGCATCATCATCACCATAGACTTCCAGGGACCCGTCTCACCTGTGGGAGACTTACTACCAAGCTGCCCCATAACATCCCCTGTGAAAGTCCTTAGAGCAGCGCTGGTACAATTTACCAGAAACCGCAGGTGGCGTCACGAACTACCTATCCTTAAATCCCTTGTAAATATTCCCCCATCGCTTGACTGCCAGGGCCACGGACCGAGTCCCGCTGCCAGTGACAACTCCCATAGAAATCAATGGGCTCGGCTCCGAGTACCCCATAGCCCTGGTATCCACAATTGTGGAGCGAGTCAATTTATCTTGGTGTCACGAACAGGATCCGAAAGCTTGCAATTGTGAGTCCTGTGTGCCTATATGAACTGTTTGGTCAAAAAGACTGTGTGTCACTTTTGGCGCCAAATACCGCCATTTTGCCGCCATATTGGCGCCCTGAGGCGCTGGTGAAGAAGGTGGGCGTACATTCGTATGCGTGTACCCCCCTGTGGCGCGAGAGTTATGGCCGCCCTCTCCAAATGTTACTACAATGTGCGGTCCTGCCCCACTGCTAAGGAAATCCGCCTCCTCTTCATCCTCTATGCGAAGAGGAGGAGACGCAAAGCCCGCCTCCACGGAAGAGACCAGATTGTTCCAGATGGAAGCTACAGTCTGGCCTGGGATGAGATGGCGGAAGGACAGGAGAATCTGTGCCAAGGACCGGAAGATTTCCTACCTGTGCCGGAGCCATCCCTAGTCCGGGACCTTCAGCAAGCCTTGCTGGAGTGCAGGGAGGAGAATGCGGCGCTTAAAAAGCTGATCCAGCGCCAGGCAGATATGGATGAGACTGAGAGACGCTGGCGTGCCCAGAAACAGTGGCTGCTGTGGGACGCAATGCTCTCTCCCCCAAGAAAGAAGCCATTACCTGTGCTCCCTGTGCCACCACTGCAAACGGCTGATGGGAAACCGGAGGCCGGCTCCAAAAGTGCTGATCCTGACTCCACCGATGAAGCGGCGGGGGAGAAGGAGGCTGAGGAGGCCCTGCTCGTTCCGGAGTGCCAGCCAGGCCAGGAGGCCACAGTGGAGTACAGTTCCCCGGTAGGGACACCGGAGGGGACCCAGCCGTCAGTGATGGAGACCGACTGGGAAGAGAGGGAAGTGCAGCGGTTCCGTCAGCGGTACCAGGAGGAGACTCTCGCCGAAAAGGAAAACATCAGGCGAGGCAAAGGTACGCTCCGAGAACCGTGGCGCCAGGGGACGGTGTGTGCCTCTAAGGCCCGAGGAGTGTGGGGTTACATATGTGAGCCCGGGTTCTCTTCAAAGATCTATGTTCACTGCTGTGATGCGGGGTTCCACCTGTTAAAAGGGGATGTTGTTACCTACACACGGCACTGTAGTCAGCGGGGGTGGTTTGCCTTGAACGTCTCCATCGTTAGTGACCCCGTCCCCGACGCCGGTACTGAAGCGTCCCAGTTCAGAGCTCCCACCGCACCAGGCCGTGCCCCAGCATCGCCCCCTGCATCGCAATCGGCGACCTGCTCTGCATCGCAATCAGCGACCTATTCGTCATCGCAATCAGCAAAGTGTCCCGCAACGCAACCTGCGACTCATTCTGGATCGCAACCGGATGATGCGACCACAGTTAAATCGCAGCCTAAGCCTGCATCTTTGATGAGAAGCCAATATTTGCCTGAGACACCCGATGCGTCCCAGATGGTTCGCACAAGGACTGTGGCCACTCAAACGCAGATATCGGGCCATGACTTATTTGTTATGGGATCCAAAGAGCATCGCGTCGTTCCAGCCCCAGGAGTGGAAGACGTAATGGAAAGTTTGTAATAGTGAAGACCGGTAGGACCCAGACAGGGGTTTACCGCATTATAGAAATTGTAAAAAAGTTCTGAGGAAATATTTGCCATTTTTGCACTTTATTACTGTGTATACTGATGTTTTACATATTTAAAATAGAATACCCGGCTGGGTAAAGTGAGAGTTAGAGAATTTGAAAAGTTAAAGAATAAAGATGTAGATTGCATAGTTGCATAGACTACCCCGGTTGGGTAAATTCAGTTAAAGTATATGTGAAAACTTGAAAATTGAGTTTATAAATGTGTCTTTAACCATGCCATGGACTGAGAGGCTGAGGACTGTGCCGGCCCAAAAACTTGTCTTGTAAATAGTTGCGCTTCGGTGCATTATCTTGGTTTTACATAAAACCACTACTACTATCTACCTCTGAAGAAAAACCCGTATGGTGGGCCTAGAGTGAGGTCTGCAGTCAGAAGTCCTGCAGCCCACCCAGGACCCACGTGGGAGGTTTTTGGTGCGGGTCCTCCACAAGAATATTGTCTTATACTGTGAATATTTACGAGAATGTTTGATATTTTGATACTTTTGATACTTTTGTATTTTTCCATTGTACAAAATGTAACGTTTAAGAAATCCTCACCTCCCGGATGGGAAGAGTTATAATGTTTATGTTAATGCAAAACAAAATGTTCTTTTTGTCTTTTACAGCCCGGGAGTGCTGTGTTTTACCAAGGGGGGATGTGTGGCCCAGCTACGCAGGTACACACATAAAAATCCAGGAGAGTGCACAGGAAGGTAACAGCAACGCTTGATATTCATTCACTGTCACTCACACTTTCAGACACACCCTTCTGAGACAAAAAGGGGGAGTGACACGTATCTGGAGTGGTTAGTCAGTCAGCCAACCTAGGAGGGAGAGTAGTGGAATCTGGTTCCTGTCTTCGGACGGATCAGCTCAGTGTCAGTACAAGTGGGACTTAGAGGATACTGAGGGCTACTCAGCGAGCCCTAGAGAAAGCTGACCTCGCCATTGAAAGTTACAAGTGTTTATGTTAAGAGCGGGAAGCAGGGCGAAGGGCGCAGTGGAGAAGACAGAGCAGTGCTACGGGTATTGATTGCCTGCACTAAATTGCCGGACACCGGGGTCCGAAGCGTTGCTATTGTTTCAAGCATAGTAACAAGAAAACCGGAGGCATCTGGACTACAGGTCGCAGAGAGCAGCCCTAAGTGTCAATACGTAACCGGAGTCAGGTGGAACAGGGACTTTGAGTCAAGCGCAGACAAAAGTAAGGACTTAGTTTCATCACCTAGAAGGCTCCACCACAATGTTGGCCGGGCAGTACAGCTATTGAGAAAGCTGGAGATTCAGAGTTAACTTCGCTTCAGGCAAGTTGGACTCACATGTCTATGGAAGTAAAGGAGGCCTCTAACCTGCTCAGCTGTTAGAGCAGCGCTGGTACAATTGACCAGAAACCGCAGGTGGCGTCACGAACTACCTATCCTTAAATCCCCTGTAAATATTCCCCCATCGCTTGACTGCCAGGGCCACGGACCGAGTCCCGCTGCCAGTGACAACTCCCATAGAAATCAATGGGCTCGGCTCCGAGTACCCCATAGCCCTGGTATCCACAATTGTGGAGCGAGTCATGGTCTTCCACTCATCTCCCTTTCTTATACGGACAATATTATATGCTCCTCGGAGGTCAAGTTTAGTAAACCAACGGGCTCCCAACAGCTGATTATAAAGATCAGGGATGAGTGGAAGTGAATACTGGTTTTTCACAGTGATTGCGTTTAACTCACAGTAATCAATGCAAGGTCTGAGACCACCATCTTTCTTTTCCACAAAAAAGAACCCGGCCCCAACTGGTGAGGTGGATGATCTAATAAACCCTTTTCGCAAACTGTCTGCTATGTAGTCTTTCATGGCCTGACGTTCTGGACCAGAGAGGTTAAATATTCTCCCCTTAGGGAGGCGAGAATCAGGTACTAAGTCTATGGGGTAATCGTACTTTCTATGAGGGGGTAATTTCTCTGATTCCAATACAGAAAATACATCCTCATAATCTCTGAATGCATAGGGTACAAAGGGAGGTGTGACTTTAACTTGGTTCACTGATAGTGATATACAATTATCCTGACACTCTGGGCTCCAGCGCACGATATCACCCAAGTGCCAGACAAAGACTAGATTATGTTTGCGTAACCATGGCATACCCAGAATAACAGCGGATGATAAATTATGGATAACAAAAAATGACACATGTTCAGCATGTAACGATCCCACTGACATTGATACTTCCTCAGTGACAAACTGCACTCCATTCTGGACGATAGGAGTGCCATTAATAGCAGTGGTTTTAATGGGCGCATTAAGCCTTAACAGTGGTACACCAAGATTCCTCGCTACCAGGAGATCTATGAAATTCCCTTCTGAGCCACTATACACATAAGCCTCCTCACACACAGATTTCTTCAGGTAAGACAAATAAGTAGGTAAAAGGACTTTGGCCGCATCAGCGGGCAATACCTGGGCACCTGGGCAGGCATGGCCAGAGCTACCCAGGTGCTGACATCCAGGGAGTGAAGGCTTCTGATGTCCAGTGTTCTCCCAGAGGTCTCCAGACTGTGGCTTGTGCAGCATGTTAGTAAGAGATGATGGGAGTGATCCTCCACAGGACTGAGCAATGAAGCAGGACACAGGTGCTTTAGCAACAGAATCAGCTCAGAAAAGGAGAGGAAGGAAAAAAAATTCAGAGAAGAGGTTAGGAAATGCTTTTATATACATCCAGAATATATATAAAAATGTTTTTTTTTTTTTTAGGGCCAGATATAATGTGACATCCGCCCACTGCAGGTCTGAACTGCAGGTAAGACAGCACCCCGAGAAACCCCGAGACCCTTTACCCCTATACAGGGATCTGGAATTACAGCGAAGCCCAGGGGGTAGCTGCCTATAGGAGCAGTGGACCGGAGTAGGAAGGTCGCTAGGAAGGAAATAAAAAGCGAGACCAAATGCGTAGTCAGAAGTCCAAAGGTCAAAACTGGGAGGGCAGCAGAGGTACAAAATCGGCAGGCAGTAGAAGGGTCAGAAATCCAGGCTAAAGTTAAAGTCAAAACCAGGCGGGCAGCAAAGGTACAAAATCGTCAGGCAGTAGAAGGGTCAGAAATCCAGGCTAAAGTTAAAGTCAAAACCAGGCGGGCAGCAAAGGTTCAAAATCGGCAGACAGTAGAAGAGTCAGAATCCAGGCAAAGGTCAGAGATACAATAGCAAAAACAAACTAGCACACTGGGGAAACCAAGACTATATCTGGCGGCCTGCAAGCCAGGCTCCAAGACATTTGAAGGGCATGGCTACCTCTCACAGGCTCACAGTGTGATGACCTCATCTGGACTGCCCCCAGAACCAGGCCAGATGGTGATGCATGACTGACACCAACCACTTCACCTCTGACAGAAGAGCGAAGCCTGTGCCCACCATACGCCTGAGCAGGGACCCCTTCTCTGTCACCAACATTACCAACAGGAGAAACATGGCGATGCGCAGCAACAGAGGCCGGCATCAAAGGAGCGGAACCATATGAGGATACCGCTCTCCAATCACTGGCACTACCAGCCGAAGGAGACCGGCGCCTCCCAGCGGCCGAGGCAGGAACACCAGCCACTGAATCCAATGTCGACGTGACAAGTTGAAGCAGTTTTGCCTTGAGGAATGGGCAAAAATCCCAGTGGCAAGATGTGGAAATCTCATAGAGACTTATCCAAAGCAACTTGCAGCTGAAATGGCAACAAAAGGAGGCTCTACAAAGTACTGACTTTAGGGGGGCGAATAGTTATGCACACTGAAGTTTTCAGTTATTTTGTCCTATTTATGGTTTGCTGTTCACAGTTATAGGCACGGTTTTTACATGAACTGATGGAAAACCTAAAAAAACAGTGAAATTCCAAGTTCTAAGGTAGCAAAACATGAAAATGCCGAATGAATATGTGTAGCCCAGCTACGCAGGCACACATAAAAATCCAGGAGAGTGCACAGGAAAGTAACAGCAACGCTTGATATTCATTCACTGTCACTCACTCTTTCAGACACACCCATCTGATATATAGGAGGGAGTGACACGTGGCTTGAGTGGTTAGTCAGTCAGCCAACCTAGGAGGGAGAGTAGTGGAATCTGGCTCCTGTCTTTGTACGGATCAGCTCAGTGTCAGTCCAAGTGGGACTTAGAGGATACTGAGGGCTACTCAGCGAGCCCTAGAGAAAGCTGACCTCGCCATGGAAGGTCACAAGTGCTTATGTTAAAAGCGGGAAGCAGGGCGAAGGGCACAGTGGAGAAGTTAGAGAAGTGCTTTAGGTATTGGATTGCCTGCACTAAGTTGCCGGACACCGGGGTCCGAAGCGTTGCTACAGTTTCAAGCTTAGTAACAAGAAAACCGGAGGCATCTGGACTACAGGTCGCAGAGAGCAGCCCTAAGTGTCAATACGTAACCGGAGTCAGGTGGAACAGGGACTTTGAGTCAAGCGCAGACAAAAGTAAGGACTTAGTTTCATCACTTAGAAGGCTCCACCACAACGTTGGCCGGGCAGTACAGCTATTGAGAAAGCTGGAGATTCAGAGTTAACTTCGCTTCAGGCAAGTTGGACTCACCTACAATTGAAGTTAAGGAGGCCTCTAACCTACGGGTATTGATTGCCTGCACTAAATTGCCGGACACCGGGGTCCGAAGCGTTGCTATTGTTTCAAGCATAGTAACAAGAAAACCGGAGGCATCTGGACTACAGGTCGCAGAGAGCAGCCCTAAGTGTCAATACGTAACCGGAGTCAGGTGGAACAGGGACTTTGAGTCAAGCGCAGACAAAAGTAAGGACTTAGTTTCATCACCTAGAAGGCTCCACCACAATGTTGGCCGGGCAGTACAGCTATTGAGAAAGCTGGAGATTCAGAGTTAACTTCGCTTCAGGCAAGTTGGACTCACATGTCTATGGAAGTAAAGGAGGCCTCTAACCTGCTCAGCTGTTACCCGAATGTGCACTCTCCACCCCGACCAGCTCCCCGGGATCTGCTTGAACCACCATCAGTAAAAGGTATGAAAAGAAGCTGCATTGTGTGTGACTGAATTCTTACTACACCCTGCATCATCATCATCACCATAGACTTCCAGGGACCCGTCTCACCTGTGGGAGACTTACTACCAAGCTGCCCCATAACATCCCCTGTGAAAGTCCTCAGAGCAGCGCTGGTACAATTTACCAGAAACCGCAGGTGGCGTCACGAATTACCTATACCTAATAATCCCCCGTAAATATTCCCCCATTGCACGACCGCCAGGGCCACGGACCGAGCCACCGCTACCAGTGACAACTCCCATAGATTTCCATGGGCTCGGCTCCGAGTACCCCATAGCCCTGGTATCCACAATTGTGGTGCGTGGTCGGAAAACTTTGGCGTCACGAACAGGATAAGAAACTTGCAATTGTGAGTCCTGTGTGCCTATTGAACTGTTTACTTCATGAAAAAGACTGTTTGCTGCTTTTGGCGCCAAATACCGCCATTTTGCCGCCAAGTTGGCGCCCTCAGGCGCTGGTGAAGAAGGTGGACGTGCATTCGTGGGCGTGTACCCCCCCTGAGGCGCGAAAGATATGGCCGCCCTCTCCAAATGTTACTACAATGTGCGGTCCTGCCCCTCTGCTAAAGAAATCCGCCTCCTCTTCATCCTCTATGCGAAGAGGAGGAGACGCAAATCCCGCCTCCACGGAAGAGACCAGATTGTTCCTGATGGAAACTACACTCTGGCCTGGGACGAGATGGCGGAAGGACAGGAGAATCTGTGCCGAAGACCGGAAGATTTCCTACCTGTGCCGGAGCTGTTCCCAGATAGGGACACCGACCCCGCCATGATGGAGCTGCGGAAGGAGAATGAGGAGCTAAGGAGGAAGCTCCAGGGTCGTGCTGATCGACAGGAGACGGAGAGACGCTGGCGCACCCAAACACAGCGGCTGCTGTGGGACGCAATGTTCTCTCCTACAAGCCAAGGGCCGTCTCCTGAATTCCTGAAATCGCTGCTGGAGAAGGCTGAGGGACGACCGGAGGTTACCGCCGAAAGTGCTGTACCTGATCCCACCGATGCGGAGGTGGAGGAGAAGGAGGCTGAGGAGGTATTGCCCTGACCAGAGTGCCAGTCAGGCCAGGAGGCCACCGCAGAGCACCGCTCCCCGGTAAGGTCACCGGAGGGGTCCCAGCCATCGTTGCCGGAAGTCGACTGGGACGAGATGGAGCGATTAGATGACGTCACTTATGCCGTACAGTGGGAAAGTGAGTGGCGCCGTCGTGAGGAGGAGCAGCAACGTCAAAAGCAAGAGACAGAAAGAGACATCCAGCGGTCCCGACAGAAACAGCATGAGGAATTCATAGCTGACAAGGAGACCGTCCGCCGGGATAAAGGTACCCTACGGGAACAGCGGCGGCAGGGGTGCGTCACCGAGTTCCAGCTCCGCAAGGGCTGGGGCTTCATCCGCGAGCCGGGCCTCTATCCAGGGGTCTTTGTAAGCCGCAGGGACGTAGAATCCCACCTGCCCATCGGTCATCCTGGGAGGGACCTGATTAATGGGGACATTGTGAGCTACACCCGTCACTGGGGTTTAAAGGGGTGGTATGCCCTGAACGTCTCCATTGTTAGTGACCCCGTCCCCGACGCCGGTACTGAAGCGTCCCAGTTCAGAGCTCCCACCACACCAGGCCGTGCCCCAGCATCGCCCCCTAAATCGCAAACAGTGACCTGCTCTACATCGCAATCAGCGACTTGCTCTACATCGCAACAGGCGACCTACCCGGCATCGCCCCCTACATCGCAATCAACCAAGTGTCCCGCAACGCAAACTGCAACTCATTCTGGATCGCAACCGGATGCGACTACAGTTAAAGCGCAGCTGAAACCTGCATCTTTGATGAAAAGTTCTTATTTGCCTGAGACACCCGTTGCATCCCCGTTGGTTCGCACAAGGACTGTGGCCACGCAAACGCAGATATCGGGCCATGACTTATTTGTTATGGGATCCAAAGGGCATCGCGTTGTTCCAGCCCCAGGAGTGGAAGACGTCAGTGAAAGCTTATAAAAGTGAAGACCGGTAGGACCCAGACAGGGGTTTACCGCATCTAAGAAATGTATAAAGTTTGTTGAGAGAATTGCCATTTTTGCACTTTATTACTGTGTATGTATAGTGTTTACATATTTAAAATAGAATACCCGGCTGGGTAAAGCAAAAGTTAAAGTGAGATTCAAAGAATTTGAAAAAGTTAAATATTCAATGTGTTGATTACATAGTATACCCCGGTTGGGTAACTTCAGTTGAATTATATGTGAATACTTGAAGAGTACAGATGTCTTTTATTATGTCATGGACTGAGAGGCTGAGGACTGTGCCAGCCCAGAACTTATCCTGTAAATAGTTGCGCTTCGGTGCATTATTTTGGTTTTACATGAAACCACTACTACTATCTACCTCTGAAGAAAAACCCGTGTGGTGGGCCTAGAGTGAGGTCTGCAGTCAGAAGTCCTGCAGCCCACCCAGGACCCACGTGGGAGGTTTTTGGTGCGGGTCCTCCACAAGTATCTTGTATATATGAGAATGTTTGATATTTTGATACTTTTGATACTTTTGTAATTTTCTAATGTACAAAATGTAACGTTAAAGAAGTCGTACCTCCCGGATGGGAAGAGTTATAATGTTAATGTTAATGCAAAACAAAATCTTCTTTTTGTCTTTTACAGCCCGGGAGTGCTGTGTTTTACCAAGGGGGGATGTGTAGCCCAGCTACGCAGGCACACATAAAAATCCAGGAGAGTGCACAGGAAAGTAACAGCAACGCTTGATATTCATTCACTGTCACTCACTCTTTCAGACACACCCATCTGATATATAGGAGGGAGTGACACGTGGCTTGAGTGGTTAGTCAGTCAGCCAACCTAGGAGGGAGAGTAGTGGAATCTGGCTCCTGTCTTTGTACGGATCAGCTCAGTGTCAGTCCAAGTGGGACTTAGAGGATACTGAGGGCTACTCAGCGAGCCCTAGAGAAAGCTGACCTCGCCATGGAAGGTCACAAGTGCTTATGTTAAAAGCGGGAAGCAGGGTGAAGGGCACAGTGGAGAAGTTAGAGAAGTGCTTTAGGTATTGGATTGCCTGCACTAAGTTGCCGGACACCGGGGTCCGAAGCGTTGCTACAGTTTCAAGCTTAGTAACAAGAAAACCGGAGGCATCTGGACTACAGGTCGCAGAGAGCAGCCCTAAGTGTCAATACGTAACCGGAGTCAGGTGGAACAGGGACTTTGAGTCAAGCGCAGACAAAAGTAAGGACTTAGTTTCATCACTTAGAAGGCTCCACCACAACGTTGGCCGGGCAGTACAGCTATTGAGAAAGCTGGAGATTCAGAGTTAACTTCGCTTCAGGCAAGTTGGACTCACCTACAATTGAAGTTAAGGAGGCCTCTAACCTGCTCAGCTGTTACTGGAATGTGCACTCTCCACCCCGACCAGCTCCCCGGGATCTGCTTGAACCACCATCAGTAAAAGGTATGAAAAGGAACTACCTTGTGTGTGACTGAATTCTTACTACACCCTGCATCATCATCATCACCATAGACTTCCAGGGACCCGTCTCACCTGTGGGAGACTTACTACCAAGCTGCCCCATAACATCCCTGTGAAAGTCCTCAGAGCAGCGCTGGTACAATTTACCAGAAACCGCAGGTGGCATCACGAATTACCTATACCTAATAATCCCCTGTAAATATTCCCCCATTGCACGACCGCCAGGGCCACGGACCGAGCCACCGCTACCAGTGACAACTCCCATAGATTTCCATGGGCTCGGCTCCGAGTACCCCATAGCCCTGGTATCCACAATTGTGGTGCGTGGTCGGAACAAATACTTTTACAAGCTACTGTATACTTTATAGATGGAATCTGATTGAACAAAGAAAGTCTTGTAACTTTTTGTTTTCATTTAGAGTATATGAAGAATCTACAGATTCCAATCTTTATTGAATCACCATATTACGTTTTAGAATACTTTCATAATTATTTTCTATCAGTTACCTTTTGACAGAACACTGAGTGAAGTATTTCCACAGGCTAGTATGGGGTTCAGATCAGAATTCGGATTCCGGCTAATTATGTGCCCACCTAATGACTGCAACAAAGTTTTGTAGGATGAGTTAAAGTTAATCCTTGTATAATGAGTTAAAATTAGTTCTTGTTATTGAAATCTTTATAAAGTGGTAAAGATGAAGTATTCTACTCATGGAAAAGAAACAATGAATTGAGATACCTGCACTATTTTTCAACTGCCCTTAAAGGGGAATCTGTCAGCAGGTTTTTGCCATGCATCGTAATTTAAGAGCACCATAATGTAGGAGCAGAGACCCTGATTCCAGTGATGTGTCACTTACTGGACTGTGTTTTACGGTTTCAATACAATCCATGTTTTATCAGCAGGAGATTGATTACAGGACAACTAGCCTTGTGCCTCCTAGCCCAACCACACCCCCAGCACTGATTAGCAGCTTTCTGTCACTATACAATGTACACAGAAAGCTGCGGTATGGGTGAGGTTAGACACAGCTCAACAACTGAGCTATGCTAGATCTGCAGCACTGAAAACTGTGATTCCATCATAACTACTGCATCCAGTAAAGTAAGTGACACATCGCTGGAATCACAGTCTCTGTCCCTGCATCATGCTGCAGTCAGATTATAAAGCAAAAGGCTGCTGACAGAATTTCTTTAAGGGCTGCTGAAATACTGTATTCAGACATGTGATCTGTCTAACTTGATATTTCAGTAACCATATGTATTATGTATCTTCTAATAGATAACATTGCTAGAGTTGACATTTCACTGCATTATCTATATAGCAATAGTGTAATAATAACATTTTAACATACAGCCACATTTCTGATCTGTTGTCCTGCCAGGGATTTCAGCTGTTGCAAAAGAACACGAAAAGTCTTCGTCTTCTCATATGAGAGTTGAGACACTGCTTCCTCCAAAGTCTCCTTCAACATGGACAGAGTACACGCAGCACCTATAGATAGTCCTAGGGTTACACAATATTAAGAACTGTTATTTCCTTGTATCATAGAAGACATAGGATAATTACATAGGAGAAGATTCTTATGTTTTAGAGATGTGTAATGATCATGTGGATTCTAAGGATAAAACTAAAAGCATCTGCAGGTGGGTCTAGATGTCAAGCTGTAACATGGGTACAAAAATGTCTTTACCATTAAACACTTCTTTCCACTCAGCCTCAGAGATGATACAAATGTTTTTTACCATTACATTTGTCTCATCAAGTATCAGAAAATATCTATAATGCAAGTATCTGCTACATTTTAGCATTGTTTTATTGTTAGTAGATTTCACAACTTGCATTAAGATGCCAAGACTAGAACACTTCTGAAAACATCATTGTTATGATCGGAGGCAGCAGATAGGGTCAAGTGGTTGTGAAATTTCCTCTGGAGCTTTTTATCTCACAGAACAATGGATTGAACAGACTAAAATCTGACCCACCCAATGCTTCATTCCCCTAAAGGCAAATGTTGGGGAGCATTGGGAAGGCAGCATAGTTTATTGGTCAAGCCAGACAAAATAAACACACCTGTCAAATCAGAAGTAAAAATATAGTGTATACCTATTAAATGAATTTCTGGTACATACCGTCCTTTGTGTATTTCACAATATTTAGATCTGGAATTCTGCCAATTGAAATTATAACTGGGTAGAAAACTCCTTTTGACTTTATCTCTGGCCCTGGAGGAAATAATAAGTGGTTTTATGATAGAGTTTGAGCTTCTTCAAATAAGCATATTCACCCAAACTTACTAAAAAAAAAAGGCAAATCATACTGGTTCTCTTTAGGCATAATCAGTTTCCATTAATGTGGTTTTATGGTTGTACACTAAATATATTTTTTAAAACAGTTTAATTTATTTTAAGCAACAAGAAATGGTACACAGAGTTCAGGAAATTCGCACCAGGAGCAAAGACGATGCTAGAAATAGAAAGTCATCAGTCACTTAACAAACCACAACATACTATTTAGTAGAGCGAAATCTAAAAAGAAACATTTTCTTGATTTATCGCAAACCTTACAGTATCTGCTCAGGTAACTATCTCTCTCACACCTCACATCATTGATGGCAAACATATTAGAGGTTATAGCGGCTTAAGCCCTGAATCATGGGTGCCACATTTCAAGAAAGTCATCTAGAGCTCCTCTGGCTGGAAATCTTAGCTAACACATAGGAAACAGCACATCAATCAACTGATTCCAAAGGCTTATGCTGCATTTACTCTGACCATCAACAACTGTTAAATCCAACAAGATGTAACATACCAGCGTTTCTCCAAATAGTGGTCATTCTTGGACACAAATGACATATGAGGTACACAGTTAAGTTGAAACAAATACTATTTATTAAAATATCTCTTCATACACAACACGTTTCAGGGCTCTAGGGTCCCCTTACTCAAGTGACAGAGATAGACCTGTGGTGCCCACAATAGCACAACCCCATAAGGTGAGCACCTACACTCCCTGACTTGTCCCTTATCTCCTTGATGTATTCACCTATGTTCCCCTATTTTGTTTTTTGCTTTGACATGCCTCTTCTATGAGTGACCGCTGATTGATTACATGTCAACTGACTGGTTGTTATTTAATAGTCTGCTTGCACATGCCGACCACACCTCCGTGGGCACAAAAGGAGTGTTAAACCAATCATTCTATGCATTTGGAATATTATGTTATTTGCAGCACATGTCCTGTTTAACCAGGCTCATGTGCTACCGGGAACGATGAGTTTCAAATAAGCTTAAAATAATTTCACCCGGCAATTATGCTTAAAAATAATTTCACCCGACAATTATGCTTAAAAATAATTTCACCCGACAAACAAGCGTTTTGCTCATTTGTAGAGTGATAATAATAATATTTATTTATACTGTTCCAACATATTCCACAGCGCTTTACTATTCAGAGGCTCATATACAACAGTCAAAAGTAACATAGTTAAAGATAATGCAATAATTAAAGCAAAATAATGACGACCCTGCTCGTAAGAGCTTATAATCTACAAGAAGGTGGGGGTGGCAAAGTACAGGGGCTTTTTTACTATGATGGTCCAACCATCTCGAGGGAATGGGGGATAGATAAATGCTGCATGAGGTAGTCACCAGCCAATATTTATAGTGCTTTTGGGTGCGGTTGAGTTTGATGGAGAATTATGTTCAGAGAAATAGTGAATGGGCTTTTTATAAAAAGGACTTGATTAGGGAACTGTTGTGAATGTTTTAGAAATGAATTCTGAGCAGCAGCTCCCTCTGGTGGTTACAAACAGTACTGAACCATTCAATGAGAATTGGCAATCAGGAATCACAGACTGGCTGGATATAAGGGAGGTTTCCCCCCATCATGGTTGCCGGTGATCAATTGTTCTTGTCTCAACGTTGTTTCCTGGTTCACTTGGAAGCTTGCTGAGTCTTGCCTCTTCTCCTGCTCTCAGATAAGATATTTTCTGTTTTTTGTTTTTGTGCTTTCCATTTGCATATTTCTCTGCATTTCTGTGAGGTTGGCCAGGTTCTCCTCCTCGGGGGGCTTGGGCTCCTCTCGGTTCCTCTGGAGCCACTGTTGTTTGTTCATTTGCCTTTTCCAGTTTTTTCAGTGGCTGCGGTTTAGTTTTGTTACACCAGAGAACTAATTTAGGTGGTAGAGGTCGTGTGATCTCAGGTGTTTTTGCAATTAGTAGCGTTGGCTTTTTTTAGGGTTTTTTTGGATTGCAGTAAGTATCCTTCCTATCCTTTTCTGTCTAGGCAGATTGGGCCCCAGCGTTTGCTCATACTATTTTCTGTCTGTGTCTGTATTTCCTCTTGTCTAACCGCCATTACATGTTTGGGGGCTTCCTATGTTCTTTGGGGATCTGCTCCGGGGCAGATAGCTTTCCTCTTTCTATCTTTAGGTGTAGTTAACCTCTCAGACTGTGACGAGGCGTCTAGGACCAACGTAGGAACGCTCCACTGCTGCCTTTAGTTGTGGTGGTTAGTCAGGGTACTGCAATCCAGTAGATTCCAACCTCTCTAGTGTATTGCCGTTTTTGCCTGCTGTTTGTTGCATTTTTTCCCTCTTTTTCTCTGGGTGCTGAGGAGGATTTTTTTTTTCTCAATGGAGTTTGCACAGTTGTCTGGCCGTGTGGATCAGCTTGCCACTGAGGTTCGGAGTATTGCTACCTATCTTGCAGGGTTGCCAGTTGTGGAACCCAGGATCCCCATGCCAGATTTGTTTTTGGGGGATCGAGCTAAATTTCTGAATTTCAAAAATAACTGTAAGTTGTTTTTTGCCTTAAAACCTAAGTCCTCAGGGAACGCAGCACAGCAGGTTCAAATTGTCATCTCTCTCCTGCACGGCGATCCTCAGGATTGGGCTTTTTCCCTGACACCTGGCGACCCTGTTTTGAGTAATGTTGATGCATTTTTTCTGGCTCTGGGGTTATTGTACGATGAACCTAATGTCACTGATCAAGCTGAAAAAACCTTGTTGGCATTAAATCAGGGGCTTGAGGACGCTGAGTTGTACTGTCAGAAATTTCGAAAGTGGGCAGTCCTGACCAAATGGAATGATGATGCTTTGGCAGCCCTTTTTCGGAAGGGTCTGTCAGAGAATGTAAAAGATGTTATTGTGGGTTTCCCTGCTCCCTCTGGTCTCAATGATTCTATGTCATTAGCGAATCAAATTGACAGACGTTTGCGTGAGCGTAGAAGTATGCGTGGAATAGTGTTGCCTTGTGAACCAGCTTCTGAACCCATGCAGTGTGATAGAGTGGCTTCTGGGGCACAGCGTCATGAGTTTCGAAAACGCAATGGGTTATGTTTCTACTGTGGTGATGCCTCTCATTCTATTTCAGTCTGCCCTAAGCGGGGAAGACGTTTTGCATGCTCAGTTGTCTTGGGTAGTGTTCAGACTAAATTTCTGTTGACTGTTACCCTGATTTGCTCCCTGTCCACATTTTCTGCTCAGGCTTTTGTTGATTCGGGAGCAGCTATTAACCTGATGGATTTTGATTTTGCTAAACGTTGTGGGTTTCCCTTGATACCCCTATGGAAGTCTATTCCCCTACTGGGGATTGATTCTACCCCTTTGGCTGAGAATAAACCCCAGTTCTCTACTCAGGTGATAATGAGGGTTGAACCTGATCATCAGGAGAGTTGCAAATTTTTGGTGCTGTATAATCTGCATGACATTATTGTACTAGGTTTCCCTTGGTTACAGTCTCATAATCCTGTTTTGGATTGGAAATCTGTGTCTGTAACCAGTTGGGGCTACCAATGTGTTAATGCCAACACTCTGTTTTTGCTATCCGCTCAGGATTCCTACTTTGACGATTTTCATTTACGAGAATCGCATCCTTGCCCCCCCATAGGAGCTATGACTGCGCTATTGAATTAGTGCCTGGTAGTAAATTCCCTAAAGGTCGCCTTTTTAACTTGTCTGTACCTGAACATGACGCTATGCGGTCTTATATCAAGGAGTCATTGGAGAAGGGTCATATCAGACCATCCTCTTCACCCTTGGGTGCCGGTTTTTTCTTTGTGGCCAAAAAGGATGGTTCATTAAGGCCGTGTATTGATTATCGTCTCTTGAACAATATCACTGTGAAATATCAATATCCGTTACCCTTGATTTCTGACCTGTTTTCCAGGGTGAAAAGTACTACTTGGTTTACCAAGCTTGACCTCAGGGGGGCGTATAACCTTATTCACATTAAGCACGGGGATGAATGGAAGACGGCGTTTAATACCCCAGAGGGGCATTTTGAGTACCTAGTGATGCCCTTTGGGCTCACTAATGCTCCTTCCGTCTTACAGTCCTTCATGAATGACATTTTCAGGGATTTTGTGGACAAATTTCTGATTGTTTATTTGGATGATATCTTGATTTTTTCCAATGACTGGGACTGTAAGGTTCTATGTATATATTCCTGAAACTCAGTTTGTTCGTCAGCCATTTTACTTTCTGTCTTGCTGCAGCTATCTTGCCCTCAGTCAAAATGGAGTTTCCAGCTTGCATGTTCCCGCCCTGATTCTCTCCTTTGCTTCTTAAGCAGCCACAGCTGAGCAATCAGTGCTTCAGAATCTAGCCTGCAGTGAACCTGTGACTTGACTCCTGTAAGCCTTGGACCTTGTACTCCAGCTATTCCTACTGAGGAACTCTGAAGCACTTGTGGACTCTGAACCCTGCTCTTTGAAAGACCCACGTTTGCATGGACTTACGGTAACAGAGAAGAAGATCCTGAATCTGTATTGGAGAGTGATTGCTGAGCTTGGATTACTCTGGCCTGCTGTGTCTCCTGTTTCTGTGTCTGCAAACTGTGTGACTATTTCTGCCAACTTGTATGAAGTAATACAGGACTTTTCTATATCAAACCTGTGACTCCTGTGTTTTCATCGCACCCAAGCACAAGACGCTATATGAACTGTACTACATACATTACAAGATTCTGAAGCCAAAACGTTAGTGTCTGCTGGGTCTGGAAGGCTGTGTCTGCTGTACTGTGGATATCAGACGTCCGGTTGTACTTTCTGTGATGACAGTGGTTGTGACTTCTCACAACCATTTCAGGTGAGCAATTCCCTTAAGTTTTTTCTTTTTGCAGTGTTACCACAGGTAAACACTATTGTTTTTTTTTTTTTTTCCTTTCTTTTCTCTTTTTTGTCTGCTGTAACTCTGGATATCAGATGTCTGGTTGAAACTTTCTGTGATGATAGTGGTTGTGACTTCTCACAACCATTCCAGGTGAGCAGTTCCCTTAATTTTTTTTTCTCTGCAGTGTTGCCACAGGTGAACACTATTGTTTTTTTTTTCTCTTCCTCTTCTTCCAGTAATCCTGTCTTAAAAGATCTGGAAAATGGAGGCCCGCATAAAGGAACTTTGCGGAGTGACTGATAATATCCTTGCAGATTTGCAGAATATAAAGACCCGTTTTACAAATCTACAGGACCTTAATAATCACAATTTGCAAGTGGTTGGACAGACTACCCAGGATTTGCGAGCCAGGATTGACGTTCTAGAGGGGCGAGTCCAGGCTCCTGCCATAGCCCCGAGTGCTGGGATTCCCAAGTTGCCCCCTTTTCGTTTTGGCGGTGAACGTGAGAAATTCAGGGGATTTATTAATCAATGCAATCTTTTTTTTTCTGCACATGCTTCACAATTTCCCACTGAACGATCTAAGGTGCTTACTATAATTATGTTGCTTACCAACAAGGCTTTAATGTGGGCAAACCCTCTGATTGAGACTGAGGATGATTGTTTGAATCACCTTGATGATTTTATTTCAGTCATGGGGCAGGTGTTTGATGACCCCAATCGAGGTGCAACAGCTGAAGCAGCCATGTTAGCTTTGCGCCAAGGTAAGCACTCGGTAGCTGAATATGCCTTGGATTTCAGGAGATGGGCCCTTGATACCACCTGGGACAGTTCCGCCAAAAAATCTATTTTTCGAAAGGGGTTATCTCCACTAATTAAGGATGAACTTGCTCGTGCCGACCCTCCCACTGCGTTAGGTGACTTTATTAACTACTGCATCCGTATTGATACTCGTCTGACTGAACGCAGGCAAGAGAGATGGTTCGAAAGCAATCGTACTAACCTTTTCCTACCTTCCTCTCCAGCTAAGGAACCTTTGAGTAGGATTACACGGGAACCTGAACCTGAACCCATGCAGGTAGACTCTTTACAACGACGGGTTAGTGATGCACGCAAGGAACATAGTTTTAAGGAGAATCTATGTTTCTATTGTGGTAAGTCAGGGCACTTCATTATAAACTGCCCCAGCCGTTCTCGTAAGACTACTGCAGCACTCATTCATTGTGAGTGTTGCGAGAGGGGATCTGTCAGGTCCGAGCCTCAGGCTCCAGAGAGATCTGCAGCAACAGATCTTGATTTCTCGGACTTAAACTCCGTTACCTCTGAGGACGTTGACTGTGTAAACGCTGCCATTTTTCAAGTTTCCTCAGCGGTGTCCCAGCTGAGTTGTAAGAAAAACAATTCTCATTGCTTTCTTTCCATCAAACTCTGGGTTGACTCAGCTTGGGTGTCTAGCTCTGCTATGATCGACTCAGGGGCAAGTGGAAATTTTATGGATGTCTCCTTTGCTCTGAAACAGGGAATACGTTCAGTGAAGAAGGCTACTCCAGTACAGATGGAAACTGTGGATGGCTCCCTGCTGACCTCTGGACCAGTGGATCAGGAAACAGAGCCTTTGAGGGTTCTTATGGGTAAAGATCATCAAGAGAAACTGTCCTTTATGCTTATCTCTTCTCCCCACTTTCCCATTATTCTAGGGCTACCATGGCTGCAGGCTCAGAATCCTACCATTAACTGGGAGACCAAGGAATTACACTTTCCAGAGAAACAGATGAGTCCAAAAGTTTCAGCTTGCTCTGTTCCTAAAGGAATCATGTCAGTCCCTGAACTACCAGCTGTATACCAGGACTATGTGGATTTATGTGACAAGAAGAACGCTGACCAGCTTCCTCCTCACTGTCCATATGATTGTCCAATTGAATTATTGCCTGGAGCAGAGATACCTTTTGGTAAGATCTACCCCCTGGCGGGGCCCGAGCTAAAGGCTTTAAAGGATTACATAGATGAAAATCTAGCCAAGGGCTTCATACGCCCCTCTTCATCTCCTGCAGGTGCACCCATCTTCTTTGTAAAGAAGAAAGATGGATCTCTGAGACCATGCGTAGACTATAGGGAACTCAATAAGGTTACTATTAGAAACCGTTATCCATTGCCTTTAATCCCTGAGTTATTGGAGAGAGTGCGACATGCCAAAATTTTTTCTAAACTAGATCTTCGTGGGGCCTATAACTTAGTCCGTATTAGACCTGGGGATGAATGGAAGACTGCATTCAGGTCACGATATGGACACTTTGAATATCTAGTTATGCCTTTTGGTCTGAGTACCGCCCCAGCCACTTTCCAACACTTGGTGAATGACATCTTCAGGATCTCCTAGATACATTCGTGGTAATTTATTTGGATGATATTCTAATTTTTTCTAACTCCACAGAAGAACATCATGGACATGTGAGAATGGTCTTGGAACGTCTAAGACAAAATCATCTTTACATCAAACTTGAAAAGTGTGAATTCCATAGGACCGAAATTCAATTTCTGGGGTATGTACTGTCTACACAAGGAATTAGTATGGATGGAAGCAAAACCCAAGCCATCAAGGATTGGCCAAGTCCTAGAAATGTGAAGGAGGTACAGCGCTTCATCGGGTTTGCCAACTTCTATAGACGTTTCATTAGAAATTTCTCTGAGGTAGTGTCACCTATCACTCAACTTACCCGGAAAGAGTCTAGGTTTTCCTGGACTCCCCAAGCCCAGGAAGCATTTTCCCGTCTAAAAGATAAATTTACCACTGCACCTATCCTAGTACATCCCAACCCCGAGCTTGCCTTCATAATAGAGGTGGATGCTTCAGACTGTGCCGTTGGAGCTATACTCTCTCAGAGAACAGGTGAGAAGAATGTCTTGCATCCCTGTGCCTTCTTTTCCCAGCAGTTGTCTTCGGCTGAGAGGAACTACGATGTGGGCAATAGAGAGTTGTTGGCCATTATTGCCGCCTTCAAAGAATGGAGACACCTTCTTCAGGGAGCTGCACAGCAAATAGTCGTCCTGACAGACCATCGTAACCTTGAGTTTATCAGGTCGGCTAAGTGCCTGACTCCTCGCCAGGCTCGCTGGAATCTTTTCTTAAACCAATTTAATTTTATCATCTCTTATAGACCAGGATCGCGCAATGGAAAGGCTGATGCACTCTCTAGGATTTACTCAGCAGAGACACGTCCAATTACTCCTCCTAAGACTATTCTTCCTGACTCTAGATTCCTAGGAGTAATTCATAATCAAGACCTACTTAAGGACATCAAGGAAGCATACCATGCAGATTCCTTTTTGGCACAACCCCCAAGGGACGTAAGTCTTGTCTTTAAGAATGGTGTGTGGATTCAGGGACAACGTCTGTATATTCCTGAAACAGTCAGATTAAGAGTATTGCAACTCATTCACGATTCCAAGATAGCTGGGCATAGAGGAATTCTAAAGACACAGGAATTTCTTTCTCGTTTCTTTTGGTGGCCCACTTGCAGGAAGGATGTTTTGAATTATGTCACTTCATGTGAGGTCTGTGCAAGATGCAAAACACCTCGCTCCTCACCAACTGGTCTGTTACAGCCTCTTCCCACCCCGTCCCGCCCATGGGGATCCATTTCTATGGACTTCATTGTGGAGTTACCAACCTCTCAGGGGAAGAACACCATGTTAGTGGTGGTTGACCGTCTAACAAAGGCAGCTCATTTTATCCCTTGTGTGGGCTTACCCACTGCAAAACAGACATCAGATTTGATGATTAAAGATGTGTTTCGCTTACATGGAGTACCGGATGAGGTTATTTCGGATCGAGGGGTGCAATTCACTTCTAGGTTTTGGCAAAATTTCTGTGCAGCATTGGACATTAAAGTAAACCTTTCTTCTGCTTTTCATCCCCAGACTAATGGACAGACCGAACGAACCAATCAAACCCTGGAGCAGTATCTCCGCTGCTTTATCTGCCACCTACAGGATGATTGGGTGGATCTACTTCCATTAGCTGAGTTCTCGTATAACAACTCTCAGAGTGCCTCCACTAAACAGTCTCCTTTTTACTCTAATCTAGGTTATCATCCTAACATTCTACCACGATTTCCCATAGAAACGCCTTTACCAGCAGTGGCTGAAATAATCACGTCTTTACAGAAGAATATGGATCTTCTAAAGGAAAATCTGGAATCGGCTCAAGAAAGGTACAAGAAAGCAGCAGATAAATTTCGTAAACCTGCACCAGCTTTCAAGGTAGGAGACTTGGTCTGGCTGTCAACCAGAAATCTTAAGTTAAGGATTCCATCGTCTAAGTTGGGACATAAGTACATTGGACCCTATAAAATCAGTAAAATTATAAGTGCCGTTGCTTGTCGTCTTCAACTGCCCAGAACTATGAGAATCCACCCTGTCTTTCATGTATCCCTACTAAAGGCTGCGACACCCAATACGTTTCCTGGACGTTCCTCTCCTTGCCCTGACCCAGTGCTAGTCATGGTCAGGAAGAATTTGTGGTGGAAAGGATTTTAGATTCCAGGTTGTATAGAAATCAGTTACAATATCTGATTAAATGGCAGGGCTACCCAGTGGAGGACAACTCATGGGAACCGGTCAATAACGTTAATGCTCCTCGCTTGCTCCGTCAGTTTCATCAGAGGTACCCACACAAGCCTGGTCTGAGGTCATCCGGAGGTTGTCCTTAAGGGGGGAGTAATGTAAGGTTCTATGTATATATTCCTGAAACTCAGTTTGTTCGTCAGCCATTTTACTTTCTGTCTTGCTGCAGCTATCTTGCCCTCAGTCAAAATGGAGTTTCCAGCTTGCATGTTCCCGCCCTGATTCTCTCCTTTGCTTCTTAAGCAGCCACAGCTGAGCAATCAGTGCTTCAGAATCTAGCCTGCAGTGAACCTGTGACTTGACTCCTGTAAGCCTTGGACCTTGTACTCAAGCTATTCCTACTGAGGAACTCTGAAGCACTTGTGGACTCTGAACCCTGCTCTTTGAAAGACCCACGTTTGCATGGACTTACGGTAACAGAGAAGAAGATCCTGAATCTGTATTGGAGAGTGATTGCTGAGCTTGGATTACTCTGGCCTGCTGTGTCTCCTGTTTCTGTGTCTGCAAACTGTGTGACTATTTCTGCCAACTTGTATGAAGTAATACAGGACTTTTCTATATCAAACCTGTGACTCCTGTGTTTTCATCGCACCCAAGCACAAGACGCTATATGAACTGTACTACATACATTACAGGGACTCTCATGTGAAACATGTTTGGACTGTGTTCCAGATTTTGAGAGAGAATGCTCTGTATGTGAAGGGATCAAAGTGTCTTTTTGGCGTACAGAGGATCTCATTTCTGGGATTAATTTTGTCTCCATCTGTTATTGAAATGGACCCGGTCAAGGTTCAGGCCATCTGTGATTGGGTCCAACCTACTTCATTAAAGGCTCTTCAGAGATTCTTGGGTTTTGCCAATTTTTATCATAAATTTATTGGTAATTTCTCTGTTATTGTTAAACCACTGACTGATTTGACCAAAAAGGGTTCTGATGTGGTGAATTGGCCTCCTGAGGCAGTCTATGCGTTTCAGGAACTTAAACAGAGATTCACTTCTGCTCCTGTTCTACGGCAGCCTGATGTTTCTCTGCCATTTCAGGTGGAGGTTGATGCCTCTGAAATTGGGGCAGGTGCCGTTTTGTCCCAAAGAGATCTGAGACCTCTAAAAGTAACCTTGTGCTTTTTTCTCTGAAAATTTTCACCAACTGAACGTAATTATGACGTGGGTAATCGGGAGTTATTGGCCATGAAGTGGGCTTTTGAAGAGTGGAGACATTGGCTGGAGGGAGCCAAACATTAGGTGGTGGTCCTCACGGACCATAAGAATCTGGTTTATCTGGAATCAGCCAAGCGACTTAATCCTAGACAGGCCAGGTGGGCCTGTTTTTCACACGTTTTAATTTTGTGGTTTCCTTTCTTCCTGGCACTAAGAATGTTAAGGCAGATGCCCTCTCGAGGAGTTTCCTTGCGGACTCTCCTGAGTTATCTGATCCTGCTGTTATTTTGAAAGAGGGTGTAGTTCTTTCCGCCATCTCACCCAATTTGAGACTGGCTCTGGAAGGGTGTCAGGAGGATAAACCAGAGCGCTGCCCTGTTGGGAAATTGTTTGTCCCAGACCAGTGGAAGTAGAGTGTGATGTCTGAGATTCATTGTTCTGCGTTGGCCAGTCATCCCGGAATTTTTGGTACCAGAGACTTGGTGAGTCGGTCCTTTTGGTGGCTACTTTGTCTCGTGACGTCAGGGAGTTTGTGCAGTCCTGTGGACTTGCTCTCGCTCCAAGCCTTGCTCTCGCTCTAGTGGTTTGTTGATGCCATTGCCTGTGCCCAAGAGACCATGAACCCATATCTCTATGGATTTTATTTCCGACCTCCCTGTTTCTCAGAGAATGACCGTTATCTGGGTGATTTGTGATAGGTTTTCCAAGATGATACATCTTGTGCCATTACCTAAGTTGCCTTCCTCCTCCGAATTGGTGCCTTTGTTCCTTCAGCACGTGGTTCGGTTGCACGGCATTCCTGAGAACATTGTGTCTGACAGAGGAGTCCAGTTTGTTTCCAGATTTTGGAGGACTTTTTGTTCTAAACTTGGTGTTCAATTGTCTTTCTCCTCTGCTTTTCATCCTCAGACCAATGGACAAACTGAGAGAACAAACCAGCATTGGAGACTTATCTGAGATGCTTTGTGTCTGCTGATCAAGATGACTGGGTCTCTTTTTGCCTTTGGCTGAGTTTGCTCTTAATAATAGGGCAAGCTCTGCCACTTTGATGTCTCCATTTTTCTGCAATTTTGGGTTTCACCCTCGATTTTCTTGTGACAGACGGAGGCTTCTGTCTGTCGGGTGTTGACTTGTTGTGGAGCGTATGCAGCAGATTTGGGACCAGGTAGTGGAAGGGTTGTCCCTCTCTCAGGAGAAGGCCCAGCGGTTTGCCAACCGGCATAGGATGATGGTCCTCGTTTTAAAGTGGGGGACTTGGTCTGGTTGTCCTCAAGAAATATCCCTATAGAGTTGCATCTCCTAAGTTTAAGCCTAGGTTCATTGGCCCTTATAAGATCATGGAGATTCTTAATCCTGTTTCCTTTCGTTTACTTCTTCCAGGGACATTTAAGATCCATAACTTGTTCCACAAGTCCTTATTGAAGAGGTTTGTCGAGCCAGTGGTTCCTGTGGCTGCGCCTCCTGACCCTGTTTTGGTTGAGGGCAATCTGGAGTATGGGTTAAGAAAATATTGGATTCTCGTTTTTCTAGACGGAAACTCCAGTATTTGGTTAAGGGGAGAGCTTATGGTAGGAGGACAATTCTTGGGTGTTTGCTTCGGACATCCATGCTAGGAGACTGATCCGTGGTATCACAGAGCTCATCCTGACCCCCCTGGTTGCACAAATGAGGGTTCGATGACCCCTCCTCAAGGGGGGGATACTGTTGTGAATGTTTTAGAAATGAATTCTGAGCAGAAGCTCCCTTGGTGGTTACAGACAGTACTGACCATTCAATGAGGATTGGCAATCAGGAATCACAGATGGCTGGATATAAGGGGGTTTCCCCCCATCATGGTTGCCGGTGATCAAATTGTTCTTGTCTCAACGTTGTTTCCTGGTTCACTTGGAAGCTTGCTGAGTCTTGCCTCTTCTCCTGCTCTCAGATAAGTATTTTCTGTTTTTGTTTTTGTGCTTGCCATTTGCATATTTCTCTGCATTTCTGTGAGGTTGGCCGGGGTTCCCCTCCCCGGGGGGCTTGGGCTCCTCTTGGTTCCTCTGGAGCCACTGTTGTTTGTTCATTTGCCTTTTCCAGTTTTTCAGTGGCTGCGGCGTAGTTTTTGTTACACCAGAGAACTAATTTAGGTGGTAGAGGTCGTGTGATCTCAGGTGTTTTTGCAATTAGTAGCTTTGGCTTTTTTTAGGTTTTTTTGGATTGCAGTAAGAAATCCTTCCTATCCTTTTCCGTCTAGGCAGATTGGGCCCCAGCGTTTGCTCATACTACTTTCTGTCTGTGTCTGTATTTCCTCCTGTCTAATCGCCATTACATGTTTGGGGGCTTCCTAGTTCTTTGGGGATCTGCTCCGGGGCAGATAGCTTTCCTCTTTCTATCTTTAGGTGTAGTTAACTCTCAGGTTGTGACGAGGCATCTAGGACCAACGTAGGAACGCTCCATGCTGCCTTTAGTTGTGGTGGTTAGTCAGGGTACTGCAATCCAGTAGATTCCAACCTCTCTGGTGTATTGCCGTTTTTGCCTGCTCTCCTCAGCTACCAAAACATAACAGGGAACGTGATAGGCCACCCTAAATAGATGTGTTTTTAAGGAAAGACTAAAACTGGGTAAGTTTTGATTAGTCTAATTTCTTGGGGTAGAGCATTCCAAAGAATTGGTGCAACTCGGGGAAGTCTTGGACCCGAGAATGGGAGGTACAGATTAGTGCTGATGTTAGTTGAAAGTCCCCTTTTGGAGCATAGCGCGCAGTAGGCCGATAAACAGAAATGAGGGAGGAGATGTAGGGGGGTGCCGCACTGTGGAGAGCTTTGTGGATGAGAAACAAGCGGTTTAAATTGGATCCTATAATGTATAGGCAGCCAGTGCAATGACTGGCACAGAGCGCAAGCGTCCAAGTAACGATTAGCCAGATAGACGGCCCTGGCTGCTGCATTAAGCATGGACTGGAGAGGGGAAAGTCGAGTGAGGGGGAGGCCAATTACTACAAATTACAGTAGTCAAGGCGGGAGTGGGATCTGGGTGACAGTGAGGATTTTTGTTGATTCCATGGTGAGAAAGAGATGCTCTTCAGGTGCAAGCGACCAGAGCGGGCAAGAGATTGTATACAGGAGGTGAAGGAAAGATTGGCATCAAACATAACACTCAGACAGCGCACCCGCTGTCTAAGCGCTATTGTGGTGTTCACAAACGGAGAAGGAGATGTCAGATTTAGGGAGGTAAGTAGACTGCAGGAACAGAAGAAGTTCAATTTTGGGAAGGTTGAGTTTCAGGACATAGAGCAGACATGATGTTGGAAATGCGATTAAAAAGTCACTGATATTCTGTAGTACAATGAGGGTATGGTTAGGAGATGAAGGTTATAGTTGTGTGTCATCAGCATAAAGATGGTACTGAAAGCCAAATTTGCTGTAGTCTGTCCAATTGAGGCCAGGTAGATAGAGAAGAGAAGATTGCCAAGGACTGAACCCTGAGGGACCCCAACAGTGAGAGGAAGAGGAGAAGTGGAGACAGCGAACGATACTGTCATGATCCAGACAGGGTTTTGGTCTTGTCTCCCTTTCCTGGTCTGGTCATGTGAGGGGTTTACTTTCTCTTCCTCGTTCCTGTGTCAGGTCTGCTATATCTCTGCGCTGCACCCTGCAGTCAGTGCCAGTTATATTTCTTGCCTACGGTGTGTGTAGCTGGCTCTGGTGAACTCCTGATTTGTCCTGCTGCGTTTAGCTAACATTGCCCATGTTAGTGCACCCCTCCCGATCCATCCCGAATCTGTGTGCCCCTGTGTGTTTGGATTCCCGGTATCGACTCTGCTTTGGCTTTGACCTGATTCTGTCTTTTCCCTTTCTGATAACTCTGCTGCTGTCCGCACTGACTTTTTGCGTTCCTTTTTACTTGTGTTTTGGATTCCCCTTTGTACTACACAACTTTCTGGTATTGACCTTTCTCCCTGACTATTCTGCTGAAAACCTGGTGGTAGCTTCGCTGCAGTTTGCTGGTCTGCTCTGAGCACGATTTCAGCTCACTCTCCACTCTGCTGCCATCTAGTGGAGTTTGTGTTACTCTGCATTTACCTGCAGTGCTGCCCTGTAACATTATTACTGGCCCTAGACAGTTTTTTTTTCTTTTTCCTTTTTTATATGATCTGCTTTGTACCTTGCAGATCAGATGTCAAATTTTACTCAAATTATGCAGGGTTTGTCTGTGGAAACATAGAGCCCTGGCCACTTCCCATAATCAATTTCCGAGGGAACTTACTGAAATGGTTAAGTCTGTTCAGTGTTCTATGACACCACCAGCCTGTAAGCACTCGGACCCTATAGATTTCTCTTTACACTCTCCTGAATCTATGGTCAGGCTCCAGATACTTTCTCCAGAGAAAAGGAAGGTTCCATACATTCAGAGAGAGTTATAAGCTTCTTTTTTCCCTTAGACCCAGATCCTCAGGAGATGAGAGTCAACAGGTGGGGATAATTATTTTGTTACTCCGGGAGGGTCCTCAAATTGGGGCTTTTTCTTTACCTGTTATTGCCCCTGAACGTGTGTTGTGGATAAGTTTCTTTGAGGCTTTAGGACTGATTTATGATAAAACCAGACTGGGTCAGGGTGGCAGAGGACCCGATCATGGGGCTCTCCCAGGGTAAGCTCACTGCTGAGTGGTACTGTTCAGAGTTTAGACGGAGGTCCACCGAGGTGTCTTGGAATGACTCTGCTTTGAGATGCCAATTCAAGAGAGGACTTTTGGATCATCTCAAGGTCGCTTTAGCTCTCCATTCGCCACTCAGTTCGTTGGAGGAGGCCATGACCCAGGTAATTCGTATGGATCGGAGTTTGCGGGAGAGAGGAGTCATCCAGCAAGAGGTTTCAGTGTTTCCTGCTAAGTCTGAGGTGATGCCATTTACAGAGCCATGGAGGTTGGTGCCATTAACTTCAAGTAGAGAGAGAGGAAGTGGCGATGTGAAGGGAAATTATGTTTCTATTGTGGAGATCCGGGACATTGGAAGAAGTACTGCTCCTCTCGCCACTGACTAACAAGCTGCGAGTCTGGGTGATTGTCGAGGAGGTCACCCAGACTCTCAGGTAACTTTTTCCTCATTTCAAAAGATTTTGTTAGAGGTGGAACTTTGTTGTGGGGATGGTTACAACCCACTTCAGCTTTTGTTTGGGCTGTGGATCATCCATGAACTTTATTGATTCAAGCCTGGTGTCTAAGAGTAAGATAGGGACAGTTAGGCTTAAAACCCCCAAACCATATCATTGCCATTGATAAGACACAGCTGGCTCAAATATTGTTTTAAATTTGTCTCTGAGGAGTTTTTCCTCAAGGTGGGTTCCTTGCATCAGGAACAAATTTCATGTTTTTGTTTTGGATAATCTTTCAGTGGGACTGGTGTTGGGTTTTCCCTGGTTACAGTTGCACAATCCTGTTATTGACTGGGAATCTCGAGATTTTTGTGAAATGGTTGTCTTTCTGCTGTTCTGGTGTCGTCCGTAAATCTGGAGGGTATTCCGGAGTATGTGAAAGATTTTGAGGATGTGTTTTCTGAAAAGAGGCTATGATTGTGATATTAATCCGATTTCCCGGGTGGGTACATTGCCCAAGACCCATCTGTACAATCTTTCAGGCCCGGAACATACCGCTATGAAAGACTATATCTCAGAAAGTTTACGCAAAGGTCACATCCGTCCCTCTGTCTCACTGTGGATGCTGGATTCTTTTTTTTGTCAAAAAGAAAGATGGTGGCTTACGCCCTTGGGTTTGATTTTTGGGAACTACATAAAATTACGGTGAGAAATACCTACCCACTCCCCCTTATTACAGATCTTTACAACCAATTTTTTTTTTGGGGTAAGTGGTTTTCAAGTTGGATCTCAGTGGAGCGTATAATCTTTATCCATATTCGGGAGGAGGATAAGTGGAAAACTGCATTTCTCACCTCTGAGGGTTTGTTTGAAAATCTAGTCATGCCCTTTGGTCTCACGAACGTGACTGCAGCTTTTCAAAAATTCATTAATGATGTATTTTCTGACTTTGTTGGGTGCTTCATGGTGGTATATCTAGATGACATTCTTATATTTTTATCTGACAAAGAATCTACATGGGTCATTTACGTGCAGTTCTTCATAGGTTACGGGAGAACTCTCTGTTTGCTAAACCTGAGAAGTGTTTATTTTGTGTCAAGAGTGTCTTTCTGGGGTTCATCCTCTCTGCCAATGGGTTTTGTATGGACCTGGAAAGGTACAGGCCATTGTTGCTGGGTGCAACCAGAGATCAAAGGTCTTCAGCGTTTTTTGGGTTTCGCCAATTATCGCAAATTTATCAAGGGGTTTTCCCATGTGGTCAAGCTTCTCACTGATCTTACTCATAGGGGGTGATCTTAAAAACAGTCGTTGAAGATTTTCTACATTGAAAAAATGTTTTATGTCTTCTCCTGTGTTGGTCAGCCTGATCCGTCTGAACCATTCATTGTAGAGGTGGATGCATCGGATGTGGGAGTGGAGGCGGTGCTGTCGCAGGGACCCGTCACTTTGACTAATTTAAGACCTTGTGCCTTTTTCTCCAAGAAATTTTCTCTGCGGAGAGAAATTCGATGTCGGTAATCAGGAGCTGTTGGCATAAAAATTGGCTTTTGAAGAATGGAGGTACTTTTTGGAGAGAGCTGTTCATCGATTCACAGTTGATTACAGCCATAAGAATCTGTTTACATTGAGTTTGCCAACGTTTTGACTCCTAGACAGGCGAGGTGTCGCTTTTTTTCCCACGTTTTCATTTTTCTATCACCTTTCGGCTGGTTCTAAGAATGTCAAAGCCGATGCCTTATCACGCAGTTGGATCCGATATCACCTCCGAACCTCCTTCCTCCATTCTTCAGCATGGGGTGGTCGTGCGTGGGTTTGTCCTTAAATTGGAACTTGAAATTCGTGGGCTCAGTCATTGCCCGATAACAAGCTCTTTGTCCCAATTCAGTAGGTTGAGGGTGGGGGGTTACGAATTTTCAGTGGGG
>JARQOD010000007.1:30026191-30087106 GCA_033576555.1 Oophaga sylvatica | reverse complement strand
CTAGTGGAAACCTACTACAACTACTATTCCCTGAAATTCACAACTACTTTTACAAATTTACTATCCAAATTACTTGGAATTTTAATTTAAAAAATCATTGAACATATTTAACTAAAACAATAGTAAAACAAAAGTGGTTTTTGTACTGAAAAGTATAGTGGTTTTAAATTTTAACTTGTGCCAGCACGGGGGCTTCAAAAAAGGAAGTCAGCTAAAGTAATATTGTGAAATATAATAAAATGTAATCCTTTAAAGGGAGCCCGGGGCTTTGTGGGGTTTTGGTATCTCTTGGGCAGAGATTTTCAAAATGAAGGAGTTTTTTGGTTTTAAAAATTGCATGATATCAAGGGGCCCAATGAAAAACGTGCCCATGTAAAGGGGTTTTTTTTTTGGTTTACGATTTTTTTTTTTCCCTGAACATAAAAAGGGGAAAGGGAAAACCCCCAAGGCAGAAGGGAAATTTCCTTTCACACACCCACATTGCCCCAAAAAAAAGGATACTTTTTTCTTCTAAATTTAAGGCAGCACTTTTTCTTGGATCTGCTTTCTTTTTCAATTATCTGAAAGGGGGAAATAAAAAAGCCCTTGAAAAGTTGGTTTAAAATTTAAAGAAAAAGTCACTCTGAAGGTAACAATAATAAAATTCTTTTCAATATAGGGAGCAATAAAGAAGAAAGCAGCAATCCAAAAATTTCCCCAAAATTTAAAAGGGGTTTTTAAATTGACCTGCCCCCAATAAAAGAGACTTTGGGGAAAGAAGTTTAAAAGTGAACCCTTTCCCTTTTCAATTTTATCTAAAATTTATTCGGGTAAAAAAAAATTAATATTTTTAAAAAAGGAAAACAAGTTTCCTGTTTTGCTGGTATGGTTTCCAATCAAGAATTCGGGACCAAAAAAGGGGATTACGGGAAATAAAATAAAAAACTTTGTTTGTCTGTTTTCTTGAGGGGATCCTTCCCGCAAAAAGGGCCCCCATTTTCCTTAAAAAAACCCTCCCTAAACATTGGTTTTTCCCCAACCCCGAAGTACTGCAGCAGCTGGATTTTTTTTTTCTATGTCGTTTAGTGTTGTTCTCACACAATTTAAAAACCGGGGGGGACCAAAACTGCACATGACCAATTTTGTTTTCCAGAAAAAACCCCTTTTGCGCTACTTGTTACCTCTAAAAAAGGGAAAAATTTAAACAAATAATTTTTTTATATAGCGCCAAATTTTTCCCCGCAACAAAGTCTATAGATAAAAATTTGGAAGCTTTTTTTTCCTTATTTTAAAAAATCCCCATTGCAAAGGGGATAAAACCACTCTAAACTTAAATTCGGGTGTTGATACCACCCTTGGGACACGGGACAACAATTTAAAAGAAAGGAATACAAGAAAAAATTTTGGGGGTTACTACCATTTGAGGGGATACAAAAGTTATTTTTTTTAAAATTTTGGGACAAAAAAAATTTGATAGGGCTATGAAAGGCTAGAGAGGCATGCAGGGAGTGCAAGTGTGGACGACGGCCTTTTTCGGGGTTTAAAACCCGCTTCACTGAAACCCTTTGCCCAACGGTGATGTATTACCTATACACTTGCCTACCACAAACTACAGAGCCCTGTTATAAAAAACCCACTGGTGACAATATTAGGTTAAAATTGTGATTTTTTAATTTAAAATTATCATTTGCCCCAAATCTTTTGGGTTAAAATGGGGTTAAAAAATTTATATGTCGGAAAGTAGCGTAGAAACCCCCCCGGGGGGCCCAGGGGGGGGCGGGGGCCCCCGGGGCCCCACGCTCTGAGGGGGCCCCCCTGGATTGGGCTACTGTAACTGTATGGGCCCAGGGAACAGCACGCCCATACAGTTTTCACTGCGGCAGAGAGGGAATTTAATCCCCACTCCCGCCCCCGGGCCCCTATGGGGCCCCCCGAGGCCAAAAAGGGGGGGGGGCCCGGTTTCCCGCAGTGGGCCCCCCCCCCGTCATACAGGGGCGCTGTATCAGCAAATTTGGGCCAAAACACTGACCGCATAGAGAAGAAAGGAGTTTAGGGGCCCTTTCTCCCTAAAACCCCCTTACGTCTGACGCGGGGGCGGGTGCCCTACGCCCGGCCCGGCAGTCAGATTCTGAGAGGGAGGGGCAGGGGAGCACCAGGAGCCGGGGCAAGAGAGGGATACAGGATTTATTTTTTTTTGTTAAAAGGGGGGGCAATGTAAGTAAGGCCGCATAGGGAGTACCTTATAAGTACGGCTACATATGGGGGTGCATTTAAAATACGGCCGCAATGGGGGGGGGATTAAAAGTACGGCTTTCAAAATGGGGAGTTCCCTTTTGTACGGGCCCGCAATGGGGGGTGCAAAAGAAGGGGATATAGACATTTTCCTTTTTTGAATTACGGGTTAAGGGGGGAAATTTTTTTGGTAAAGGAAATTAAAATGGTCCTTGGGGGGGCAAAAAGGTTTAAGGGGGGGAAGACGGGAAAGGGGCAAAAGTGCCAAAGGGGGGGGGGGTTTAAATATGCTGATGGGGGTGAAAAGAGGAAATGGGGGCATTTAAATAGGGAGGGGGGCCTTAAACGGTACTTTGGGGGGTTAAAAGGGGGGTGATAAGGGGGTTTTAAAAGGGGGGTTAAAACGGTGCATTGGGTTATTAAAAAGGGAAAGACAAAAAATAGGTCAAGGGGACTTATTGGCGATTGGGGTACTTTAAAAAGGGCTTGGGGGGGGATAAAAACCCCCAGGGGGAAAAATGAGCAAGGGGGCATTTAATAGGGCATATTTTTTTAAAAAACGCATTGGGTTTAAATAAGGTTATTATTTAAATAAGATTTTTTGGGGGGCATTTTAAAACGGGCCTTTTTTAAAAGGGCCCATGGGGGAAAAATTTTAAATCCCCATGGGGGGGGAAAATTAAAAAAAAAAAATTTCCCAGGGGGGGTTAAAAAAAAGGGGTTTTTTGGGGGGATTATAATAAACTTAAAGGGGGATTAAAAACTTCCCCCCCCCCTTTTTTTTTTGGGAAATATTGGGAAATCTTTGGGGGGGTTAGGGGCATCTTTTGGGAATTTCCCGGGGCCCCCCCATAAGGGGGCCTTAAAAGTTTAATTTGGGGTGTATATAAATGAGGGGGATAAATTTTAAGGGGGTGAGGGGGGAATGGGGGAAATGTAAAAGGGGGAATTTTTTTAAGGGGGAAAAAGGGTTCTTATTAAAAGGGGAACAAGGGGTTTTAATTGGGGAAAAGGGGGGATTTTTAGGGTCCCGGATTATAAAAAGGGTTTAGTTTGGTAAAGGAAACCGGGGATAGGGTTCTTTTATAATAGGGGGGCCCAAACCCGGGGGTTATTTTGGGGGAAGTTGGGAAAGGGGAAACCCCCCCAAAAAAAACAGGACAGAATTTGGGGGCAAAATTTTGGCAGCAAAGGCTCAGTAATGGGGTTTATCAGCAGGATGAGGATTTGTCCCAGGTGAGAATAGTCCAATTGGTGCCCTTTGCGGGGGTGCCCAATATGAGAAGTGAAACTTTTCTTGTTGTTTTTCTCTGTAGTCGAGTCCTGGCGGGGAGGAGTCTTTCATGTGGGTTCGGGCCGGGGGGAAAAGACATGAAAAGTAAAACCGATTCCATCAAAAGAAACGCACCCGGAAGTAACTATTTTGAAACTCTGCTATGATCTTTTTTTTTGGGTTCTGTAATGGTGTTTTTTACCATGCCAAAGGCGGGGGGTTTCAATTTTGGGCCCTTTTTTATAATAGATTTTCCCTTTTTAAAACTCGGGGTTTTCTGTTTTTGGGGGGTTGCCAGTGTTTTTTTCAGCAGGGCCACAGATAGGATTTTATCCCGTATGGGGGTTTAATTTTTAAAAAGCTCCCTTTGTTGTTTTTAATCACCTTGCTTTGGGGGTTTTTAAAACCCCCGTTAATTTTTGTTCCTTCTGGGGTTTTTTTTGTTATGAAAAATCGGGGGTTTTCTCCCAAACCCCGTCTTATATGTCCTTTAAAGGGGGTATTTGGCAAGTCCCCCCCCCCAATCCCCTGGGGGGAATTTAAAACCTTCTTGGGAAAATGTTTTTCGGGGGGTTGGGGGTATGGGGGACGGGGCCCCAGGCGGGAATTCCCCTGAAACCTTTTTCATTTCCCCCCAAGGTTTGGGGGGTTTTTTGGACCCCAGTTTTGGGCATTTTTTCCCCCCGGTTTCCCCCCTTTCCCGGGGGCGTGAAAAAAAATCCTTTAAGTTTTAAACCCCGGGGTTAAAGGGTATCGGTTCCCGGTTTTTCTATTTTATTTACATGTGATGTTGCTGTTTTATATGTTGGGATAGAGTGTGGTTTTTTTTAAAAAATAGTTTTCGACTCGTACACAAAAAAAAAAGACCCCGTGACATTTTTTCCCCCCCTATAAAAAATTTTCCCGTTGCCGGATTCCCCAAAAAAACCCCTGGGTCCAGTTTTTCAAAAGGGGTTTTAAAGGAGCTGACGGACATTAAATCCCCCAAATTTTTTTTTCCCTCGGAGCAAACCCGATTTGAACCAAAGTAGCTCTCCCGGAAAAAGGGTTTAAAAAGGGGGGGGAGACAAAAAATTTTTTTTAACCCCTTTGGGAAAGCAATTTTTAAAAAAAATTTTTGGCTTCCCTCGATCCCCCCAGGGGGGTGGGAAAAAAGCGGGGAGTTTGGGGGAAATTTTTTTCTCGCTCCCAAAAGGGGCCCTCAAAATTCCCCGGGCCCTTTCCCCCCTTTTCCCCCCGGGTCACCGGCTTACAGTCCGTAATCATTTTTTTTGCCCTGGGTTTGGTATAGGGGACCCCCTCGGGGCTCTTTGCTGGGCAAAATTTCCCCCAAAAAACCCCCCAGGGGGGATCGTCCGGCGGAGGAATTTTTTCTTCTGAGTTCCGTAGATGGGGGACAGATCTCCCCGGGGGAAAAAACCCCGCTCTTAGGAACCCCCTTTTTTTCATGGGGGTTTCTGAAAATTAAAGGCGTTTTGGCTCAGATGATTCTCCTCCTCCGGAGGCTGTATGGCCCCACTATCCCTCTGATAGACGGCCGGGGGGAGGGGGGGGTAAACCCCCCCCCGTTTTCCCCCCTATAAATAAAATCCTTATTTGAGGTTCCCCTTGCTGTTGGGGGGACCAGCTTTTGGGGGGGAATCATTTCGTAGGAGGGGGTTGGCGTTTCCCCAACCAAAAGGGGGTTTTTCTGGGGAAAAAAGGGGACATTTTTTTGGGGGATTCCATTTCCCCTGCCTTTTTGACAAAAAAATCCCCGGGAAAAAACTTTTTTTAACCCGGGGTTTTGGGGGGGGACGAAACCGGGATAGGGATTTCCCCCAGTTTTTCATTTTTCCCTTTTACCCGTGGGGGTTTGGGGGTTGGTACGGGGGGGAGAGTTTTTTTTTTCTTGATTTGGGGGGTTTCCGGGGAAAAACGGGGTTCGCTCTTTTCTCGGCTCAAGGTAGCTTCCCGGTGTTTGTTAAACCGCCCCCCAAATTTTCCTTTTACGCCAGGGCCCCTTTGGGAAAAGGGAGCTTTGTTCCCGGGGTTCAAAAATTGACCTCGGGTAAGGGGGCAAACATAGGGAACTTATCTTGTTATGTGGGGGGGTTACCTTCCATTGTTTGGGACTTTCCCTTGGGTTTTAAACATTTCCCCGTGATTAATTTGGGATTTCCCAAAAATAAACCCAATGGGGGGGAGTTTTGCAAAAGAAAGGGAAACCAGTCATCATGCGGTCGTGCCTATACTTTGCCCCTTTTTTTTGGGGGATTTTTGGGGGTTTTTTTTGAGGGGGGGGGTCGGGGTTCCCCCCTCATCGGTATAGCCTTTTAATTTTTTTGATCAAAATTCCTTAAAACTGGTTTTATAATTTTTTGGGGCCTGAGGGGGAGGCTATGAAAGTTTTTAAAATTTTTGGAAAGTCGGGGCCAAAAGGGATATTGCCTTATTTTCCCCCATTTCCGCGGGGTTCTTCTTTTGAAAAAAAAAGTGGGGCCTAGCCCTTTTCTTGGTTTCCCGAAATTAAGGGGTTATGTTCGGAAACCTATCCCCCCCCCTCTTTTCCCGACCCCCTTTTTAACCAAAATTTTTGGGGGCCCCCAAAAGGTTTTTCCCAAAATTTGGGGGTTTTAGGGGGGGTTTTTAAAAAAAGTTGGAAAAAAGGGGGGATAGGGGAAAACGGCGTTTTTTTCACCCCGGGGGGCATTAGAAACCTTTTCTCCCTTTTTTTGGGTTTTCTACTGCCCACAGTTTTCCCCCAAAATTTTGTTTAAAGACTTTTTGTACTGGTGGGGTGTTTGGGGTCGATATTTGGGAATTTTTTAAATTTTCTCCCAATCTTGTTTTCTTTACCGGGGAGAAAAAGAGGGCAGGTGTTGCAGATCTTTCGAGGGCAATAAATATACGCCCAAATGGGGAAAAAATGTGTTTTTGCCGACGGAACTTCGGTTTTTTGGGGTTTTTGGTGTCACCCCCGGTTTTTCCCAGGGCCCCCAAAAGGTTTTAAGCATGGGTTAAAAGGGATAAAACCCGGGCTTAAGGCTCTGCAGGGGGGTTTTTTTTTTGGGGGGTTTTTTCTTAAATACTACCGGAAAATTTTTTTTTTAATTTTTTATCTTTGGGGAAAAACCCCTCACTGGGAAAAACAAAAAAGGGGGGTTTTTTTTAAAGGGTGGGACAAAGTTCCCCAACTTTTTCCCCTTTAAAAAGTTTTTTCTTCGGCACCCGTTCTCACCAAAACCCGAAACTCCAGCCGTTCTTGGGGAGGTGGAGGTCGACGTGGGGGGGGGGTGCAAAATTGCCCGGGTCCCCCCTGGAAAAGGATCCCTGCGTTTCTTTTCTAAAAAATTTTGGCCGCCAAAGGAAAAATGAATGGGGAATAGGGAACTTTTTTGGCCCAAAAATTTTGGTTTTTTTAAGAAGGGCCGTCACTTTTTTGGGGGGGGCGTCCCCCCCCGGGCCCCGTTTTACTGATCACAAAACCTGTGTTTTTTTGGAATCTCCCCAAGCGTCAAAATTTCCCGAAAAGCTCAGGGTTGTTTTTTTTTTCCAGGTTTTTTTTTTTTGGGGGGTTATCGCCCGGTCAAGAATTTTTTAAGGGGGGGTGCCTTTTCTCGCATTTTTCCCCCCCCGGGGGAAAAGGATGACCCGATTTTCCCATCCTTTTAGGAGGGGGGTTTTGGATTTTCGGGTGTATTTCGAGCTTGGGAGGGGGTTTGAGGGTCAGGGGGGGCCCCCCGCGGACCCCCCAGGGGGACTGTTTGTCCCAAAACGTTGAAAACCCCAAAAAAGGGGTTTTTGAGGGACATCATAATTTTCTTTGCGGGCATCCCGGGGGTAAGGCTTTTCTTTGATCCCTTTTTTCGCCGGTTTTTTGGGGGGGTAACGTTTTAAAAAAAATTTTTTTAAATTTTTTCGCTCCCTTTGGGGGTTTTGGGCCCCCCTTAAAACCCCCCTTTCCCCCCGTTTTGGGACCCTTTACCCCTTTAAAATTCCCGGGGGGGCCATGGACTCATTTTTCTAAGGACTTCATACGGACCTTCCTCGGCCAGGGAAACGTCTACTGGTGGGTTTTTGACAGGTTTAGTAAGGTGGCACATTTTTTCTTCCCGCCCCCCAATGCAAAAATCTGGGCGGTGGGTTCCCTTGGGGGGGTTGTTTGGGGGTTTATGGGGGTTTTTTTCTGATGTTTGGGGTGAAAGGGGGGGGCCGTTTTTGTCCAAAAAATTTTGGGGGGGCATTTTTTTTCCGGGGGTTTCAAATTTTCATTTTCCCGGCTTTTTTATCCCCAGCCCCAAAAACAACCCGAGCGGCTGAATCAAAACCCAGAGACTTTTCTTCGGTGTTTTGTCCAAGAACCAGGGGGACTGGTTTTTTTTTTTGCCCTGGCGAGTTGCTCTTAAAAAAAGGCGGGGCGGGCCCGGTAATCCCCCTTTTTTGGGGCATATGGTTTTTTCCCCCCCTTTTTTTTACTTAAAAGGGGGGGGGCCCCCTTTCCCCCCCGGGGTTCCTGGGGAGGAGGTTTCTCGTCGGCATTTTTTTCAGGTGGAGAGGGGATTTAAAAAATCTGAGTTTCTTTTGGGGAAACCCTTAAAACTTTTGGTAAGGAGGAAGTTTTTGGTCCAATTTTAATGTGAAAGATCGGGGATGGTTGTCTCCCCGGAATATAAAACTTAAGTTCCCTCCTGGAAGCTGGCCCAGATTCATCGGCCGTACAGTCAGTTCCATAATTAATCCTGTGGCATTTCGTCTGGACCTCCCTCCTACGTTTAAAATCCACAATGTGTTCCACAAGTCATTACTTAAGAGTACGTGGCACCATCATACCATCACCTCTACCTCCTCCTCCAGTGGTGGTCAATGGTAACTTGGAGTTTCAAGGTCAAAATCATTGACTCACGTCTGAATCGCCGGTCCCTTCGTACTTGGTGCATTGGAAGGGGGTATGGTCCAGAGAGAGGACGTGGTTCCTGCGTCTGACATTAACGCAGATCGTTTGGTGCGGACCTTCCACAGAACTCACCCGGCAAACCTGGCCCTGAGGGTCCGGAGGCCCCTCGTTAGAAGGGGGGGTACAGTCATGTGTGCATCGCCACGAAGATCGTCGCGGTTGCACAGTCTGACTTCTCACAGCTGAGTTGCTTGTTTCTTTGTGTTTGGCAGTTAGGGAGTTAATTCTGTCTGTGCTCAGTTCTGGACTGGGTGCAGTTTTCTCCTCCCGGCTGCAATTAATTATTTGTTGATTGGTTTCCTTAAATCTCTGGTTGTCTGTGTTGGGAGTTGCCAGTGAAATTCTCATGCAGACCACAGATAGGATTGTATCTGTATAGACTTAATTAAAGAGCTCCTAGTTGTTTTTAAGCTCACCTTGCTTAGAGTTTAATATCCCAGATCATTTATGTTCCTTCTGTGTTTTGAGTGTATGCAAGTCTGTGTTTTCTCCAGTCTGTCTTATATGTCCTAATCTGTTTTGGCAGAGATCAGGCCATATCCCTCTGGTGTTAAATCAGAATCCTTCTTAGGACTGATTACAGGGTTCAGGGACTGATAGGAGACAGGGTTAGGCTGGAGACTTGGACCTCTGAACCTTATCAGTACCTCCAAGGTGAGGGATTAGTTAGGACCCCAGTTTAGGGTCAGGTTAGACCCCTGGTCCTCCTCTTTCCTGTGACAGTGTATCAAGTCCTCAAGATTAACCCTGAGTTCAACGGATATCGTGTCAGGTAAATCTATTCTAATTTACATGCTGAGTTGCTGATCTATTGTGTATAGTGTGTGGTTCTTTTAAGAATAGTTTACTGACATCGTACACATATCATAAGACCGCGTGACAGGTACTCCATTTTTGTCCCACACTTCAAAGACATACTGGTACGGAGTTTAGATTGTGAGCCCCAATGGGGACAGTGACGATTAGGTCTGTAAAGCACAGTAGAATATATTGGTGCTATATAATTACTGTAAGTAAAATAAATAAAATTTGTATGTGATATATTCACAAGCGAGGAAATATGTGTAGTGATTAGGGAAGGGCGGACCTGTGGATCTTTGGGTCTGTTGGGTTCTGACGAACTTTATAAAATAGTTTAGTTCAAGTATGAAAACGGTACCTGAACTTAATCTCGAACCCTGACTCCATTCAAATGAATAGAGGGCCTGAACATCCGGCGGTTCCCACACTATTATCTGGGTGACAGCATGAGAAACACCTGGTCTGATCAGCGGTAACCTTACTGATGTTACCGCCAGTCACAGAGCTGCAGTTCCCACGCTGTCACACAGAGTTACCATTACAGCGGTCAGGAGTCGGTCGATGAGTACTACTTTCATTAGCGTATGGAGTAAGAAGTGTAAGAAGCCTGTGACAAAACGCACGTCGGAGTGAGGAGACGCTATTCCAGACTCTCCAAGGTGAATCCGTCTCCTTTAATTTGTGGGCATTGTATTTTCCATGGTCTATGGCCACTTGTCTCCCTCCTCACTAGTAGGTATTACCAGTTACACGCTATAGGCTATAACTCTGACCTGCCATTATATCCATTGATATGCATCTTGAGTTTCGGATTTAAGGGCCCGTCTCACATAGCGAGATCGCTACCGAGATCGCTGCTAACAGCGATCTCAGCAGCGATCTCGCTATTTCTGACACGTACCAGCGATCAGGCCCCTGCTGTGAATCGCTGGTCGTGTCAGAAATGTCAGGACATTTTTTTGATCGCTGGTCTCCCGCTGACAGGCACGCATCGCTGCGTGTGACAGGCGGGAGACCAGCGATCCGCTGGTAACCAAGGTACACAGCGGGTTGCCAGGCGCGGGGCTGTGCCTGGAAACCTGCTGTGTACCTTGGATACCAGCGCCCTGATGCAGGGAGCTGGTAACCAAGGTACACGTCGGGTTTCCAGGCACCGCGCAGCGCCTGGAAACCCGATGTGTACCTTGGTTACCAGCTCCCTGCATCAGGGCGCTGGTATCCAAGGTACACTGCGGGTAACTAAGCGATGTTACCCACAGTGTCCCTGTGCTGATCGCTGCCCTGAGCTGCCTGTGTGGCAGCTCAGCAACGATCATGTAGCGATACCAGCGATCCTGATCGTTGTCGGGATCGCTGGTGTATCGCTATGTGAGACCCGGGCTTTACTAGGTACTCATATCCTCCCTTTCATGGGGAAACCTTTAGAGCATGATAGGAATACATTGATTCAGGGCATTGAAATTTGTTAAGCACCAGTCACTTTGTTTATTGTTTTGTAGTAATAAGTAGATAATCATTGTTTTATCTAAAGCTATACCTTAAGCTATTCCCTGTCTCTGGTTACACTTTAAATCCCGGCACTTTTCTCTATTGGTTAACCTCATTTGTTTGAGAACGGTATAGTCCCTATCACTGTTACATATACTTTCGCAATAATAGATTGTCATCTATTGGAAGTCTGGGCCATCTCCTAGGTGAGGCACTCTGCTTTTTTACATTGTTCATGGATTTTGTCTTTATTTCTTAATAAAAGTTAATTTTTATTCTATTGGATCTCTTCATTCCCCTTGTTTATTTTAACTGGAGTTTGTGGATTACATATTGATGTGAACTGCCATTGTCTAATAATTTTTGAACATCTTTTTGATAAACCTTTCATTAGCGTTCACCTGGTCTCACTGATAGCAGCTAGAGCAGGTGACTCTGATGAAAGTATTCACCAGCTGGTGCTTGTGCATAGTAATAAAGATGTCAGTGTGATATATAATAAGTGCAGTGCATGTGTAGGTTACTGTACATGTATTTAGCTAATATATAAATAAAAGAAAAAATGGTGTGAGGTCCCCTTATTTTTAATACCCAGCTGAGGGAAAGCAGACAGCTCGGGGCTGGTGTTATTATGCTGGGAAGGGGGCAACAAACATAGAGTTTCCCAAGCTATTAAATAAGCCCACAGCTGTCTGCATAGCCTTACTGGTATCTAGAAAGCAGGATCCCCGAAAAAAATGACGTGGGTTCCCCCTTATTTTAATAACTAGCGAAGGCTAATCAGACAGTTGTGGGCTGTTATTATTAGGCTAAGAAGGGGCCATGGATTTGGCTCCTTCCCAGACTAATAACATCAACCCTCAGTCACCCTAGAAATGGCGCATCCATTAGATGCACTATTTCTGGTGCTGAGCCTCAGCACTTCACACTTGGCCTAATGCATTGGCAAGTAGGGTAATGGCTTTGATGTCAGCTGTTTTATGTCCGGGTAAAAAATGCAATAACGGTTGATCAAAAGATCATGTCTGCACCAAAATGGTATCATTAAAAAAGTCAGCTCGGCACGCAAAGAATAAGCCCTCACCCAACCCAAGATCATGAAAAATGGAGACGCTACGGGTATTGAAAAATGGCGCAATTTTTTTTTAACAAAGTTTGGAATTTTTTTTCACCACTTTGATAAAAAAAACTATACATGTTTGGTGTCTATGAACTCGTAATGACCTGGAGAATCATAATGGCAGGTCAGTTTTAGCATTTAGTGAACCTAGTAAAAACAACAATCAAAAAACAAGTGTGTGATTGCACTTTTTTTTGCAATTTCACTTGGAATTTTTTTCCTGTTTTCTAGTACACGACATGGTAAAATCAATTATGTCGTTCAAAAGTACCACTCATCCTGCAAAAAACAAGCCCTCATATGGCCATATTGACGGAAAAATAAAAAGTTATGGCTCTGGAAAGAAGGGAGCGAAAAAACGAAAACGCAAAAATGAAATATCTCCGGGTTAAGGGGTTAATGGTCGTGAGATGTCCTTTTCCTGAAATTCTGTGCCCTTTTTCTTCACATATAGGTTTGATAATTATGGCCAAATAGTTCTGTTTTAACCTCATTTATCCACAGGACTTGTTTCAAAAATGCATCATACTTGTTTAGATGTTTTTTTGCATAATTCTGATAGTGAGGAAGCAGGAGAGGTTTTTCTCTGATGACTCTTTCATGAAAGCCATATTTGTGTCAATGTCTTTGAACAGTATAAATGTACCACAACTCCATAGTCTGCTAAATGTTTTTGAAGGTCTTTTGCAGTCAAGTGGGGGTTCTGAATTGCCTCTCTAGCAATCTTACCATCAACTCTTACTGAAATTTTGCTTGGTCTTCCAGATCTTGACCTCCATTGTTCCCGTTAACTGTCATTTCTTAATTACATTTTGAACTGAGGAAAGGGCAACTTGAAAATGCTTCCACCATTTTAATTTTCAGATGTGCTTGGCAGCTGCTTAGAAAAAGCCATGGCTACTAATTTTTGGCACAAGGATAGAGGAGGCTGGGTCTTTATAAAGCTGGGAAATTTGCATCACCTGGCTTTTCCTAACAATGATTGTGAACAAGCCATAACCCTAATAGACTAATTAAAGTCTGAAACCTTGGTCAAAGTTATCTGTGCATACAAATCTCCAAGGGTGCCCAAACTTTTGCATCACCCATTTTCCTTTTTGCAACTTTTAAAATGAAAAAAAAAAAGTCTATATATATATGCACTTTTTATTTTGCCTAAAATACAATGGAAATATGTCATTAACTTTAGTCCTTTTAGAGATCATTTCATCTTCAATTTGCTTAACTGTTCACAATAACAGTAATTTTGACCAGGGGTGTCTAAACTTTTACAAGCCATGGTATGTATAGTGGTTTTATTCACAAGCGAAGAAATTGAGATTAAAGTATCAGGAGTAATTGGATAAAACGTTACTGTCCTGTAACAGAATAACTCGATATCGCCAACAATCTTAAAATAATTTTACTACATTCTGGCTCCCTGTCACGTGTGTGTCATGTCATCCTGGGAGATCTGGGGGTTGAAGATTACTACATATTGGGGAATTGCAGATCTTCCATTTAGCCTGTGTGTTTGTGTCCCATGTTAAATGGATTTGGTTTCCTTTGGTGATGCCTTTTTTTTGTTTGAGTGTATATGAGTTGGTGACTCTAAGTAAGCAAACTGTTCACACTTAGTTTGGAGTTTGCTGCTGCTCACTTGGTAAAGCTCCAATGAGGTTGCTAGAACCGATGTGTACCTTGGTTACCAGCTCCCCTGCACCAGCGTGCTGGTATCTAACATACACATCGGTTTCTAGGCGCCGAACGGCGCTAGAACCCGACTTGTACCTTGGTTACCAGCTCCAGCTCGCTGATCGCTGGTCTCCCACTCCCACACGCAGCGATGCGTGCTGGCCAGCAGGAGACCAACGATCAAAAAAATGTCCAGGACATTCAGCGACGATCAGCGATACCCAGCAGGGGGCTGATCGTCGCTGATTGTCACACACAGCGATATCGCAGGGGAGATCGCTGCTGCGTCACAAAACTAGTGACTCAGCAGTGATCTCGCTATGTGACACGGGGCTTTACTTCTGTTACACTGCTGCTTTTAATCATTGTCCTGCTGGAAGATCCCAGTCTACGTTCCTGTAATCATCTGCTTCCCTGCTGGAAGATACTAATTTCCTATACAGCTACTGTTTCTTTGTGTATCTGCACACCTGTCTCTGCTTCATCTGTACTTCCTGCTCCACTTGTTTTCTGCCATACTGCTTACCCTGCAGTACTGTTGCTGATCCATAAGTCATCAGTCAAGACTTGCTCCGCTGCAGTCACCTCTGTCTGTGCTGTTTACCCAGACCTATGGCTTAGAGAATGCACCTCACCAAGTGAGCCCATACCACTCTGATGGCAACAAAATGACTTGGATTTGACTGGTTAGCTATAGGCTGCCTAGATTATCATATTACTCTTCTTTACTAATCGAATAATGTCTCTTAATTTCTTTTCAATTTTCCCATGCTTTTGTTGCTAGTTCCAAACTGAATGGAAGTGTGTACATGTAAGGCTGAATTTAGACCCATTGTATCATGGTCTGAGCATGGACAGCGATGTATAGGCAAGATCTCCAGAGACAAACTTGACAGTCTAATATATACTAACAAAATTGTTCAGTTCGGGTAGGAGACCTGTATCCGTTCAGTGCATTGTGGTCAATACACAGACTCGTACAGACGTCTGAAATCGCTTAAGACTGTGTGACGATGATATGAAGAAATTATAAATTGTATGTTTTTCTAAGTTTTTGGGATACCAAACGCTGCAAAAAAATGATGTAATCAAATGAAAATTTAATATATTTATTCAGATTTTCTTACATTAACGATGAATACCAATAGCCTCCATACAACATAATCAGGTACAGTTAAATGATTCACTTGTTATTGATTTGATATATAATTTCTCACAAAGGCTAGTGTACTAGCAGTTTACAGAAGATTATAGTAATATATTGCAAAAGGTTAACAAATGGCGAGTAAGCACTAGCTGATATGATATGACTGCTGCCTGAACATGGACACCATTAATCAAACATAGCTGTATCATTTCAGACAAATATGTTTTACTCTTAATATTGTGTTGTTTCACAGAAAAACATACATTTAACCCTTCACCCTCAAGCTTGTTTTCTCTTTCCTGACCAGGCCAAATTTTTCAATTCTGACCAGTATCACTTTATGTGGTAATAACCCTGGTACACTTTAACATATCCCATTTATTCAGAGATTGTTTTTTTTGTGACACATTGTACTTCATATAAGTGGTAAATTTTGGTTGATGTGATTTGCATTTATTTATGGAAAAACACGGATTTTGGTAAGAACTTACCTGTAAAATCCTTTTCAGCGAAGGAAGGAAGAGAGACACAGTATTCATTACTGATGGGTAGGCGGAGCCCCAGATCAGGATGTCACCTCAGATCAAAAGAGTGCGACTGGCTGGCCCCTCCAGCTCGGGCTCCTCCTACTCAGCTCCAGTCTACCAAAGCTTTGAGGAAAAGAGCCAAGATCACCAGCGGAGCAACATAAACCCCTTTGAAGGAAACCAGAGAAAAAACACAAAGAACAGGTTTGCATGCAAAAAAAGCCAAAAACCCAGAGTTTCCAGGTACTACTCACGGAACCGACTACTGCGATGAGCTGGCGATGCTGGAACAGAGCCTTAGCGCGCTGACCTCAGCCCAGATAATCGCTATCAGATAAGGGTCGCGCTGCATCTGAAAACATCAACACACTTCGCCTTGGGGAGGGTGCTGTGTCTCTCTTCCCCTTCCTTCGCTGAAAAGGATTTACAGGTAAGTTTTACCAAAATCCGTGTTTCAGCTGCAGATGGAAGGGAAGAGAGCCACAGTATTCATTACTGATGGACGTCCCAAACAGTTCAAAAAAAGGGTGGGAAAAACCAATAAAAGGCAGAAACCCCAACAACCTTAACAACAAAGCGCAACCAGCGCTAAACACAAGTTCATCCGAACTTTAAACTACAGCTGCCGCGGACCCTACGTCCGAGGGCTGCATCAGCGGAAGCACTGACGTCCACTTTATAAAACTTTGTAAACGTGTGGACAGAGCGCCAAGTTGCCGTTGGCAGAGCGCAAATGCCGAGGCACCTTGAAAAAGCCCACGATGAGGCCCACACTCCGTAGAATGGGCTCGAATCTTAATGGGGCAAGATTCACCCCGAAGACGGTAAGCTTCCAAAATAGCTGACCGGGTCCAACGAGCTATAGAATCCTTGGGAAACCGTTGACCACCCGACACCTGCTGGAACCACAAACAGGGAGTCCGTCTTACGAAAACCTTGAGTAAAGATAGATAAAACTTCAAGGCCCCCCACTAAATCCAATGTGTGTAAACTCGCTCTTTCACATTTCGGACCGGGCGAATGAAGGGAACACAATATCCGGTTGACATGAAATTTTGACACCACTTTAGGCAAAAAATCACCCCGAGTGCGAAGCACTACACGATCCGGAAAAAAACTCCAAAAAGGAGGCGAACAAAAAGAGCTGCCAACTCAGAAACTCTCCTCAAGGAAGTGACTGCCCAACAAGGAAAGCCACCTTCCAAGAAAGTAAAGAAAGGCTAGCAGAAACCATAGGCTCAAAGGTTTATGCTGAAGAGTTCCAAAACAAGATTGAGCCGCCAAGGAGAAAACGGGTGCCTTCCCGGGGGAAACTTACAGATATACCCCGGAAAAAGGAGAGCACGTCTCTATTTGAAGCAATAGTTTCCTCCGAAACAATGGGGACAGAGCAGAAATCTGCCCTTTTTCAGAGTGCTTACTGCCAAACCCTTGTCTACCCCATGCTGTGAAAAGCCAACAGGTTGGGAATGGAAAATTTTCTCGGGTTCCGAAGGACCCCAAACACCACGAAAAGAAGGTTTCCCAAATTTTGGTGGCAAATCCTAGTAGTAGCCGGACATCTCGCAGCACGAAGGGTAGCAATGACCTCGGCTGAGAAACCTCTAGGGTGTCAAGTTTTTCGGTCTCAAGACCACGCCGTAAAACGCAGGGACATCAAGTCCGGATGACAAAGGGCCCCTGATAACAAGCCGGGTTGAAGAGGGAGTGGAAAAGGGGGTCCGCCAACAGCGACATTTTTGTCGAGAACCACACCCTTCTTGGCCATCTGGAGCTATCAAAATAGCTGGAATTCTCTCTAGTCTGATCCACGCCATACTAAGGAAGTAAGGATATCGGGGGGGAATACATAGATCAGCTCGAACTGTTTCCCACTGAGCCACTAGACATCCACCGCCACCGCCTTCGGATCCTTTGTACCTGGACATAAATGCGGTAATTTGGGCATGAACCTGGATGCCATCAAATCCACTTGGGGGGTTCCCCAGCGAGGAGCACAGTAGTGCAAACACATCCGATGGAGGCTCCTTTCCCCCAATCCATCCTTCTGCGACTGAGAAAGTCCGCTGTAACATTCTGAACCCCTGGAAGGTAAAATCGCCGAAATGGCTGGCACTTTGGGCCTCTGCCCAAACAGAATTCGGGACCCCTTTTCCCATGATCGGAAAACTCCTTGTCCCCCTTTTGGGATTGATATACGCGACACCCCGTCGCATTGTCTGTCTGCACAGGGACTGGCAGACCGCTCAAAGGGACCGTCCAATGTTGGAGGAAAAGGGAAAATCGCCCTAAATTTTCCCAGGATGTTGATGGGAAGCACAGACTCTCCGATACCATACCCCCGAATCCAGAATTGTTCCAAACACCCCCCCCAGCCCGTCAGGCTGCTCGTGGTTATGACTGACCACTTCGGAGGGAGGAAAGATTTCCCCCAGGGAGAATGCCCCCTGGACGTAACCCCCAAATTCTAGGAATCCCGCACCGCCGAGAAATGGTGACACTGCAATCCAGCGATTGCGATGATTCCATCGACTCAAGATGAACCTTTGAAGATCTGGAGGGGAACTGGCAAAAGAATTGCCTCCATGGACGCCACCATCAGTCCTAGAAACGCATTACACTTCCGTAGAGACATTGCCGTTGAGGATCTCATAATCTGTACATTGAAGAAGACATGACTGTTTGTCTGGGGGTAGGGAAACTACCGACCGACACGTGTCGAGATGCATTCCCAAAAGGGGATTGTCCTCGATGTTCCGGGACACTTCTCCCAATTGACCCAAACCGAAGTCCTTCAGAAACTGAAGAGACAAACCCGAGCCGTCAACGCCTCCTCCTCCGAGGAAGCCATGATCAAAAGATCGTCCAGATAAGGGAGAATCTAATCCCCTGTCTTCGAAGGATTGCCATGAGAGGCGCCAGAATTTTTGTAAAGACCCTTGGCGCTGAGCTAAGCCGAAACGGCAGAGCCACGAACTGGTAATGATTCCGACCTATGGCAAATCGAAGAAAGGCTATGAGCCTTTCCGATGGGGAAAATGCAAATAGGCGTCTCGAATGTCGATGACACCAGAAAATCGTTCTGTGACAGAGCTGCCACAACGGAACGAAGCGACTCCATGCAAATTTTCCGGGCATGGACATGCCGGTTTAAATCGCTTGAATCCAAATCGGGCGAAATTTGTTCTCCTTTTGGGAACTAAAAAAAGGTTGGAATAAAAACCTTTTCCCTCGGTCCTCTGACGGAAAACCCGGGATCACACAAACCCCTTTTGTAGCAGAGATTCGACCTCTCGCTGTAGAGCACAACAAGCTCGGGTTCCGACGGAAGCGAGACTGGGCAAAAAACATTTGGGTCGAGAAGCAAACTCTATGAAATAGCCTGCCGACACAATCCCGTTCCCAGGAATCTGGAACGCGGCCATCCAAGTCGCCTTGAAAAGCAGGCGACCCCCCCCCGAGAATCCTCGAGTGGACCCCTGGGTCAATTAGACTTTGCGGGCTTCTTGTCAAGCTCCCCTTGTCCTGGCGGAAAAATCTGCTTCCAGGAAGTGCGAGTTTTCTGAAGGTTTCTTTCCAAAAAAAGGGACCCGTCCCCACGGGGGTGACGATCGCCCGGCCCCAAAGGACCCCGACCATATAGACCCAGGCCTACTGGCACCGAGGGCCCCCTACGTTTTTGGTAAGCTGATTCCCTTTGCCCTTTGCCTTGGGAAACACTCTGGGAGGAGATCCAAAAAAATGGCCCCCCTTGTAAGGAAGGCCAACAAACCCCTTTTTGGAAATGCGCCCCGGGCCCCCTTCTGAGCCTAAACCTTTTGACTGGACCGCGAAGCTTCGCTTTGGCCGCAGAGACCCTATCCAACGGCCAAAAATAACAGCTGCCGTTTTTAACCTTACAAGTTTCCCTATCTCAGAAACGGGATTCTTTTTGGGAACTCCTCTTTTGACGGCCACCACGAGAAGCCAGCACACACATGGACCAGCCTGCTCGAAAACCGACCCGCAGCCCCAACTTTTTTGCCGCCAATTTTCTTTTCTATCCAAAGGCTCCTGTAATCGCTTTTCCTTAAAAGGGGGTAGGGGTTTATTTAAACGAGATAAAAACACATCCACCTCGAGAAAATCCAATTACCTTTAACCCCCAGAGCAAAAGGTAAAGTGTATCAAAAAATGCTTCCTGAAAACGTTTTTCTGACAAGACGTTCCCCTCCCATTTCACATAAAAAACCCTCCGACTGGCAAGTTTCGGAAGCACGGGGCCCTGGAAAAGCTGCTGATTTCCAGGCGACTATTACCTCCCCGGAACGAAAATACTCTATGGGTTCAATCAACCTCCGTACGCTTCGCCATAGAGGGAAACCCCCCGCGGCTCGCCGCACTGAATCGGATATTTCCCCCGAATTTAAAGGGGGGAAACCGCCCCCAAATCAATACATCGACCGCCCGGGAGAGGCCGGTAACGGCCTGCGTCGCTTTCCCCTGAGAAAATAAGCAACACTATTACCAAAAAAATCAGACAAGTGTTGATCGAACGGGTATCTCCAATTTTTTCCCCCCCGTCGACCGCAGCGCTAGACGCGTGGAGGTCTGCGATCTGATTGCCGAAAGGCACTGGGGCGTGATCCGCGCATCTGAACTCTGTTCAACATGTTTCCCCTTAGAAAAGGCCAAAGCGGTAATACCAGCAAAAATATGCGGTTTTACTTTTTTTTTTTTTTTTTTTTTTTTAATCTGGGGTTAACGCTCCACCAGGCAGGGTTACCCCGGGTATTCAGTCAAAAAATTTTTCTGGGAGAAATAACCCCAGAAGGGTTAATATTTCAAACTCACCACAACATTAATATGATGTGAGTCCCACCAATTTTATGTCTCTAATGAGACGGGAGCTGCAGGATAGCGATCGCTGCGCTGCGGGTAGGAAACAGCACTCACCCAGCTGGCCGTGGGGTTTTTTTGAGGAGAGGACGGCGAGGAGCCCCGGAGCCGGGGTTTAAAGGCCGCCACAGTAGGAGTCGAGAGAAACGCCAAGCGCGCTCTTCTCTCAAAAAAAAAAAAAAAAAAAAAAAAAAAAAAAAAAAAAAAAAAAAAAAAAAAAAAAAAAAAAAAAAAAAAAAAAAAAAAAAAAAAAAAAAAAAAAAAAAAAAAAAAAAAAAAAAAAAAAAAAAAAAAAAAAAAAAAAAAAAAAAAAAAAAAAAAAAAAAAAAAAAAAAAAAAAAAAAAAAAAAAAAAAAAAAAAAAAAAAAAAAAAAAAAAAAAAAAAAAAAAAAAAAAAAAAAAAAAAAAAAAAAAAAAAAAAAAAAAAAAAAAAAAAAAAAAAAAAAAAAAAAAAAAAAAAAAAAAAAAAAAAAAAAAAAAAAAAAAAAAAAAAAAAAAAAAAAAAAAAAAAAAAAAAAAAAAAAAAAAAAAAAAAAAAAAAAAAAAAAAAAAAAAAAAAAAAAAAAAAAAAAAAAAAAAAAAAAAAAAAAAAAAAAAAAAAAAAAAAAAAAAAAAAAAAAAAAAAAAAAAAAAAAAAAAAAAAAAAAAAAAAAAAAAAAAAAAAAAAAAAAAAAAAAAAAAAAAAAAAAAAAAAAAAAAAAAAAAAAAAAAAAAAAAAAAAAAAAAAAAAAAAAAAAAAAAAAAAAAAAAAAAAAAAAAAAAAAAAAAAAAAAAAAAAAAAAAAAAAAAAAAAAAAAAAAAAAAAAAAAAAAAAAAAAAAAAAAAAAAAAAAAAAAAAAAAAAAAAAAAAAAAAAAAAAAAAAAAAAAAAAAAAAAAAAAAAAAAAAAAAAAAAAAAAAAAAAAAAAAAAAAAAAAAAAAAAAAAAAAAAAAAAAAAAAAAAAAAAAAAAAAAAAAAAAAAAAAAAAAAAAAAAAAAAAAAAAAAAAAAAAAAAAAAAAAAAAAAAAAAAAAAAAAAAAAAAAAAAAAAAAAAAAAAAAAAAAAAAAAAAAAAAAAAAAAAAAAAAAAAAAAAAAAAAAAAAAAAAAAAAAAAAAAAAAAAAAAAAAAAAAAAAAAAAAAAAAAAAAAAAAAAAAAAAAAAAAAAAAAAAAAAAAAAAAAAAAAAAAAAAAAAAAAAAAAAAAAAAAAAAAAAAAAAAAAAAAAAAAAAAAAAAAAAAAAAAAAAAAAAAAAAAAAAAAAAAAAAAAAAAAAAAAAAAAAAAAAAAAAAAAAAAAAAAAAAAAAAAAAAAAAAAAAAAAAAAAAAAAAAAAAAAAAAAAAAAAAAAAAAAAAAAAAAAAAAAAAAAAAAAAAAAAAAAAAAAAAAAAAAAAAAAAAAAAAAAAAAAAAAAAAAAAAAAAAAAAAAAAAAAAAAAAAAAAAAAAAAAAAAAAAAAAAAAAAAAAAAAAAAAAAAAAAAAAAAAAAAAAAAAAAAAAAAAAAAAAAAAAAAAACCGTTATAATTAAAAGCCCGTGACACCCGGGGCAGTGCTCAGGGAGAAGGTAAATGAAAATATCAAAATGACCGGACATCCAAAAATAGTCCTGTGAAAAAGGTGCTAAACCTGATCATCACTCTACACTTCAGAAAAAAGGTAGCACATGTAGTGTTAAAACTTCGGACACAAAAAAATGAAAAAAAATTTAAAAAAAATTGATCACTGCCTTAGAAATAGTAAAATTTAGAAGTCTTAGCGATAAAAAGGCCAATTTATGTGTACCCGATAGCCCCGTTTTTGGCTTTCTGATCCAGGTCCTAACTATCCCAACCCCCCTTTGAAAAGTCTGTCTGTGGGAAAATATGAATCCTCTTTCTATGTTTGGATGTGCCCGGGCAGTTTTTGAATGTATTTTATTTACCTTCTACCTGAGCAACCCACCTGGGGTCACAGGCTTTTAAATTTAAAAAGGTTCATTACCCCTCCACAAGATTAGATTTTGTTGGAAAAAGGGTTTTATGTTCCCATGCAGGGCAGACTTTTTTTGTGGGATTGGAAGTTGGGCCTGGGATACGAGAAGAGCCTAAACGTGGCTATCAGGTACACATAAAAAAGGCCTTTTTTGGCAAGATTCTCAATTTTTTATATTTTAAGCAGTGATGCAAATTTATTTTTCATATTTTTAATTTTTTGTGTCCGCAAGTTATAGGCTACAGTGGCTACCTTTTATTCTTTAATGTGTATGATTGATACTCTAGGTTTTAGGGCCTGTTCACATTTTCATGTTTGGATGGCCCGGCATTTTTTGATATGTATTCATTTTCCTTTTGCCTGAGACTCCACCTTTTGGTACAGGCGTTGTAAATTATAAAGGTTTTACCCTCCCAAGATGTAGATTTTAGTTGGAGAGAGGGTTTATTGTTCCCATGCAGACAACTTTTCTAAGTGAGGATTGGGATAGTTAGGACCCGATATACGAGGGAGCCTTAACGTGGGTATCGGTACACATAAATTGGGCCCTTTTTTTGGCCCAAGACTTCTCAATTTTTCATTTTTTCTAAGGCATGATGCAAATTTTTTTTTTATATTTTTTATATTTTTCATATTTTTTTTGTCCGCAAATTATAGCGCTCTGTGACCTTTTATTTTGAATGTTATGAGTTGATGACTCTATTTTAGACGTGTTCACATTGGATCTTTGTTTGGATGTGCCGATCGTTTTTGATATGTATTCTTTACTTCTGTGAGCACTCCACCCGGTGGCACAGGCGTTTTTTAAATTTTAAAGGTTCATTACCCCTCCATAGAGATGTAGATTTTACTGGGAGAGGGGTTCAATGTTTTTCCCGCAAAAAGATTTTCTAAGTAGGATTGCATAGTTAGGGCCCGGTATCGGAAAAGTCTAAACATGGTACAGTACACATAAAATTGGGCCTTTTTATGCGCTAAGATTTCAATTTTTCATATTTCTAAGGCAGTGATGCAATTTATTTTTCATTTTTTTTCATATTTTTGTGTCCGCAAGTTATAGCGCTACAGTGTGCTACCTTTTATTCTTGAATGTGTATGAGTTGATGACTTAGGTTTTAGCACCTGTTCACATTGGATCTATGTTTGGATGTGCCGGTCAGTTTTTGATATGTATTCATTTACCTTCTGCTGAGCATGACCTTGTGGTCACAGGCGTTTAATTATAACAGGTTCATTACCCCCCCAACAGAGTGTAGTTTTTAGTCTGGAGAGGGTTTCATTTTGTTCCCATGCAGACGGGACTTCTCTAAGTGAGGATTGGCATAGTTAGGACCTGGTATACGAAAAGAACCCTAAACGTGGCTATCAGGTACAACTTTAAATTGGCCTTTTTATGCGCTAAGACTTCCCCAATTTTACATATTTCTAAGGCAGTGATGCAATTTATTTTCATATTTTTCATATTTTTGTGTCCGCAAGTTATAGCACTACAGTGTGCTACCTTTTATTCTTAAATGTGTATGATTTGGGGTTTGACTCTAGGTTTTAGCACTGTTCACATTGGATCTATGTTTGGATGTGCCGGTCAGTTTTGATATGTATTCATTTACCTTCTGCCTGAGCAACTCCACCTGGTGGCACAGGCGTTTTAATTATAACAGGTTCATTACCCCCCCACGAGATGTAGATTTTAGTCTGGAAAGAGGATTCATATGTTCCCATGCAGACAGACTTTTCTAAGTGAGGATTGGCATAGTTAGGACCTGGTATACGGAAAAGTTAAACGGGCTATCAGGTACACAAAAATTTGGCCTTTTTATGCGCTAAGATTCTCAATTTTTCATATTTTCTAAGGCAGTGATGCAATTTATTTTTCATATTTTCATATTCTTGTGTCCGCAAGTTATAGCGCTACAGTGTGCTACCTTTTATTCTTGAATATTTTACGATGTAAGTTATGGAGCCTCATTCTAATGCTCCATAGAACTATCACTGTAAAAACTACTTCGGGTCACGCAGAGCACAGCATGACTGGAGAGTCTGAAAGCAGTGATATCACTTAGAAGAGAGCTGCAATGGCGTTGGATCTCAGTGAAGATTTTAATTTTTTTTAACACAAGTACAAGCACATGTATATGTTTAGTGAAAAAAAACCTTAATGAGAGTGCTTCTTTTAATTTCCCGGCACTATTGTAGGAATATAGCTTGAGAGGTCTCCCTATACTTGTCTAAAAATTAACCTTTATTGTTTAAATTTTAAAAGTTTATCAACCCTGGACATAAACATATGAAAACAGACACACATACTGTATATAAAGTGCTCGTGGGAGAGGGGAGGTGATGTCAGGACGTTGAGGGAAAGCGAGGCTCCATATACCCCTATTTAAAGGAGCCGGGATATAGGGCTCACTTATACCATTTAATGGGTTGTGATTGTGACACAACCGACACATTTAGGATAGTGGGTTCCTACCACCTTTAATGGGGAGGAAACGCGTAGGGAGAATAACCATTTGTACATATATGGTGGGATTAGTGTCGCTTATACGTGGGTACCGTCCCTTTAAAGGAAGGGCCCCCCGGGGGGCCCCTTTAGGTTTTTTTTTTCCCCCCCCGGCCCCCCTTTGGGGCCCCTTTTTTTAAAAAATTTTTTCCCCCAAAAAAAATTTTTTTTTAAAAAATTTTGTTCCCCCCGAAAAAAAAAAATTGTTGGGGCCCGGAAAAAAACTGGGCCCCCCGGGGGGGGCTTTCCCCCCAAAAAGGGGGGGTTTTTTTTTCCCCCCAAAAAAAAATTTCCCCCCAAAAAAAATTTTTCCAATTTTTTTTTGAAAAGGGGAATTTGGAAAAACCTTTAAAAAAAAAAACCTTCCCCAAAAAAAGGGGCCCAAAAAAATTTCCCGGGGGAAAAAAATAAAAAAAAAATTTTGGGGGGTTTTTTTAAAAAAAAAAAATTTTTTTTTTTTTTTTTAAAAAAAAAAAACGGGGCCCCTTTTTTTTCCCCCCAAAAAAGCTTTTCCCCCCCCCCCCAAAAAAAACCAATTTTTTAAAAAAAAGGGGGGGTTTGGGGGGGCCGGCCCCCCCTTTTTTTTAAAAAGGGGGGGGGGGGGTTTTTTAAAAAAAAAAAAAATTCCCCCAAAAAACCCCCCCCCTTTAATTTTTTGGGGTTTTTGGGGGCCCCCCAAAAAATTTTCCCTTTTTTTGGGGGGGTTTTGGGGCCCCCCCCATAAAAGGAAAAAACGAAACCAAAAAAAATGGAAAATTGCCGATGAGTGAAGGGGTTAGCATTGAAATATGCAAAAAATTCGGCTTGTTCAAGCTTCGGAAAAAAAATGATGCCTTGGAAGTGATCTTGTTAACATGGATGGATATATCTAGAATTAATATAAAGATTGTAGAGTTGACTAGGGAGACATAATTTGCATGAAAAATATTATTCCCATAATCAATACCCATCTCAGTGGTTCATGCAGCAAAGGCATCATGTAGATTGCATCCCCCACAAATATACAAATATGTAGGGTATTTCTATCCACTTACCTTCCTTCCATTTACATAAAAGATAAGCTGATCAGATGCAGCACCTACAACCATGGCTTCAGGTCTCATGCTGCTGGAGCTACAGATCCAAGCAGACGCTTAACACTAATACATGACAAAACTAGTGTTTTCTTATTAACTTTTGGAAGGAGGAGTGAAGAGGAGGAGCATGTGGGTGGAAGAAGATACATTTACAAGAAAGATTTGTGGAAACAAGTACCATTCATCCTCCCTGTGGCTAGATGTCTAGTGTTTAGTTTCCAATGGGAATTTTGAAGTGGCTCTGGTTTGACAGGATATATTGCATTGTGGTTATTCATTTATAGGCTGCTCTTCAGGTTTTATACCAGTCTGAGCTATTTAACAAATAGTTTATGCTCTGGATAACCTTTATACCTATTTACCGTACTTAGTTATCCTGGGAAAACAGCCATAGAAAGTATTTACTGGTGGTGAAAGTGGATCGTCCTGCTGATTGAAAACAACCCTTTTTTTAAATACATTTTTACTTTCCGAAAGAGTGGAACATTTTTAGATGACTTCTCCACCACTTTTACAATATATACTCGTGCTTTCTTTATTAAGAGATTTTAAGCATGACGTTAATTAAAAGATGGAAATTGGTTTCGTAGTACGCCATGAGAAAAAGTGCAACGATTTCTTCTTCATTTTGTGACATCAACAGACCAGGGGGTAAAAGTTCCAGCCTTATCTCTTGGGATCTGAAAAACAATAGGAAAAGTGAACACTATTTGTCATAGCATATGATATTATGACATATAGTATATATATATATATATATACACACACATACAGTAATAAAGTACCGTATATGTCATATACGGTACTTTATTACTGTATGTAAGAAAAAGAACCCTATATAATAAATCCTTACAAGATTTAATTGTAATTATTTATAAAAAAAACTTTGAAAAATTAAATTAACATTTCAAGGTTAGGTAGGAAATACAATAGTGTCACATTGGCGGGAGCTCTAGGCACTTCCCATTGATCAGGCCGGTATAGCTATGACCTCACACTTCTGTGCAGGAGACTTAGAATATGCCTGTTACCCTGCAGTGCCGTTGTAATTGCCCTCAGACATCGGATGGCTCAGTATTTTTTATGATGTCATATAGTTGGTATATAGCTCAGGTATATATGTATATAAACTGCAGAACCATACCATTTTTGTTAGGGGGTCTTCACAGGCCATTCTGACTTTCTCAGGAGTCACTGGGCTGTTGAGTGTGAAAATTTTAGGTGAGCCACGTTCCTTCCGAGCAGAGTCCACGGCATCTTTTATGGCAAAATATACAGAACTCCCCAAAAACAGGGCAGTTTCCCCACACCCTAAAAAGGAATATTGGATACGGAAAGTGTTACATCACCTAAACAAGTCCTGTACCTTCTGCATGAGAAGCTGATACTATGTTTCAGTCACATTTACTAGAGATGGGCAAATTTATACGTGTGGAATTGAATTCTACTTGATTTTACAGAAATCCGTATTATGGAGATTATGATATTTTGTTTCATTCAATCGGGGCTAATTCAGCAAAATGATGGCCAGCTGAACAATAAAGGGCTTGCAAAAGCTTAAAAATAAAGGAAAGCATACTGTACCTCATTGGCCTCTTCTGCTGCTCCCTGCTCCCGGCACTTCCATCGCTCTAAGCCGGGCTTCCAGCTGCAAGCTGTCCCCGGAGTTCACCGTGCAGGGTCTGGGGCTTACTTGTAGCTGCAAGTCCCAGCATTGTGTGGACACTGGGCCCGGAGGTCATTGCGCATGTGTACTTAACTGCAGGGAAGCATCAGGCAGGAGTAACATAGGGACAGTGGTGCGGAGCACAGGACAGTCAGTAGGGAGCAGTCGGAGCTGCCAGAGAGGTGAGCAGTCAGGTTAGTACAGGTTTTGTTCTTCCAATTTCTGCATGTTTTGTTTATTATGCTCTGGGGTCTGGATAGATCCCGCAGCAAAATAAGAAACATTACATTTACGGAGAATAACTTTTGTGCAAATCAAATTTCCCAGTAAACTATAACTTTGTCAAGTCTGCTTGTTTATTACATGTACAATGTACGGGTACTATGTTTCTTATGAGATCACTTTTAATAGCTGTTATTTCTAACACCCCTATGCATTACAGTCATTGGGATCCATCTTATCCATCATAGGAAGGGTCAATTTATTACAAGAATCTAGTATTATTCTTCCCCCCTCACTCCACACCTGTTATTCTCCTGTCCCGGCTCCAGCTTTGGGCCTTGCACCCTTCACTTATGGCTAGATCTTTACTAGTCTATGCCAGGTTATTCTGGTAACTGGCAAATATCTGTGATATTACCGACGGCATTGTAAGGGCTCATACTCATCTGCGTTTAAAGCATCGCTATGATGTTGAGCCAAAGAAGTAAGAAGAGTGCCATGCAAATACAATTTAAGTGTCATGATAGTACAATATAGGAAAGATGTGTATCTTCGTACCGTGTTAGCCAGTAGATAGAAAAATATTTAGACTTGAGAGTCCTCAGTGGTTGATACCTTTTAATGGCTAACTGAAAAGATGGTAACAAATTGCAAGCTTTCGAGACTACTTCGGTCTCTTCATCAGGCAAAGACTAAAACAAAAACTGAAGAATCACATATATATATATACACAAGAGAGAAAAATATTTAGACTTGAGTATATATATATATGTGATTCTTCAGTTTTTGTTTTAGTCTTTGCCTGATGAAGAGACCTGAGTAGTCTCGAAAGCTTGCAATTTGTTACCATCTTTTCAGTTAGCCATTAAAAGGTATCAACCACTGAGGACTCTCAAGTCTAAATATTTTTCTATGATAGTACAATGTGATTTTACACAAGTATCATCCATATGACATTCGTATGTAATGTGTTTTTTTTCTCTGTAACTATTATTCTACAGTCATTTACAGGAGCATTTAGTGTTCTAAGCTACAGAATGGCATTATATCTGTAAAAAATCGAATGGCATACAGATGGTATGTGTGCCGTCCGTTTCTTTTTTTACACCCATTGGATTGCATTGGTGTTTATTGTTCAATATACTAGTCCACCCACAGTATGCGGCAATTTTTTTGTCATCCAGATTCCAGCTGCGAAAAAAATCGCAGATGAGAACTAAATCAGTGAATAGCATTAAAAATATTTAGATTTGAGAGTCCTCAGTGGTTGATACCTTTTAATGGCTAACTGAGAAAGATGGTAACAAATTTCAAAAGTGGCTTTAGTTCCATAAAGATGCAGTATATTCTGCTTCAGAACAGCATTAGTCAGAGTGCAATCTGATTATTTGTCAGATTATACTGGTCTGATTTATACTCACATGAGGCCGCTGCCAGGGTATTCAGGGAAGTACAGCACCTTACTACCAGAGGATTTTGCAGGATTTTACTTAATCTTCCTTCAGACTTTGCTCCACCCAGCTGGTTAGTTATCTTCCCTGCAACTACTGTCTGCTTTCCAACATGCTACTTTCTTGCTCAGTTCATTTAAAGAAGCTCTGCTTTACACAGTTTTTTTTTCACTAAACCTGTGTATATGTGCAAGTAGTGTAGTGTGAGTGTATTACCATACTCCCCTACCTCCAAATTCTCAGGGATCCAGCGCCGATCTGCTCCTCTTCTCAGTGATGTCACTGCACTTCAGACTATCTGGCTCACTCTATGCTGTATGTGTCAGCTGGAAGTCTATTTTACGATGTAATACATATCAAAAACTGACCGGCACATCCAAACATAGATCCAATGTGAACAGGTGCTAAATCCTAGAGTCACCAAATCATACACATTCAAGAATAAAAGGTAGCACACTGTAGTGCTATAACTTGCGGACACAAAAACATGAAAAATATGAAAAATAAATTGCATCACTGCCTTAGAAATATGAAAAATTGAGAAGTCTTAGCGCATAAAAAGGCCAATTTATGTGTACCTGATAGCCACGTTTAGGCTTTTCTCGTATACCAGGTCCTAACTATGCCAATCCTCACTTAGAAAAGTCTGTCTGCATGGGAACATATGAATCCTCTCTCCAGACTAAAATCTACATCTCTGTGGAGGGGTAATGAACCTGTTATAATTAAAACGCCTGTGACCACCAGGTGCAGTGCTCAGGCAGAAGGTAAATGAATACATATCAAAAACTGACCGGCACATCCAAACATAGATCCAATGTGAACAGGTGCTAAAACCTAGAGTCATCAACTCATACACATTCAAGAATAAAAGGTAGCACACTGTAGTGTTATAACTTGCGGACACAAAAATATGAAAAATATGAAAAATAAATTGCATCACTGCCTTAGAAATATGTAAAATTGAGAAGTCTTAGCGCATAAAAAGGCCAATTTATGTGTACCTGATAGCCACGTTTAGGCTCTTCTCGTATACCAGGTCCTAACTATGCCAATCCTCACTTAGAAAAGTCTGTCTGCATGGGAACATATGAATCCTCTTTCTATGTTTGGATGTTGCCGGTCAGTTTTTGATATGTATTCATTTACCTTCTACTGAGCACTCCACCTGGGTCACAGGCGTTTTAATTATAAACAGGTTCATTACCCTCCACAGAGATGTAGATTTTAGTCTGGAAAGAGGATCATATGTTCCCATGCAGACAGACTTTTCTAAGTGGGATTGGCATAGTTAGGACCTGTATACGAGAAGGGCCCAACGTGTGCTATCAGTACACATAAATTGGCCTTTTATGCGCTAAGATTCTCAATTTTTCATATTTCTAAGCAGTGATGCAATTTATTTTTCATATTTTTAATATTTTGTGTCCGCAGTAAGCGCTACAGTGTGCTACTTTTATTCTTGAATGTGTATGAGTTGATGACTCTAGGTTTTAGACCTGTTCACATTGGATCTATGTTTGGATGTGCCGGTCAGTTCTTGATATGTATTCATTTACCTTCTGCCTGAGCACTCCACCTTGTGGTCACAGGCGTTGTAATTATAACAGGTTCATTACCCCTCCACAGAGATGTAGATTTTAGTCTGGAGAGAGGATTCATATGTTCCCATGCAGACAGACTTTTCTAAGTGAGGATTGGCATAGTTAGGACCTGATATACGAGATGAGCCTTAACGTGGCTATCAGGTACACATAAATTGGCCTTTTTATGCGCTAAGACTTCTCAATTTTTCATATTTCTAAGGCAGTGATGCAATTTATTTTTCATATTTTTTCATATTTTTCATATTTTTGTGTCCGCAAGTTATAGCGCTACAGTGTGCTACCTTTTATTCTTGAATGTGTATGAGTTGATGACTCTAGGTTTTAGCACGTGTTCACATTGGATCTATGTTTGGATGTGCCGATCAGTTTTTGATATGTATTCATTTACCTTCTGCCTGAGCACTCCACCTGGTGGTCACAGGCGTTTTAATTATAACAGGTTCATTACCCCTCCATAGAGATGTAGATTTTAGTCTGGAGAGAGGATTCATATGTTCCCATGCAGACAGACTTTTCTAAGTGAGGATTGGCATAGTTAGGACCTGGTATACGAGAAGAGTCTAAACATGGCTATCAGGTACACATAAATTGGCCTTTTTATGCGCTAAGACTTCTCAATTTTTCATATTTCTAAGGCAGTGATGCAATTTATTTTTCATATTTTTCATATTTTTGTGTCCACAAGTTATAGCGCTACAGTGTGCTATTTTTATTCTTGAATGTGTATGATTTGGTGACTCTAGGTTTTAGCACCTGTTCACATTGGATATATGTTTGGATGTGCCGGTCAGTTTTTGATATGTATTCATTTACCTTCTGCCTGAGCACTCCACCTGGTGGTCACAGGCATTTTAATTATAACAGGTTCATTACCCCTCCACAGAGATGTAGATTTTAGTCTGGAGAGAGGATTCATATGTTCCCATGCAGACAGACTTTTCTAAGTGAGGATTGGCATAGTTAGGACCTGGTATACGAGAAGAGCCTAAACGTGGCTATCAGGTACACATAAATTGGCCTTTTTATGCGCTAAGACTTCTCAATTTTTCATATTTCTAAGGCAGTGATGCAATTTATTTTTCATATTTTTCATATTTTTGTGTCCGCAAGTTATAGCGCTACAGTGTGCTACCTTTTATTCTTGAATGTGTATGAGTTGATGACTCTAGGTTTTAGCACCTGTTCACATTGGATCTATGTTTGGATGTGCCGGTCAGTTTTTGATATGTATTCATTTACCTTCTGCCTGAGCACTGCACCTTGTGGTCACAGGCGTTTTAATTATAACAGGTTCATTACCCCTCCACAGAGATGTAGATTTTAGTCTGGAGAGAGGATTCATATGTTCCCATGCAGACAGACTTCTCTAAGTGAGGATTGGCATAGTTAGGACCTGGTATACGAGAAGAACCTAAACGTGGCTATCAGGTACACATAAATTGGCCTTTTTATGCGCTAAGACTTCTCAATTTTACATATTTCTAAGGCAGTGATGCAATTTATTTTTCATATTTTTCATATTTTGTGTCCGCAAGTTATAGCACTACAGTGTGCTACCTTTTATTCTTGAATGTGTATGATTTGGTGACTCTAGGTTTTAGCACCTGTTCACATTGGATCTATGTTTGGATGTGCCGTCAGTTTTTGATATGTATTCATTTACCTTCTGCCTGAGCACTCCACCTGGTGGTCACAGGCGTTTTAATTATAACAGGTTCATTACCCCTCCACAGAGATGTAGATTTTAGTCTGGAAAGAGGATTCATATGTTCCCATGCAGACAGACTTTTCTAAGTGAGGATTGGCATAGTTAGGACCTGGTATACGAGAAAAGTCTAAACGTGGCTATCAGGTACACATAAATTGGCCTTTTTATGCGCTAAGACTTCTCAATTTTTCATATTTCTAAGGCAGTGATGCAATTTATTTTTCATATTTTTCATATTTTGTGTCCGCAAGTTATAGCGCTACAGTGTGCTACCTTTTATTCTTGAATATTTTACGATGTAAGTCTATGGAGCCTCATTCTAATGCTCCATAGACTATCACTGTAAAAACTACTTCTGGGTCACGCAGAGCACAGCATGACTGGAGAGTCTGAAAAGCAGTGATATCACTTAGAAGAGAGCTGCAATGGCGTTGGATCTCAGTGAAGATGTTAATTTTTTTTAACACAAGCTACAAGCACATGTATATGTTTAGTGAAAAAAAACCCTTAATGAGAGTGCTTCTTTAATCCAGGCACTATTGTAGGAATATAGCTTGGAGAGTCTCCCTATACTTGTCTAAAAATTAACCTTTATTAGTTCATTATAAAAGTTTATCAACCCTGGACATAAACATATGAAAACATGACACACATACTGTATATAAAGTGCTCGTGGGAGAAGGGGAGGTGATGTCAGACGTTGAGGGAAAGCGAGGCTCCATATACCCCTATTTAAAGGAGCCGGGATATAGGGCTCACTTATACCATTTAATGGGTTGTGATTGTGACACAACCGACACATTTAGGATAGTGGGTTCCTACCACCTCTAATGGGGAGGAAACGCGTAGGGAGAATAACCATTTGTACATATATGGTGGGCATTCAGTGTCAGCTTATACGTGGGTACCGTCCTTGAAAGGACAGGAGCAATGCAGGTGCACGACAGGGAGTAAGGAAACCCCCCCCCACACACACATATTTATTGCTCCCGTGCTATGAGATCCTGCTACCAACAGAACTCTATGGATGGGTGAGACCAAACCATTCTTCCAATGAGCACTGATTCAGCACGAGCACTTTATATGTGTGTGTCATGTTTTCATATGTTTATGTCCAGGGTTGATAAACTTTTATAATGAACTAATAAAGGTTAATTTTTAGACTAGTATAGGGAGACTCTCCAAGCTATATTCCTGATTAGCCCTGAGGGTGTATAAATAGTGAAATTCGAAACAAGAATACTATAGCTGAACTACTCACAATTGTGCAGCGACATTTACCTTATTACGTATCCATCTGTACCATACTAGTGGTGGTCATACCTCCAACTCTGCTGCAACGATGTACCCAAGAACTAATTCATTTCTGCTATACTGGTGTGGTTGCACTTTCATCTCCGCTATCAGGTGCTGTTCACACCTTTATATCTGCAGTCAAGGTATCTGATTATATTTCTCTCTGCTTTTCCTAAGCTGCACACACTAGCTACTTAGTCCTGCTGCATCATGGCCGCCAGTCCGCGCTGCTCACCCTGACCTACAGCTTAGACAATCCACCTCACTAGTGAACCCACAACTCCCTAACATTTATTTTACCTTTTTTGACTCTTACTTTTCCTTATTCTCCTTTGCCACCTTAATACCCATGAATTAAAGAAAAGGGGGTCATTTTATTTACAGAAAAATCACAACCTTTATAATGTGTTGAGGGATATCCAAACATAAACCTGTCCTTCACACAATCTTCAGACAGCAGGATAAAACTCAGGCTGCCAATAGTCGCCACTAGGAGCAAGCTTATTACATGGATAAGGATACAGATCATAATTAAAGGGGTTGTGCGGGCAAAAAGAAAAGTTCACAATGGTCTTGGAGCTGTAAAAAATAACAACATTATACTCTCGTAACGGCACTCACCCGAATCTACGGACCACAGTGCAGCCTACGCTGACACATGAAGCCTGTGATTGGCTGCAACGGTCAGGTAACTTGAGCAGCGCATCATCAGATTTTTTTCTGATGACGTGCTGCTCAAAGTACCCAACCGCTGCAGCCAAAAACAGACTGCAGCGGTCCTGCTGCTGGTGGAACGGTGACATCATTGCTATGTGTCTCTGCAAAGACCACAGAGTGGCCTTCACTGGATTCAGGTAGGTGCCAGTAGGGGAGTATCAATTTGCTATATTTTTACAGCCTCAGTTCCCTTCACAAGTGTATACTGTAGAACGATTAACCTGCCCATCATGGATCCTGCCTACAAATGGCCTGTAGAAAACATTAACAGTTACATGGAGAGGCTCTTGTAAAGGATAATTGAGTAACATGGCAGCTCACCTTGGAGGAGTATATGGTGTATGGATTCTTGGATGATGCCAGAAGTGAGATATTAAATTCAGTGGGAACGTCACACACAGCAGGTATCTTATACTTATCCGGTCCTAATGTATGCATGTCACCTTGTGGAGAATAGTAGAGTTCTTCTAATGTGAACAGACCAACTCCCTGAGTAAAGGCACCTTCAAGCTAATAGAAAGTATGTGGAGAAAACAGATAGATACATGAAAAATATTGGATGTACAGAATAAATCAAATACTTCAAATTTCTTGTGCTATAGCTTTTTTTCTGCACTTTTGCCATTTTATTTAGCAATATAAATATTCCCCTTTTTCTGTACATGATTTGTTTTGTGGATAAATCAATGTTCATTCATAGCAAATTTCCCATGTGGTTTGCAATGGATTTTGTTGTGGAATTGCTGTTGAGTTTGCCCTATGTATTAGGCTTCATTCAGATGTCTGTTTTTAATGTACTTGTGGATCGCCCGCCAGGGCAGTGGGGATACTCGGTACCGGGCCGCTTCTTAAAAGGGCAGTGGCATGGCAGCAGTGACCCGGTCCGTGGCTCTGGGTGTCCAGTAAAAGGGGATATGATGAAAAGGGATAATAAAGAGTTTGTAATAAAGTGTTCGTGATGCCACCTGTGGTACTCGGCAATAAAGATGTTAGCCGACGCTGCAGATTCAGTCCACTGGGACAGTTGTTGATGCAGCAGAGTTGGTTCAGCTCTCCACAGGCAGAGCTATGTCCCAGGGCATTTAGGATATTAAAGATAATGTTGGAAGTGAATGTGGTGTAGGTCAGGTGACGCAGGAAAGGTTCAGAAGACACAGCAGAGTGCAATTTCCTTTACTTTTTACTGAGCAATGCAGGTACAGTCCGGGGCTCAGGTTACAGATGGTTCTGGAATAGGTCAGCTTGAAAGCAATTTGGGAATCTCCTTATTCAGGTGGGTTGTGAGGCCTCCTTTCTAGCGCTATTCTCTGAGGTACTTGCTGCTGTAAACTCTATTCAAGTTCCTCTCTCTGTCTGCTACTTAGGTAGAACTTCACTCTCATGTCAGGCAGCTGTAGCCTACTTCAGGGATCGCTCCTGGCTGCCGTCTCCGGCTCACACGTGCTGCTGTGTCGTCGAGTATCAGTTGGGGACAGAGGATCTGCTGTCTTGTGCCCTCCGGATTTTGCTGCTGGGGCTTTAGTACCCACCCAGCCTCGGGCTCCGGGGCCCGGTCTCTGGCGCAAAAGCCTGGGGTGAGCTCATCTCCACACGTCCTGTCTCAACCATGTTCAGGCTCTAACTAACTACTAACTTCCTGCTTCTGACCAGAGAGAGCAGCTCTCCTGAAGTCGGGTTAGAGTTCTCCCTGCTGGCCTGGAGCATGAACTGTGTTGTATGCTGAAACTACCTGTTAAGGGGATCCCTTCTTTGCTTCTAGGCATGACATCACTCCCCCCTGGAGGGTGGCAAGGCCTTTGTGGCAACCAGACTCCAGGGGTGCCATACTTGTTCTATCCTTATTTTTCATGGAAAGAACATGCACCATTTATAGCAAAACTGAAAGAAATGCACTGGAGTATAATTTGGTATCCATGCAAAGTATAGGAGCATGTTCACACTGGCCATTAAAGAGAATAAACTTAAGACAGAAACAAAAATGAAAACATACCCTGCTGTAAGTAATTACAAAGCAATAGTGCATATAAGTAACCTAGGGTACTTAGTAAATACTGTTTTTGATAAAAGAAAGCATAAAGGCCATCCCACCAGTGCCTGTCGGTATGATCCTAATCTGTAGTATTAAAACTTTACCATGTGTCAAAAATTACCTCAATGAGAATACGGGCCGAGTAGTACCTGGACCTGACTATGGACACCCAGCATAATGCTCAACTCAAAGAAACTCTGGCCAAACCATAACCACTTAATGCACACAAGGGGGTAGCCTTCGTTTCTTTGAGTTGGATATTACGTTTCTATTGCTTGCCATTGCTGAATGTCATAGTTGGGTCCCAGTCCTCCTTGGCCCTCATTCACATTGAGGTCATTCTTGACATATGGTAAGGTTATTTAATACTAGAGGTTAGGACCGTCTCAACTGGGTACATCATGGCACTGGTGTGATAGCTTTTACTCCTTTTGTTATTATAAAAAACAGCGTCTAGTAAGTACTCTATGTTATTTATATGCACTATTGCTTTTTACTTACTTACAGCACGGTATGTGTTCATTTTGTTTCTAACTTAGTTAATGTAGCCATTATAGTCTAAGGGGCTATTCACATATCCAGGAGACCTGTAAGGTTTTGATCAAAGTCACAGGTCATCGGACAGTACCCTATCATGATCCTAGTTGCATCTCAGTAGTGCTGTCTGTTTTTCATGTTCGTTTAATATAAGAAGCTTGAGAAATGCCAGAAATGCTGCTCCAGTTCCTGACAGGCACAGTAGTGTGCCCCTCTTAATGAATTTGGCACCTTCTACTCCTGCAAGGCTGGTGTATTGCGATTGTGCCAGTCTGCATGAATCATCCCCATTGAGTATAATTGTTTAGAAGCACATTTTGGAGAACAAGACATGAATTACGCACTCCCCCAAATTTGGGAGGAAAATAGGGGTGCATCTTACGGTCTGAATGTAGCTTATCGAGGGGGGTGGTGGTAGAACGGGGATATGGAAGGCAGGGTCACCGTTGCCGGAAGCTGGCGGTGGTAGGAGTGGAGTGATGCTGCAGGCATTGGGCTGTGAGTAGGGGGTTTCCCAGCGGTGCAGCAAAATGTATGCGGTGCGAGGCAGGAATGGAGTCCCTGCTCTGCAAATTGATCACTCGGTGATGGGCTTCAGGAAAATGGCCGCCAGTGTTAATGTATTGCAGATTTAGATCTTAGCTCAATGACGAGCTGAGATCTCAATCTGCGCAAGCACCACATCTGGCGGCCATTTTTGTGAAGTCCACCGCCCGCAGATCAATATGCAAAGTGGGAACTCAACTCATGCCTCGCACTGCTGACATTTTTGTGAAAGCCACTGCTGGGAGATAAATGACTTCTGCCTCACACTGCGGGGGCACCCCCTCCTCCAAGCCCAGGGCCCTCAGCATCGCCTCACTCCAGTTGCTGCTGGCTTCCTGCAGCGGCGACCCTGCCTCCTGTGGCCCTGCTCCAACCATCCCACTCCAACACAAGCTAAATTTGGGCTAGAAGACGAACCCCCGGTTTCACATTAAAACATTTTTTTCCTATTTTATTTCTCTAAATTTGGGGTGCGCCTTATAATCTGAAAAATACGGTATGTTTCGAATTTTCGTACATAGAAATAGGTTCCTGTAGGGAGATAATAGCTGTAAAGTTCACTTACCTGACCGATATCTATGCCAGGGTTTATGCTTTCTCCAATATCCACAACAATATCAGTGCGGAGATTCTGTTAGGGAGAATTAGGTGTTAATTAAAGAAAAAAAAAGTATAATTGGTCTTCCTCATATACCACTGTGTAGTAGAAGGGGAACACACATATATCCATTTCTTTTAGAGATTGGTGAGGACCAAAGATTGGACCCTACTGCTTACAATACTAAGGCATATTCTAGTGATAGGCATAATATAATTTCATAGCAATTCCCCATTAAGCATGTAAGATAAGTCCAGCTAGGTGCTTGTATATTTTGGAGGCCTGCTCTAGACATAAAAACGTCTTGATAGAAGCACAAAGACAACCAGTCCAGTAGGGCACAATAAATCCCGTTCTAAGTTGTCTGAGTAGAGGTTTCACGTGACAATAGCTGGTATTGGGGTTTGTCTGGTTTTGGTCACGTACACTGCAATAATAGTGTTGCATGGTGAATTTTTATTGCTGTCAAAAGTAATGGAAAAACATACCAGGGGTTCTAAATCTTAACTTGTTACCAAATTATTTTTGATTTATTAAAACGGCCAAAGAAATATATTTTTTCTAATCTGTTTTTTTTATGATGGCAGAATTTTCTGTATATGAGTATGGGGCCAGCCATTATGCGTAAGCTTCTGTTAGCATTTAGAGAGATGCTTCACAGCAGCTACGTGGATCATAGACATCAATAGACTGGCTCTCACTCACTGACTTCTATTGGAATGCTCTTCTGGACATGCTCTGTGAGCTGGGCAAATGTCTTTATACAATGCCCTCAGCACAGGAGGCAAGCTGTGATCATCCTGTTATAACTGGTGGATCCTCTGTGATCTACTGAGTGTAACCTTTCATTGTAATCTGTTTGTGGTAAGAATGAGATGACTACTGGGAAGTGATCTCTACAGAATAGGAAGATCAGCCTTATATTAACCCTAGTAAATACAAAAAGCCCCCCATACTGGCATACAAATAGTGCCAAAAGTGGGAAGCATAAACCCACATAGGAGAAAAAGAAGACAGCACCTGCTCCAGAATGACATGTATACCAGGAGAAAAAGAAGCAATCAGGTGACAAAAAGTAAAATTCAAATTTTATTAAGCACAAAAAAATGAAAATTGAATAGTACACAAGGAATAATAACATGGACTCAAGCAGAAGAAACCAGAGGCACCACAGGACAGACGATCCCCCCAGAATATCCCAAATTCATATTATGAATACAGAGAAAACCTCAGATCTTTAAAGTGCATAAAGATATATGAACGGGATAGGTAAGTATCCTTGAATAACCACCGCCAGTGCGGCAATGAGATGCCAGTATGCAGGGTTCAAAATGAACCCATAAATAAAGGAGAGCTTACAGATGTAGATAGTCCTGTGGGCCAGGGGTCCACACTACCCCGTTCATATACCTTTATGCACTGGCACTTTAAAGATCTGAGGTTTTCTCTGTATTCATAATATGAATTTGGGATATTCTGGGGGGATCGTCTGTCCTGTGGTGCCTCTGGTTTCTTCTGCTTGAGTCCATGTTATTATTCCTTGTGTACTATTAAATTTTCATTTTTTTGTACTTACTTAATAAAATTTAGATTAACCCTAGTGGCCAGAGTGTGTATTGCAAGGTTTTAGATTTTTTTTTTTATATGGATATAGACATGGAAAAATAACAAATAAAACTCAAATTTGTAGCACAAAATATATTTGGGGGAAAAAATGTAATCAATATGTCACTTTCTACTAACATCTTCCCTATTTTTTTTAAACAACATTAATATTAAGACCCTATTCCTCCCCTCATCACACTTCTATCAATCAGATTTTTAGATAAAGCAATAGTTATGTGACCTCACATAGATTTGTACTTCCTTAAAGGGAATCTGTCAGCAGGTTATTGTTATATAATGTGACAGCAGCATGATGTATCACTTAGTTTGCTTAGTGCAGTAGTCGTGATAGAATCAGTTTTCTCTGCTGCAGATTAAGCAGAGCTTGGAATGTTGAGCCCAATGTAACCCCGCCCACAACACTGATTGGCAGATATCTCTGTACAATGTATACTACTAATCAGTGCTAGGGGCAGGGTCGGACCAGCAAGCACAAGGCAGCTAGTTAAATAGTGATAATCTCTTGCTGACTAAACACTGAATTTATTGAAGCAGAAACATACAGCCCAATAAGTGACACATCTTTGGAATCAGAGTTTCAGACCCCACATCATGCTGCTTTCAGAACACATAGCAAACATCTGCTGACAGATTCTCTTTAAAGCAATTATGCAAATAATTGCTTTGTGCCAGTATGTATCATGAGATTCAAACACCACATTGAATTACCTTATTTACAAGCATGCATCATATAGACCATGTGAGATACAGTATTAGGCCGGGATCACACATGCGAGTAAATCGGCCGACACTCGCATGTGAAATCCCAGCTCTGGCGCCGGCACTCGGGAGTGGAGTCACCGGCTGCATGTATTTATATGCAGCCGCTCGCTCCACTCCTAAGTGCCGGCGCCAGAGCTGGGATTTCACATGCGAGTGTCGGCCGATTTACTCGCATGTGTGATCCCGGCCTTACACAAATATCCCAAAAGCATAAGAGTAAATAGCTCCAAAAGAAATTAATAAACTGCAAAGAACCAAGAATGAGCTTAAATACCTGATAAAATGCTAAAAAAATCTTTATTTAAACAAATTAGCATAAAGAAAACATAATAAAAATGAAGTACTCACAGCCAAACAACAGAGGCTACAAATCTAAAGACAATCTGGAGAAACCTCAATACATCATTACTTACATGAAATAAATATAATAATCAATATGTACAAAATAGTACTAATTAATTATGGATAAATACAATACCAGATTATTAAATATTAAAAAGTCCATTCATGATATTCATTAATAAAGTGCATAATAAATGTGACTTGCTGCTTTAATATATAGATGAGCAAAAAGCGCTCTCTTACATTGTATTCATTATCCATACAGGTGCAAAAAAAGGTGCCTCCTGAGGAAGTGAAACAAAACGCGCCGTTGGGGAGGCGGGAGTTCCTCCATCAGATTCACTTGTGTAAGTTCATTCAGAGATTATTTTTTGATTCTTTCAGCACATAAACAATTTGCCCTTTAATGGCTGATGCACCTTTGGATTATATGTCATTTATTTGTTGCTCATGAGTTTATTTATTCATCCATGCAGCAGTTGCTTTTTGCACTATATGCACGTTTGCACAGTAGCAGTATATTTTGCACCTTTTTTGCACCTGTATGGATAATGTATAAAATGTAAGAGAGCGCTTTTTGCATTTATTATGCACTTTATTAATGAATATCTTGAATGAACTTTTTAATATTTAATAATCTGGTATTGTATTTATCCATAATTAATTAGTACTAGTTTGTACATATTGATTATTATATTTATTTCATGTGAGTAATGATGTATTGAGGTTTCTCCAGATTGTCTTTAGATTTGTAGCCTTTGTTGTTTGGCTGTGAATACTTCATTTTTATTATGTTTTCTTTATGCTAATTTGTTTAAATAAAGATTTTTTTTAAGCATTTTATCAGGTATTTAAGCTCATTCTTGGTTCTTTTCAGTTTATTCATGTGAGATACAGGCAATCATTTTCATAGATACCTCATGCTAAATAGAAACATGGAAAGTGCCCTTTTTACCTTATGCCCTCCAGTTAGACAGTCTAGCTCAATCTCAGAGCACGCTGCCCCATAGATAAAGTATGGGGCAATGTGACCTTCTCCTTTCTCCCAGTCCATTTCTGTGTCATATCCCCTGAAAGAAATGAGCATTTTAATAGCAATCTAAAGGAAAACCCAAGAAATGTCTGCTCTAGTGGCTTAATTAAAAATATTTTTGTGAGTCAGGGTTAAATCCAACATTACGACAGTTCAGTCATATATTTCTATTATAATAATTATTCAAAATAAGTCTCAACTAGAGTTGAGCGATACTTTCCGATATCCAAAAGTATCGGAATCGGAATGGTATCGCCGATACCATTAAAATATCGGCGATACCCGATACCGATACCGGAAATCCAATGTAAGTCTATGGGAACAAAATATCGGAATTAAAAAAAACCATTCTTGCCTTGTAAACACTAAATATACACACATAGAATACATATATATATATACATGTCATTGTGACATATATATATATATACATATATTTATAGTTTATACACTTCTACATAGTAAAATAGCCTCTGATTCAATTGCCGGGTAAAGCCGGCTTTTGTGAAAAGACAGAAGCACCCGACATGAAATGACACTTGGTTTACATAGAGTTAACCATGTCTTTTCATGTAGTTTGATATCTGATTTGCACAAACAATTACATGAGTGTAAGTGTGCAAAATTTCACACCTGTAGGGGTTAATTAAAGGTGTAAATTCGTTGTAAAAAAACGGACTTTTTTGCTACGAATTTACACCTTTAATTAACCCCTACAGGTGTGAAATTTTGCACACTTACACTCATGTAATTGTTTGTGCAAATCAGATATCAAACTACATGAAAAGACATGGTTAACTCTATGTAAACCAAGTGTCATTTCATGTCGGGTTCTGCATTTTCACAAAAGCCGGCAATTGAATTAGCGGCTATTATACTATGTAGAAGTGTATGAACTATAAATATAAATATAATATATGTGTCACAAACTCAATGACATGTATATATATATATGAGGTGTAAAATTGCTGAAAAAAAATGCGTGGGCTCCCGCCCTATTTTCGCAACAGACAGACAAAGCCAGTGAGTGGGGGCAGATAATAATAGCCCAGAGAGGGACCATTATTTTTGCCCCCCCGGCTACTAACATCTGCCCCCAGACACCCCAGAAAGGGCAAATCTCTAATTAGATTTGCCCTTTCTGGCACTTTGCCCGTCTATTCCCATTGCCCTGTAGCGGTGGCGAATGGGTTAATAAGGGGTTAAAATGACCTTGCAATTGAAAGGTCACTTTAAGCCAGGTTAATAATTGAGAGCTGTCAATTAGACAACTATCAATTATTAATCCTATTGTATGAAAGAAAAATCAAACACACACACTTTAATAAAAAAGAAGTTTAATGAAATAATCACACAGTTTTTGACCATATTTTATTTACCTGCTAAAACCATTTCCTGTAATAAAAATAAAATAATAAAGCAAAATTATTCTTACCAATCCGATGCACAGTCAGGTCCCACGGTGTAATCCTTCAGAAAGGGTTAATGTTTACTGCAGGGACCGCAGCTAATGCTGCAGCCTCACAGTAAACCCCCAAATGAATGAGCTCCTCTCCTGGCTGACAGGAGAGGAAGTGGAAAGCTTAATTGATTGCTTTCCACTTTCACTTCAGGTCAGCCAGGGACACCATCAGTGACGTCAGAGGGAACTGATTAACAAAAATAGGGGTTCCCTTCGAAAAAAAAAATGGCGTGGGGTCCCCCCTATTTTTGTTAACCAGCCAGATGAAGCAGACCGCTGAGGCCTGGATTTTCAGGCTGTTAAGGAGCCAAGATCCATGGACCTTGCCAGCCTGATAATACCAGGCCACAGCAGTCTGCATATCTTGGCTGATTAACAAAAATAGGGGATCCCCTCGAAAAAAATTGGCGTGGGGTCCCCCCTATTTTTGTTAACCAGCCAGATGAAGCAGGTTTTTCAGGCTGGTAAGGATCCAATATCCATGGACCTTGCCAGCCTGATAATACCAGGCATAGCAGTCTGCTTAGCTTGGCTGGTTAACAAAAATAGGGGATCCCCTCGAAAAAAAAAACGGCGTGGGGATCCCCCTATTTTTGTTAACCAGCCAAGTAAAATGCAGACTGCTGCGGCCTGGTATTAAAAGACTGTCAAGGCCCATGGATTTTGGCCCTCAACAGCCTGATAATACCAGGCTACAGCAGCCCCACATTTGGCTCATCAAAAGATGTGCCAATTGTGGCACTTTACCCGGCTCTTCCCACTTGCCCTGTAGCGGTGGCAAGCGGAGTAATAAGGGGTTAATGTCACCGTTGATTGCACGGTGACAATAAGCCCGGTTAATAATGGAGAGGCGTCAATAAGACACCGATCCATTATTAATCCCAAAGTTTTTAAATGTTTAAAAAAAAGACACAGCAAGAAAAAAGTCTTTTAATGAAATAAAAGAGACAACACAGTTTTCATTTTTTTATTACTCTCTCATTCCTGCGACGCCATCGATCTCCTGTAAAAAAAGAAAAAAAACAAACCAACAGTATACCACCTGTCCGACGCAGTCCATAACGACGTCCCACGACGATCCAGCTCTGCTACATCGGAATGACAGGCAGAGCCTGACATCCCGGCGCAGCACAGCTGATTACCTGCTTCTCCGGCGGTGACGTCATCGGACTGGTTTACGGCCGCGATTACCCGGCAGTCACTGCAGTTATCGTGAGAAACTGCATGTGACCGCCAGGGAGAAGAGGATGGCGGCCATCAAGCAGTCCGGGATGTGACCGCCGGAGATCTTCTGCCAGGTAAGTGCCGCTGACTCCTGACAGACCCGACCGACGGACACTGACAGTGACAGTGACATTCCGATTCCGGTATCCGATATGACGAAAATATCGGAACTCGGAATCGGAATTCCGATACAGCCAATATCGGCCGATACCCGATATTTGCAGTATCGGAATGCTCAACCCTAGTCTCAACATATATTAAGGCAGCTCTGTGAGTCACTACAAAAAATCTGGGTTTTTGCTACCTCATCTTGGAAACCCTTATTCCAGCAATGTGTCACTTGCTGAGCTGCTTGCTGTCATTTTGGTAAAATCCCTGTTTTACCTGACGCAGATCTACCATTTCTCTGAATACTGTGCTCCGTATAACCCGGCCCACACCACTGATTGGCAGCTTTCTGTGTACACTGTGTAGACAGAAACAGAAGCTACTAATCAACGGTGTAGGTGGGGATATACTGTACAGAGCCTATAAAGTTGGAGGACTACATGGCGGCAGGTTTACCAGTCCTCTAGTGATAATCTTCTGCTGATAAAACTGTGAGTTTATCAAAACTACAGCAAGCAGACTAGTAAGTGACACATCGCTGGATTCAGGGTCTATGCTCGTACATCATGCTGCTTTCTGATTAGGTGTCAAAAACCTGGTGACAGACTCTCTTGAAGAAGATTACAAGTGGTCATTTATAGTAAGAAGGGAGAATATCATACATATTAAACCAATACAAGAAATTCATACATAAAGACATACACATAAAAAGTATAAAAACATAAGACAAGGGCACATTAAAAATAAAGATATAAAAACAGCTTCAGAGTGGCAAGGGTTATGTTCTCCCACAGTAAAAAAACAATCCAATAAATTCTCAGTTGATCTACAACTGATCAACCATGTGTGCAAAATGGCACTTGATGTAGTACAACCTTTATTAAATACTAATGAAAATTCAAGTATGAAGTATTAATGAGGTTGATTTCAAATAAATTACGCTCATGATTGCTCATATACATTGGTAGGAAAATCCTATATAAAATATATATATATATATATATTATATATATAATGCCAATAAATGTAAACAATAATGTTGAACAATGATAGTAAGTAAAAATATAAATGTCATAGGCGGCTACATCAGCAAAATGTAAGAAATAATAATACATGACCCTGGACAAGCAATCTGTGCCAAAAGTGCAGCTAGTAAATGCACAATATAAATGCACACATCATATGAAAAGTAGGATATGTGTAACCAAAGTGGAGGACATACCATAACCCCCTCACACCACTCCAACGCCGCTTTGTTCCTGCTTCTTTTTTATCATTATTTTTAATGTGTCCTTGTCTTATGTTTTTTATACATTTTATGTGTATGTCTTTATTAAAGAGAAAGTCATACATAAAGTATAGTAAATTTAATATTTATGATATCTTCCCTTCTTGTAATACTCACTTTTTTGTTTTTTGTGCTATTTTGATATTGAGCGTTATTGCCAAAATATATATATATATATAGGTATTTCCTTCCTTTTGTATGATTTTTTATGGTCATTTATAGTAGCCTGTATTATGTAGTTCAGCAGGTAAGTCAGAGGGGGTTTAATTTCTGAAGTTGGGCTCACTGTGATTCAGATAAGTAAGGAAATTTACTAGAAAAAATGATTAATCCGGTCATTAAACATCACTGCCCAACTTAATAAGTAATATCCATCACAATCCAGAACTATGTGATATATGTTTGTGTGTGCAAATTGGATAATTAAACATTTCAAAACCTTAAAAGGGAAAAGATCCAATATTTACCTGTAATATCCAATAGCTGAAAGGCTTAGTCTCTCACTAAAAGCTGCGACAACCTTGAAAACATAATTAACCCAGCAATTTATTTCACATATGATGTTTCATCATCAATATTCATGTAGCATAAATTGTTTTACATTAGTTCAGTTGCATACACACATTAACTGTTTCAGATTCTCCAGTACTTCCTACCAGATGAAGCTTTAGCCTATTTATCCTGCTTTGTAGTTGCTGGTGCTAACAGGGAGAAACCGATCACAAGCAGGAGGCAAGGAAACAGGCTGAAGCTGCATCATACAGAATACAGAGACTCTTCAATGTTAGAGGACAATGGATTTATGTCACTGACCTATCTTTAGAAAGAATTGACTTTGAGGGGGAGAATCTACCCCCTCAAAGTCAGATGCATTATGGGGGGATGTAGCCTGCATTCCACATTGAGGAAATTACTGTATGTTAGTGGGAAACAAGTACCCCACAAGGCAAGCAAGCCAGAAAATGACAAAACAACTAAATCAGATAACGTAATGCATACATAAGAGTCTCCTCAGTATTTTTTAGTAATAGCTGTGCTGAATTATATAGGCAAACATCGCTGGAGCGCCACTTAAAGGGGACATTTTTCATTTTCATAAGTAAAATTAATTTTTCAGATGTAGAATTTGTTTTTCATGTGTAAAAATATATTCTTTGCAAAGTTTTATCATCTCAACGAAGAATAGAGCTAGAATGACTTAAATAGCATTTTTCTACAAGATGTGTGGGGCATGTTACGCATGAGGCTTCTTACAGTAGTTTCTTTGCAGTCATCTTTCTGACACTTATGGAATAGAGAAGACTTATTGCTAGTGATAGATGTCAGAATATGGAGGCACAAACCCAATTATTTCAAGATTTGTTTTTTTTTAAATAGTAAAACATCTCGTAAGTGTATAAATTTAGTATCTCAATAATTGTACTGATTGTAAGACAGGAATAAAAAACAAAAGTGAAAAATAGACATGATGGGAAAGGGAGAATCAGGGTATATGCAGACGGTCAGTAAACGCTGTGCAGTGTCCACATGTTACAGCACAGTGGATGGGATATCTAGAAAACCTATGTCCACTATGCGTCCAGATACGCTCGCGGAGACGGACATGTGGCGCGTTTCACCATGCCTACTTATTTTGTAGAGACGCAAGACATGCGGAATCACCTGCGTTCAATAGACGGCAGCGCTTTGTACGCAGCGGACATGCACTTCCTCCAAAGCGCTGCCAGTTCTGGATTGTCTGCACATATCCTCAGTCATAAAGTATCAAGAATAACTATAAAAGTCTATAAAATAGAAATAAAGTAAACTATTTTCGGATATCCCTCCTTTGAACCTAAATTTTCAAGATTCCACATCATTTTTCCCCACACATTAGCTGCTCTATTTAACATTGACATGATTATTTCATCCTGTTTTAATGTACGCAGCAATAGCTGACAAGATCTCCTCTTACATATATCTGACATAAAACTACACTCACAAAGGGTCATCATTTCTCAAAAGTCGCAGTTGATTTGCTAATAAACACCATAAACAATACACTCTTTATTCTGGAATAAATGGATAGTCAATTGTTCAGGCGTCTTCTTACACAGGGAGAACATCATGGATGGTTTACTAATGACACCTGTGATTAACAGGCAAGGAAAGGTTTTCAAAACAACCCTTTGAACTACTTTTACTAGTGAAGCAGTCTGCAGAATGATTAGTCAAGATTTTGTACACTATTCCTGATGATGGTTGCGCTGGAGTAAGATGTGCCAAATTCATTAAAAGATTACTAATTTTATTTATTGAATTTGGCACATCTGTTAGGCGCCAAAAGGAATACACTCCACTATGGAACTTGAGTACATTTTTGTCATAATTTATGCCATTTTCGTGGCATAAATTATGATGAATTTATTAGACCTGCTCAGCCACCCCACCCCCTTTTGGCTAAACTGTGTCCAATTTTCGAAGAGTTGTCAGAGGTGACAGGACTGGTTCTAAATTGTTTCATGCCTGAGTTTTGACAAAAACTGTTTAATAAATGGGCCTAAGGTCTTGTCCACATGTTGCAATTTTGAGGCATTTTTTATGCAAATTAAAAGCTGCATCTTACAGTATCAGCAGAAGCGATGAGATTTCAGGAATTTCATACACACATTGGGTTTTTTTCCTGACTGAATTGTAAAACTGCTGCGTTTTTGAAAACTGCAGCATGTCACTTTTTTCAGCGTTTTTTCATCCATAGAAGGCAATGAGCAAAACAGCAGCAAAAACGCAGGTATCAGGTTTTGCTGTGTCTTTGGTGCAGAAAACTCTGGAACAGCCACTAAACTGTATCAGCATGAAAAACGTAGCAAAAAGGATAGCAAAAAACGTAGCAAAATCAGTTTTTTAACCCATTCATGACATGCGCCGTACATGTACGTCGCATGTCATGTCCTTCCTTTTGTTGTGGGTTTCGGCGCTAAGCCCTCATCTTTCCCAGCACGTCAGCTGTTTTGAACAGCTGACATGTGCCTCTAACAGCCGCGGGTGTAATTGTGATCCATCTGCGGCTGTTAACCTGTTAAATGCCGCTGTCAATCACTGATAGCGGCATTTAATGTGATAGCGCCAGATGCGCATCACTAATCCCAGCTATCGGCGCTAGTGTCACATGACCGCATGTCGCTGATAAGTTGGCATGACAACACAGGACCTGCAGGAGACCCCTGTGGTTGTCAGTGCCAGATTGCTATGAGCGCTGACCAGCGGTCGGCGATCACAGCAAGTGAGCATTTCTGCTGCACACAGGCAATCTGATCATCACCTGTATATAGCAGAGGAGATAAGATTATAAAAACTATATTATATATACATTAAATACATATACTATTTAATATATTAATATATATATATGAAAGTTCAAATCACCCCCCATTCGCCCCATTCAAAATAAAACAATTAAAAAAAATACACATTTTTGGTATCGCCGGGTTCAGAATCACTCAATCTATCAATATATAAAAATAATTAATCAAATCGGTAAATGAAGTAGCGAAAAAAAGTCAAAACGCCAAAATTATGGTTTTCTGGTCGCCGCAACATTGCATTAAAATGCAATAATGGACGATCAAAAGATCGTATCTGCACCAAAATGGTATCAATGAAAATGTCAGCTCGGCACACAGAATATAAGCCCTCACCTGGCTCCAGATCACAAAAAATGGAGACGCTACGGGTCTCGGAAAATTACGCAAATTTTTGTTTTTTTAACAAACTTTTGATTTTTTTCACCATTTAAATAAAAAACAACCTATACTGTTTCGTATCTACAAACTCATAATGACCTGGAGAATCAGGTCAGTTTTAGCATTTAGTGAACATGGTAAAAAAAAAACTACTGTGGAATTCCACTTTTTTTTTGCAATTTCACCGCACTTGGAATTTTTTTGCCATTTTCAAGTACATGATATGGTAAAACCAATGGTGTCGTTCAAAAGTACAACTCGTTCCATGAAAAAACAAGCCCTCACATAGCCATATCGATGGAAAAATAAAAAAATTATGGCTCTGGGAAGAAGGGGAGTGAAAAACAGAAGCGCAAAAATGAAAAAGGGCTGCGGCTTGAAGGGGTTAAGTAGCTTCTTTACTGCCAAAAGAGCAGGTTTTGCATGCAGAAAAAAACATAGCAAAAACCCAATGTGTGAACATAGCCTAATAGTTTATTCTCATATACAGTATTACAAGGTACAACTGTGGAGCTGAAATGGAAAAATGCAGTCCCTTCACTTTAGCATTTAACGAGTGCTCAGTCCCCCGATCACAACTTCTGGTAATCCTCTATGATTTGTCAGAAGTTGAACAACAAAACAGCTCAGCTATGAAGAATATAATAAAAGTTTCTTTGTCACATTCAGAATAATACTTTCCTCGTAATAAACATCTCAAAGTTAATGCCATAAAATGAGCTACATGAGTATTTCTGGATGTAAGTATCGATAAATGTAAATTTATCTCACCCAGTCTTCCCATTTACCATCTGGATTGTTTTTGACAAAAGGTTCCAGTCTTCCCCAGAGAGTCTCGCAGGCATTCTTAAAAAAACAAAATAAAACATAAAGTTGAGAGTTTAGCTTTCTGCTGACAGATTGGACTTTTATGGACATAGCAATATCAAATATGTTTATTTTTTATTTTTTTTATTTTTAAAAGGTAAAAACATTTTTTTAACATTAGTTTTAGTCCTTTTGGAGACTTGAACCTTTGCTCATCTGATCACTTGTTCTATATATTGCAATACCATAATATTTCAGCATATAGAGAAAATCATTGTCTCTTATGAAGCAGAAGTATTGACACTGCAAGCAGGGGAACCTTCAGCAGGCCCCAGGAGCAATGGCAACACCCATGATCGCATGCAAGAATTGGGAGGCGGAAGGGGGACCCAATGGGTGCATGGACCACACAAGTTAAATGTTGCTGTCAGCAGCAGTTAGACATTTAACAGCAGCAATTGGAGCTCAGCTTTGATCATTAGTAACACAGAGTAACACAGACAGGATCTGCCATGTAAGATGTGGGCTCAGCTCCTGAGGCCCCTCCATAGGCAGGTCGCTGGCATTGGATATACTAGTATGTCCAATGTGGTGTAAATGGTAAAGTTATTTTTGTACATTCTGTAAGATGGCAGCCGGACAGGTCCTCGAGGGGATATACAGTACAGACCAAAAGTTTGGACACCTTCTCATTCAAAGATTTTTCTGTATTTTCATGACTATGAAAATTGTACATTCACACTGAAGGTATCAAAACTATGAATTAACACATGTGGAATTATATACTTAACAAAAAAGTGTGAAACAACTGAAAATATGTCTTACAGTTGTTGTAGAGATGTGTCTACTGCTAGAACTCCGTGTGGCATTGACCTGGTTTCTAATCTGAGCTGCTGTAAAGCTGCGATTTCTGAGGCTGGTGACTCGGATAAACTTATCCTCAGAAGCAGAGGTGACTCTTGGTCTTCCTTTCCTGGAGCGGTCCTCATGTGAGCCAATTTCTTTGTAGCGGTTGATGGTTTTTGCAACTGCACTTGGGGACACTTTCAAAGTTTTCCCAATTTTTTGGACTGACTGACCTTCATTTCTTAAAGTAATGATGGCCACTCATTTTTCTTTACTTAGCTGCTTTTTTCTTGCAATAATACAAATTCTAACAGTCTATTCAGTAGGACTATCAGCTGTGTATCCACCAGACTTCTGCACAACACAACTGATGGTCCCAACCCCATTTATAAGGCAAGAAATCCCACTTATTAAACCTGACAGGGCACACCTGTGAAGTGAAAACCATTTCCGGTGACTACCTCTTGAAGCTCATCAAAAGAATGCCAAGAGTGTGCAAAGCAGTCATCAAAGCAAAAGGTGGCTACTTTGAAGAACCTAGAATATAAGACATAATTTCAGTTGTTACACACTTTTTTGTTAAGCATATAATTCCCATGTGTTAATTCATAGTTTTGATGCCTTCCGTGGGAATGTACAATTTTCATAGTCATGAAAATATAGAAAAATCTTTGAATGAGAAGGTGTGTCCAAACTTTTGGTCTGTACTGTATGTATCATCGAGGTTGGTAGCCTCAGTGATGTAAGCTTAGAAAAACAGGCTCCAGCACTTATAGTGCTGACAGAATTAATAGGGCGTTTCAGGACCGGGTTTCCGAGCAATCAGAGGGATGGGTGGGATTCTCTCACATACTCCCTCCCTAGGGCATGGCGTGGCAGATAAAAAGGAGACCAGTTTTCTCATTCAGTGACTGAGAGGGAAAATGATAAATCAAAAGACAGCGCCTCAGTCAGTGGTGAAAAGCAAATCTTACATTTATTCTGCCTCCTGTGGCGACGTTTCGGTCCGAAGGCCTTTTTCAAGCACCGAAACGTCGCCACAGGAGGCAGAATAAATGTAAGATTTGCTTTTCACCACTGACTGAGGCGCTGTCTTTTGATTTATTGTTATGGAACCTGCTCCGGGATGGACTCCCTGGTTTTGTCGTGCGTCTTCTTTTTGTCTTATATAGACTTTAATCTTTAGGGTGCGGTTCAACTTTTTGTATTTTGACATGAGAGGGAAAGTGAGTCTTGCTATGTCAAGTCTCCTGCCAGAGTCTTTTCTGCTTGATGTTACACTGTACGGGTTAACATTTTTGTTTTCTTTACACCCAAGGGCCGTTATATGATTCATTTACTGCACGGTTTATGAACTTTGAATAAACCTGCCTGGATATTGTTTAACAAATTGCTTCCCGTGTATACCTCAAGCGCTGCTGAGTGAACAGAAACTTTACAATTGGTGATAGAAGTGAAGGCAAGATTCCCAAGGAGCACGTGTGATTTCTGTCTGGAAACTGTATGTTATGGCAGCTGTAGCAGTGCAAGTGCGGTCTGAAGCCATGGAGAAGCTAATCAAGCAGCTGGTTCAGGCTAACATGCAGCAGCAGCAAGCCCAGCAGGAGACGAAAAAACTGTTGATAAGCAGTTCCAGCTACAGTCTCAACAAATACAGCAGCAGCAACAACAGAAGCAGTAGTAGATGATACTCCTGGCAGAGGCTGTCTGTGTTGATGTTGAGGCATTTTTGATGATGGTATTCGAAAAGGTCGTAGAACGGGAGAAACTGCTTCCGCAGCAGTGGGCGGAGATTCTGGCGCAATATCTAATGGGGAAGCAAAGTCCAGGCTATACTTGATGCTCTAAGAAAGGCAGGGTAAACATGAAGAAATGTGCTATGAGGATGGAGGAAGCCAAATACTTAGGCTATGTCACAGGCAGGGGTGAAATTAAGCTCCAAATAAAGTTGACGCGATCCAGAATTGGCCACAACCTTTCTCAAACAAGAAGGTCAGTGCTTTTCTGTGCATCGTGGGCTACTACCACTGGTTTATCCCTAACCTCACCATGATAGCCAATCCTCTGACAGATGTCTGTAAAGGTGCAACGTTGGCTATGGTTAAGTGGTCTTCAGAAGCTAAAAAAGCCTTCCAGTAACTGAAGCTAGCCCTGTGTAAACAGCCAGTGTTGCTGGCACCGGAGTTCTCCAAGGAGTTTGTGGTCCAGATGAACACGTCAGACGTTGGCCTGAGTGCTGTCTTGTCTCAGAACTTGAAAAGGCACATCACCACAGATCCTCCAGATTCTCTGAGCGTCAGTAACCTCTGGGACTTATGGTCCCACTGCCTCAAACAGTCAATCACACCTCAAGACTATAGTTAATATTGTTCATCTCCCCTTTCCACTTCTTCTACTAAGTGTTGTTTGATAAAGACCTTTTTTGGTTGAAAGGTTACTTTGACACTTGTACTATTGCTGTGGTGACCCTAATAAAAAATCCCCATGTTATGCATTGATAAATATACTCATTGAGTGCGGCTGTTTATTCCTATTTATATTTTACTGGATCAATTCCAGGTTCAGCCAGCACCAATTCTCTTCCCTACAGTGTGCACGCCTTTATTATTTCTATTGTCTCAGAACTTGAACAGGGAAGATCACCCGATAATGTACCTTAGTTGGATGCTGTCTTCCTGTGAGAATACCTTATCCATAGTGGAGAATGTTCAGCCATCAAGTGGGCACTGGATACTCTAACTGTCATACTACCTCTTAGGGAGGAAGTTCAGGTTAGTGTCAGACCATGCCCCGCTGAGCTGGATGCGGGAAAAGAAGGGGATCAATGCCAGAGTGAGCAAGTGGTTCTTAGCCTTTCAGGATTTTAGCTTGCATGTAGAGCATAGGTCGGTGAAACTACATTACAATACGGCCACTCTGTTGAGGGTCCACTGTTTGACGGAGAAAGGTGTCAAGCCCCCTGGCTTTGGGCAGAGGGGTGGTGGTATGTAAAATGGCTGCAGGACATGGCCACGAAGGGATATATGTATCATTGAGGTAGCCATGGTGATGTAAGTCCAGAAAATATGGATCCAGCACATATAGTGCTGATAGAGTTAAAAGGGCATATCAGGGGCAGTTTTACCAGCAGTCAGAGAGATGGGTGAGACTGGCTGCTCACATATCCCCACCTCGGGATGTGGTATGGCAGATAAAAAAAGAGACCAGTTGTCTCTTTCAATGACTAAGAATGGAGGTGAGAAGTCCTCCTGCCAGAGTCTTTTGTGCTGGATGTTATTCTGTTAAGGTGAACTGGAACAACAGGTACTGTATGTGCCACTGTACTTGGACTATTTTTGTTTTCCTTATACCCAAGGGCTGTTATATGATTTATTTACTGCACAGCTTATGAAGTTTGAATAAACCTGCCTGGACATTGGTGAAGAAATTATTTCTCGTGTATACCTCAAGTGCTGCTGAGTGAACAGAAACTTTACAATACGTATACATACACATTTTATAATGAATTACCTTAACAGCCAGACCGTAAATATCTGTGCCGATGGTGCCACCAGTTGGAAGAGAATTTGGAACAGACACTGTGCTGGTCCCGGAGATGTAGATGTAAGACATCGGTATCTTAAATTCTCTGCTTGCAATCTGGTATAGCGGTTAACACAGTTTTAGATTATATAGAATAGCGAAGACATTGCACTAAACTTTAGCATAGTACAAGTGCATTATTTGCCTATTAGCAGATATTAGATCTATTAGATTACATTTCCTATTTCTAAACCACACAGTTACACTCAGGCTTGGACACCAAAATAATCAAATATTAGAAAGAAATAAAAATGGCATCAAGTGACTTTCACTTAAAGCCTGCAGATGACCCTGTCTGAACCTAAGCATTTATTATTTCATGGTTTGCTAAATGGATTCAATTCATTTAAAGAACATAGAGGCTGCAATGTATCATATGATGTTCAGATATTACTGTGATAAAGAGGTTGAATCACTTCTACGGTTATTTTACATAATTCATTAAGTGCTAAAAGTTTTCCAAGTAAAATAATAAATCACTATCATAAGATCTGGAATTCCGCTTACAGTTTATCATTGAAAAAAGTTTTAACTGAAAGTCATGCTTGGAGAGTACATAATAAAGTGTATCTAAAATTAAAAAATTGCCTAGAATTATTAAAGGGAACCTGTCACTGGGTTTTCTCAATAATAAATACACATAAAGTCCCACACCCCCTTTGCATAGCTTAAAAAAACTTTTTATTATCCTCCCATACAGCGCGGTTCAGTCCCTTGTCTTGCTTTGATGCCTTCCTCTCTCCTCGCAGTCGCACTACTTCATATGGATGACGCATCCTACGTCATCCACACAGTGTCCCCTGTTATGTTACGGTAGCTGAGGAGTGCAGGTAAAAAAGGAAATACACCAGAGCAGCTGGAATCCATGAGACCGCAGCACCCCGACCAACCACCGCAACCAGAGGCAGCCGTGGAGCGTTCCCACGTTGGTCCTAGACGCCTCGTCACAGCCTGAGAAACTAACTACACCCAAAGACAGAAATAGGAAAGCTATCTGCCCCGGAGCAGAACCCCAAAGATAACAGAAAGCCCCCAAACATGCAATGGCGGTTAGACAAGAGGAAACACTGACACAGAAAGAAAACAGTATGAGCAAACGCTGGGGCCCAAACTATCTAAATAGAAAAGGATAGGAAGGGTACTTACTGCAATCTCAGAAAACCCTGAAAAAACACCAACTCTACTAATTTCAAAATCACCTGAGATCACACGACCTCTACCACCTAAATTAGTTCTCTGGTGTAACAAAAACAAAACAGCAGCCACTGAAAAAAAACTGGAAAAAGCAAAAGTACAAAACACAGTGGCTGGACTAAACTGAGAGGGCAAAAGCCCCGGAGGGGACCCTGAAGGCCCCCACAGAAGTGCAGGACAAAATGCAAAAATATAGCAAAAACACAAAATAAGAAATTGTCTTATCTGATAGCAGGAGATGCAGACACGACACAGCAGGCTACAAGGGAAACTGGAAAGAAGGATTCAGACCAGAACAATTGATCACCGGCAACCCTGATGGGAAAATGACTCCCTTATATAAGACCAATCAGTAACACCTGATTCCCAGTCCTCACAATCCTCACTAGTACCGCTTGTAACCACCAGAGGGAGCCTCTGCTCAGAACTCATCTCAAACCCATTCACAACAGTACCCCCCCTTGAGGAGGGGTCACCGAACCCCCATTTGAGCAACCAGGTCGGTCAGGATGAGTTCTATGATACGCACGGATAAGTCTCCTAGCATGGATGTCCGAAGCAAACACCCAAGAATTGTCTTCCTGACCATAACCTCTCCATTTAACCAAATACTGGAGTCTTCGTCTAGAAAAACGAGAATCCAATATTTTCTCAACCACATACTCCAGATTGCCCTCAACCAAAACAGGGTCAGGAGGCACAGCAGCAGGAACCACTGGCTCAACAAACCTCTTCAACAAGGACTTGTGGAACACGTTATGGATCTTAAATGTCCCTGGAAGAAGCAAACGAAAAGAAACAGGATTAATAATCTCCATGATCTTATAAGGTCCAATGAACCTAGGCTTAAATTTAGGAGATGCTACTCTCATAGGAATATTCTTTGAGGACAACCAGACCAAGTCCCCCACTTTAAACCGAGGACCATCAGTCCTATGCCGGTTAGCAAACCGCTGGGCCTTCTCCTGAGAGAGGGACAACCTCTCCACTACTTGGTCCCAAATCTGCTGCATACGCTCAACAACAGAGTCAACACCTGGACAGACAGAAGCCTCCGTCTGTCCTGAAGAAAATCGAGGGTGAAACCCAGAATTACAGAAAAACGGAGACATCAAAGTGGCAGAGCTAGCCCTATTATTAAGAGCAAACTCAGCCAAAGGCAAAAAAGAGACCCAGTCATCCTGATCAGCAGACACAAAGCATCTTAGATAAGTCTCCAATGTCTGGTTTGTTCTCTCAGTTTGACCATTGGTCTGAGGATGAAATGCCGAGGAGAAAGACAATTGAACACCCAGTTTAGAACAAAAAGTCCTCCAAAATCTGGAAACAAACTGGACTCCTCTGTCAGACACAATGTTCTCAGGAATGCCGTGTAAACGAACCACGTGCTGAAGGAACAACGGCACCAATTCAGAGGAGGAAGGCAACTTAGGTAATGGCACAAGATGTATCATTTTGGAAAACCTATCACAAATTACCCAGATGGTGGTCATTCTCTGAGAAACAGGAAGATCGGAAATGAAATCCATAGAGATATGGGTCCATGGTCTCTTGGGCACAGGCAATGGCATCAACAAACCACTAGAGCGAGAGCAAGGCTTGGAGCGAGAGCAAGTCCCGCAGGACTGCACAAATTCCCTGACATCGCGAGACAAGGTAGGCCACCAAAAGGACCGACTAACCAAGTCTCTGGTACCAAAAATTCCGGGATGCCCAGCCAATGCGGAACAATGAATCTCAGACATCACACTCTTTTTCCATTGGTCCGGGACAAACAATTTTCCAACAGGGCAGCGCTCGGGCCTATCCTCCTGACACCCCTCCAGAGCAAGTCTCAAATTGGGCGAGATGGCGGAAAGAACTACACCCTCCTTCAAAATAACAGAGGGATCAGATAGCTCAGGAGAGTCCGCAAGGAAACTCCTCGAGAGGGCATCCGCCTTAACATTCTTAGTGCCAGGAAGAAAGGAAACCACAAAATTAAAACGTGTGAAAAACAAGGCCCACCTGGCCTGTCTAGGATTGAGTCGCTTGGCAGATTCCAGATAGACCAGATTCTTATGGTCCGTAAGGACCACCACCTGATGTTTGGCTCCCTCCAGCCAATGTCTCCACTCTTCAAAAGCCCACTTCATGGCCAATAACTCCCGATTACCCACGTCATAATTACGTTCAGTAGGAGAAAATTTTAGAGAGAAAAAGGCACAAGGGTTACTTTTAGAGGTCTCTGGATCTTTTTGGGACAAAACGGCACCTGCCCCAATTTCAGAGGCATCAACCTCCACCTGAAATGGCAGAGAAACATCAGGCTGCCGTAGAACAGGAGCAGAAGTGAATCTCTGCTTAAGTTCCTGAAATGCAGAGACTGCCTCAGGAGGCCAATTCACCACATCAGAACCCTTTCTGGTCAAATCAGTTAATGGTTTAACAATAACCGAGAAATTACCAATAAATTTACGATAAAAATTGGCAAAACCCAAAAATCTCTGAAGAGCCTTTAATGAAGTAGGTTGGACCCAATCACAGATGGCCTGAACCTTGACCGGGTCCATTTCAATAACAGATGGGGACAAAATGAATCCCAGAAATGAGATCTTCTGTACGCCAAAAAGACACTTTGATCCCTTCACATACAGAGCATTCTCTCTCAAAATCTGGAATACAGTTCGAACATGTTTCACATGAGAGTCCCAGTCATTAGAAAAAATCAAGATATCATCCAAATAAACAATCAGAAACTTGTCCACAAAATCCCTGAAAATGTCATTCATGAAGGACTGGAAGACGGAAGGAGCATTAGTGAGCCCAAAGGGCATCACAAGGTACTCAAAATGCCCTTCAGGGGTGTTAAATGCCGTCTTCCATTCATCCCCGTGCTTAATGCGAATAAGTTATACGCCCCCCTGAGGTCAAGCTTGGTAAACCAAGTAGCGTTTTTCACCCTGGAAAACAGGTCAGAAATCAAGGGTAACGGGTATTGATATTTCACAGTAATATTGTTCAAGAGACGATAATCAATACACTGCCTTAATGAACCATCTTTTTTGGCCACAAAGAAAAAACCGGCACCTAAGGGTGAAGAGGATGGTCTGATATGACCCTTCTCCAATGATTCCTTGATATAAGACCGCATAGCGTCATGTTCAGGTACAGACAAGTTAAAAAGGCGACCTTTAGGGAATTTACTACCTGGCACTAATTCAATAGCGCAGTCATAGCTCCTATGGGGAGGTAAGGATGCAGATTTACTTTCGCTAAACACATCAGAAAAATCAAACAAAAAGTCAGGAACATCCTCAGCCTGGGGGGAGGCAGAAAAAACAGGAGTGTTGGTATTAACACATTGGCAGCCCCAACTGGTTACAGACACAGATTTCCAATCCAAAACAGGATTATGAGACTGTAACCAAGGGAAACCCAGCACTATAATGTCATGCAGATTATATAGGACCAAAAATTTGCAGCACTCCTGGTGATCAGGTTCAACCCTCATTATCACCTGAGTAGAAAACTGGGGTTTATTCTCAGCCAAAGGGGTAGAATCGATCCCCAGTAAAGGAATAGACTTCTGTAGGGGTATCAAGGGAAACCCACAACGTTTAGCAAAATCATAATCCATCAGGTTAATAGCTGCTCCAGAATCAACGAAAGCCTGAGCAGAAAATGAGGACAGAGAGCATATCAGAGTGACAGTTAATAAAAACTTAGTCTGAACACTACCCAAGACAACTGAGCGTGCAAAATGTCTTCCCCGCTTAGGGCAGACTGAAATAGCATGAGAGGCATCACCACAGTGGAAACATAACCCATTGCGCTTTCGAAACTCATGACGCTGTGCCCCAGACACCACTCCATCACACTGCATGGGCTCAGCAGCTGGCTCACAAGGCAACACCACTCCACGCATACTTCTCCGCTCACGCAAACGTCTGTCAATTTGAATCGCTAATGACATAGAATCATTGAGACCAGAGGGGACAGGGAATCCCACCATAACATCCTTTACATTATCCGACAGACCCTTCCGGAAAAGGGCCGCCAAAGCGTCGTCATTCCACTTGGTCAGGACTGCCCACCTACGGAATCTCTGACAGTATAACTCAGCGTCATCAAGCCCCTGATTTAATGCCAACAAGGCTTTTTCAGCTTGATCAGTGACATTAGGCTCATCGTACAATAACCCCAAAGCCTGAAAAAATGCATCAACATCACTCAAAACAGGATCCCCAGGTATCAGGGAAAAAGCCCAATCCTGAGGATCGCCGCGCAGGAGAGAGATGATAATTTGAACCTGCTGCGCTGCGTTTCCTGAGGACTTAGATTTTAAGGCAAGAAACAATTTACAATTATTTTTGAAATTCTGAAACTTAGCTCGATCCCCCAAAAACAAATCTGGCATGGGGATCCTAGGTTCCACAACAGGCAACCTAGCAAGATATGCAGCAATACTCTGAACCTCAGTGGCAAGCTGATCCACACGGCCAGACAACTGTGCAAACTCCATTGGGAGAAAAGATCCTCCCCAGCACCCAGAGATACAGAGGGAAAAAAAAAAAAAATGCAACAAACAGAAAAATATCTCTGACAACTTTTCTTCCTTCAAAATATTTTTTCCCTTCTGTGAGTACCATACAATTTTTATGGCCGGTGATACTGTTATGTTACGGTAGCTGAGGAGTGCAGGTAAAAAAGGAAATACACCAGAGCAGCTGGAATCCATGAGACCGCAGCACCCCGACCAACCACCGCAACCAGAGGCAGCCGTGGAGCGTTCCCACGTTGGTCCTAGACGCCTCGTCACAGCCTGAGAAACTAACTACACCCAAAGACAGAAATAGGAAAGCTATCTGCCAAATTTTTCCCCCCGGGGGGCCTTTTTTTTTGGGGGGGGGAAAAAAAAAAGGGGGGGGGGGGGGGGTTTGGGGGGGTTTTTAAAAAAAATTAAAAAAAAACCGGTTTGG